>OX465434.1:2059186-2383115 GCA_950005045.1 Agrotis exclamationis | reverse complement strand
GTTCATGGACACGGGGTATGTCAAGGGGCGCGGCACGCGGGGTGGGTCGCCAGAAAACAATCATATTTCCTGGCGACCCACCCGCGACGCGCGACGTATAGAGTATTCAGGAAGGCAACAAATAACAAATAATTGGCGCCGCGCAGCCTCGCCCGACGTGTCGCTTGATGCCTAACGTGTTCGTGAACGAGGCTTAACGTATAATGTTCTCATTCCAGTGATAATCCGTTGTGGCTGGGGTCGCTACGCGTGGTCGCTGTCAGCGCGCGGCGCGGCGAGGTGTGCGGGACGAGGCACAGGAGGAGCGTGCGCACGACCGGTGGACATGAGGGACGCCCGCCCGCCCGCGCAGCCGCACTGCCGCCCCCTGCCGCACGCGCCACCATGTGCACTGTGAGTACTAACACGTGCGCACGGTGGACATGAGGGACGCCCGCCCGCCCGCGCAGCCGCACTGCCGCCCGCTGCCGCACGCGCCACCATGTGCACTGTGAGTACTAACACGTGCGCACGGTGGACATGAGGGACGCCCGCCCGCCCGCGCAGCCGCACTGCCGCCCGCTGCCGCACGCGCCACCATGTGCACTGTGAGTACTAACACGTGCGCACGGTGGACATGAGGGACGCCCCGCCCGCCCGCGCAGCCGCACAGCCGCCCGCTGCCGCACGCGCCACCATGTGCACTGTGAGTACTAACACGTGCGCACGGTGGACATGAGGGACGCCCGCCCGCCCGCGCAGCCGCACTGCCGCCCGCTGCCGCACGCGCCACCATGTGCACTGTGAGTACTAACACGTGCGCACGGTGGACATGAGGGACGCCCCGCCCGCGCAGCCGCACTGCCGCCCGCTGCCGCACGCGCCACCATGTGCACTGTGAGTACTAACACGTGCGCACGGTGGACATGAGGGACGCCCGCCCGCCCGCGCAGCCGCACTGCCGCCCGCTGCCGCACGCGCCACCATGTGCACTGTGAGTACTAACACGTGCGCACGGTGGACATGAGGGACGCCCGCCCGCCCCGCGCAGCCGCACTGCCGCCCGCTGCCGCACGCGCCACCATGTGCACTGTGAGTACTAACACGTGCGCACGGTGGACATGAGGGACGCCCGCCCGCCCCGCGCAGCCGCACTGCCGCCCCGCTGCCGCACGCGCCACCATGTGCACTGTGAGTACTAACACGTGCGCACGGTGGACATGAGGGACGCCCGCCCGCCCGCGCAGCCGCACTGCCGCCCGCTGCCGCACGCGCCACCATGTGCACTGTGAGTACTAACACGTGCGCACGGTGGACATGAGGGACGCCCGCCCGCCCGCGCAGCCGCACTGCCGCCCGCTGCCGCACGCGCCACCATGTGCACTGTGAGTACTAACACGTGCGCACGGTGGACATGAGGGACGCCCGCCCCGCGCAGCCGCACTGCCGCCCGCTGCCGCACGCGCCAACCATGTGCACTGTGAGTACTAACACGTGCGCACGGTGGACATGAGGGACGCCGCCCGCGCAGCCGCACTGCCGCCCGCTGCCGCACGCGCCACCATGTGCACTGTGAGTACTAACACGTGCGCACGGTGGACATGAGGGACGCCCGCCCGCCCGCGCAGCCGCACTGCCGCCCGCTGCCGCACGCGCCACCATGTGCACTGTGAGTACTAACACGTGCGCACGGTGGACATGAGGGACGCCCGCCCGCGCAGCCGCACTGCCGCCCGCTGCCGCACGCGCCACCATGTGCACTGTGAGTACTAACACGTGCGCACGGTGGACATGAGGGACGCCCGCCCGCGCAGCCGCACTGCCGCCCGCTGCCGCACGCGCCACCATGTGCACTGTGAGTACTAACACGTGCGCACGGTGGACATGAGGGACGCCCGCCCGCCCGCGCAGCCGCACTGCCGCCCGCTGCCGCACGCGCCACCATGTGCACTGTGAGTACTAACACGTGCGCACGGTGGACATGAGGGACGCCCGCCCGCCCGCGCAGCCGCACTGCCGCCCGCTGCCGCACGCGCCACCATGTGCACTGTGAGTACTAACACGTGCGCACGGTGGACATGAGGGACGCCCGCCCCGCGCAGCCGCACTGCCGCCCGCTGCCGCACGCGCCACCATGTGCACTGTGAGTACTAACACGTGCGCACGGTGGACATGAGGGACGCCCGCCCGCGCAGCCGCACTGCCGCCCGCTGCCGCACGCGCCACCATGTGCACTGTGAGTACTAACACGTGCGCACGGTGGACATGAGGGACGCCCGCCCGCCCGCGCAGCCGCACTGCCGCCCGCTGCCGCACGCGCCACCATGTGCACTGTGAGTACTAACACGTGCGCACGGTGGACATGAGGGACGCCCGCCCGCCCGCGCAGCCGCACTGCCGCCCGCTGCCGCACGCGCCACCATGTGCACTGTGAGTACTAACACGTGCGCACGGTGGACATGAGGGACGCCCGCCCGCGCAGCCGCACTGCCGCCCGCTGCCGCACGCGCCACCATGTGCACTGTGAGTACTAACACGTGCGCACGGTGGACATGAGGGACGCCCGCCCGCGCAGCCGCACTGCCGCCCGCTGCCGCACGCGCCACCATGTGCACTGTGAGTACTAACACGTGCGCACGGTGGACATGAGGGACGCGCATGAAATTGCTCGGATAAAAATTGTAGGCGTTTATTTATTTCTTTGATTGTTATTTTTATAAGCAAATGCAATGTAACTTCGTAAATAATTACTTTGTTTAAGTGATAAATAAAAATAATAGATACTAGTATTTGCTATATTTCGAAGGGGAAGCTGATAGGAATCGGGTTGTATGGTGCCTTCGGGCCTGGTAGAAACGTGAAATAAAGCAAGTCATTGTTGTCCTAAACTCTAGTCAAGCTGTAATATTGTAATAAATTACAGATTTGTGATCCTTCAGTTAGTAACTTTAATCAACAAATTCTCCTCTCCAGTGACTCTGCATTTCCAAGTCTGGAAGCAGTACTGCGTCAGTTAAACGACCCGGAAGCGCCCACACTGTTCAAACTGTTGGAACAACAGGCCGTCATTGAGAAAAAAGTTATAGAAAGCGAAGATAATGTTGTGAGTATGAGAATTTAGACTTTTTGTTTTATTAATTTTGCACGTTGGCTGAAACAGTCATTGTATGACAAGTCATTGGAACGGGTAAAGCAACCGAAGAAATATTGTGATCTTTTAGTCAGTATTAGTCTCATAGTCTTTTCAGCTGCGCCTAGGGCGGGAGGACTCATTTAATGACTTTTCAACCAAAAAAATAAAATAAATAAAATAAGGGATTCTGAGAGTTATCTTTAAAGCATTTTATTAATTAGCACAATCTATCTGTGCGCCAAGTTGTATTGTATAACGGGCTGGTATCCGCAACTCCACGTCATATGCGCGTATTTTGCGTGCGGTGTGCGCCAAGTTATTGAAATACGAACTTTTTCATGCTTCTAGGTACCTGAAGAGTATATTCCGCCTGAGCCGGTCACAGAATTCCAAACGGCAAGATTATTCTTGTCGCATTTCGGATATCTGAATATAGGAGGCGATAAAAAGGTATACATACTATTACGAAAAACATATATAATCTCATGCCTTTTTCCTTGTAGGGGTAGGGAGAAACCATAGAACGCGCGTACGCTTACATTTTTAACCGACTTGGAAAAAAAAGAGGTTCTCAGTTTGTACGAATCTTTTTTTTTATGTTCTCTGATTTCGAGATGACGCCTGAATCGATTTGAAAAATTCTTCTTTTTTTTTTGAAAGGGTGTAATTCATAGATGGTCCCATGGTTATCAGGTCAGGATCTGATGGCCGGATCTTGGAGAAATTGAGGGAACTCTTCAATAAATTACAGCAAAAACAAGGGCGATTGCTGCTATCGCATATCTTATCATTGTTTACGCAATGACACACCAAAATATTACGCCTATACCCACCAAATAAGGGTATAATAAAAAAAGTAATTATTAGAAGCTGGTGGCAATTAAGTCAAGGAAATAAAAAACTAAGTCACTTACTTCCTATACTAAAATTTCATTCAAAATTTTTTTTTATGTGTGAAGTACTCGCAATCGGAATAATTGTATGACCAGATGTGTGAATGTGGATAAGTCTAAAGTAGAATGTAAGGATCGAAGTAGATGACGCTCTGTGCTTTCCGCCAACCCAAATGGAAAAAAGTGTAATTTTATGTATGTAATTTTACATTTACTTTCATCTGGGAACATGTATTGTAACTTAGCATTTTCCTCCCTAGGGCGCCTTACCCCGGCTGGTAGCTCTCGACGACAGTGCCCCCGGGTTCTTATCCGCCCTCCGTCGTGTGGACGCGTGCGGCGCGCGTGCGTGCGTCACCGTGCACGTGTTCTGTGCACGTGCAGGACAGCTTAACGCGCAGGACATCGTCAACAACGCGCGCAGTCTCACTACTGTGCCGGCTGCCTTCGTGCGGATGCTTAGAGGGTATGATAACTATGTACGAGTATATTATCTAATATTCGTGCAAGCCTAGTACTTTATTTAAGTTGGTTCTTCTACTGTCTTGTGTATAAAAAATATTGTTTTATAGCCACCAATATTATGACTCAAATTGTATTTATTGTCATTAATTATTATTTTTAAACATAGCCAATAACACTGATAATAATTATAAATATTATACACTATAGGTATGTTACAGTAATACAATTATAAAAAAAATCTAAGAACTGTCTTTTAACCTGTGATAAACAATAAATGAATTTGAATTAGTTGCGGTACAGAAGCTCAGATTTTTCGAGCTCGCTTCGCTCGTTCTCCAAGAAAGGTTTGCCTCTCATGGTTTCGATATCTGCTTTGATCCATATCTACATTATGATTTGTGAACGTCTTTATAGAAATGCACTAAATCGATCATGAACAAGTTCATAATTATTCCATTTCGAATTTGGTCTATTGTCTTGTGGCTGTACCCACAACCTTTTTTTGAGGACAGGAGCCGCGTCTTTATGAAATTGAAACACTATTCTTCTATAGAGTTTTTACAATGCAATAGTCATATATTGCGTTACTAACTTGTCAAATGCTTAAAGTCAGGTCGAAATTTTATCATTGCAATTAATTTATAAGAAATCTATTAATATCCAACCATTTTTTTTAAATTATAATGTAAATGGCTTCTCTGTAAGTGCTTTAAAATATAGTACTTATTGTGTATGTGTGATCAGGCTGGGCACCCCGGTCCTGGTGCGCGGTCACCCAGGCTGGGCAGGTCACGTGTCCACTAGCTACGACGCCCGGCCCCAGCACGACACACCGCCGCCCTCTCACGCCGGGGAACACGCGCCCGCTGTATATGACGCCAGGGAACAGGTATAAGCCGGTGCATTGAAGAAAGGAATCGTAAATGGCGGCTTGTACTTGCGTTGACAGATAGTACAGCCACCATATAAAATTTCAAGTTAAAGTTTTTTCAAATTAAAAATAATAAAAACAAGACTTAAGGTCACAATAATTTCTCAAACTTAACAACAAAACAAAACTCAAAGACAATAACAAACAGGTAAGAACGGAAAAATAACAGTAAACTATAGCAAATATTCGTAAAAAAGATTACTGAGCGCGTCAAGACATCAAGACTAATTTTTTTTTCCGTTTACACTACGCGCGGGAGTGAGTATAGACGGCACTAGTGTGCGAGCGAGAGAACACGATAAGCGCCGCCATTTCAGATTTCTTTCTTCAATGAACCAATTATACAATGGTATACAACGGCTATACAATGGTTATACAATAGAATACTCTTTTTTTTAAGGCCACCATACAAATTACAGATGTATCCAATACACAATATCTTTTAAATAGGGTGACACAATGGGCGGTCTCATCGCTAAAAGCGATATTTTCAAGACAACCTTTGGATGGATTTGAAAAAGAAAGGAGAAACAATTCTGTAGGTAGTCTACAGTGTACAATTTACCAACAAACAAACATACACATACAAACACAAAATATATAAACACATATAATAATATACTATGTAATATAATAATTACTACTAAGTTTATGTGTGTGGGTCACACTTTTTTCCCCAGTTTATTTATATTGATTGTTTGACAATTTGAGTAACATATGCGACCTCCACTAATATCTTTTCTTTGGTATTATTTATCGTGTCGTTGACCTCCTTGAGTTATGACTCGAGCTACACGATAACTGACAAATGCTAGCACTTGCTAGACTAGCATTTATCAGTCAAAACACCAACTCAGGCACCTACACGGTCCTCGTATAACTTGACCAACAAAATGTCTGAACTTTAAAAGAGACAGTGACCTATGACTTCGTTGTCAAATGCATGTCTGATTTATCTATTTCTTAAAGCACAACGCCATCTAGTCCCAAGCTAAGCAGAGCTTGTGTTATGGGTACTAGACAACTGATAAACATACTTATATATTTCTAAATACATAAATATTATAGATAAATTACACCCAGACACAGAAAAAATGATCGTGCTCATCACACAAACATTTGTCCTGGGTGGGAATCGAACCCACGACCTCCGGCATAGCAGTCAGGGTCACTAACTACTAGACCAACAGGCCTGACAATCAATATTTTCGAACTTTAATTTGTAGACCGTTGATTTCAGTTTTCTGTTCCATGTCCAGAAATGAAGTTTTTCGTTTTTCTCAGGTACTGTACTGGTCAGACTCGACGAATGAGATAGCTTTCGTTGTACCGTCAGGCCGCGAGCCCACGGACAGTGAGGATCGAAACGATAGCATTAAGTCTGACGTCGATGGTTCCTGTTTGTCTAATCGGTAAGTGTTTATCTTCCTGCCCTTATCTCATTTTACTTGGGGTCCGTGCAACACTGTTTTTTCTTCCATTCTCCCCTATCAGACGTCACAGTATCATTTTACTCCTTTTTCCTTTCATATTATCATTCCTCACACAATTCATTCTAGCCTTCTTCTTCCTCTCCATCCATCAACATTCATACTCATCACTCTTTTAGTCACATGGGTGTCATCCCTCCTCATCACATGTCCATACCAAGACAGACGGTTCCCTTTTATTTTTTCTGTAACAGGCGCCATTTTTAAACTTCCCCTTAGAAACTCATTCCTTACTTTATCCATTTTTGTCACATCCATCTCAACATTCTCATCTCTGCTACATGCAATCGTTATGCATCCATCTTTTTCATAGCCCAGGTGGCCTACAATGACGTTTTAAAGCGAGAGTAGTTCCGTGTGGGAACGAGATGGGGCTAGATGACTTGTGTAGCTCTGTCTCTTTCCCACAGCAGACGTCATAGTAGCACACCAGCATTCTGATCCATACAATACGACAGGTCTAATCACGTATTGTATTTTCCCTATTAACTTGAGGGGCATCCGTGGGTCCGAAGTTGTACCTTATATAAACTTCCGATGTACTTTATTTCAACGACGATAGGGTCTATTATAACTCTTTTAATGCGTTTCAACTAAGAAGGTAAGTTGATGACGCCAAATTGTGACGTCATGGACCCCTTTAAACACATGTAAGCTTTTAAATTAACAATTATTATTTGTAAATAAGTCTATCGAGATAATAAAGATAAGATACACTATTAAAAATTAATTAGCGCAGAGCATTTTATTGCTAAACGTTATTTTCAAGTGACTTTTGACCATAGACACTGACCTTCTTAGTTGGACGGCACTATATCTGTATTTATTTTTTCACTATATAGCTCAGAGAAAGGCGCGGGCTCTTGTTGGGACGTATCGGGGGGTAGTAGTGCTACCGGGACGTACTCCCGCAGTGTGAGCGAGTCTGAGCGGGCGGGGGCGGCGGGGGGCGCGGCCGGGGCGGGGGGAGCGGCCAAGTTGCACGACAAGCTACGCGCGCTCAGTCTCGACCTGGACAAGCAACCTGCCGCACATCTCACTGGTACTGTATATTATATTCTTATTTCATCTGCCTAGCCTTTTCCCAACTATATTGTGGCCAGCTTCCAGTCGAACCAGATGCAGCTGAATCTCAGTATTTTACATGGAGCGACTACCTATCAGACCTCCACAACACAGTAACTGGGTTATACGACACCCCATGGTAAGACTGGTTGTCAGAGATTCCAGCTTCTCACTGATATTAACGACTGTCAAAGATCTACTAATGATAACCGGGACTAACGGCTTTACGTGCTTTCCGATTTAGCTAGAGCTGCTTTGGGAGTAGGAGGAACAGATGAGAAAGTTCCTCACCACCGCGGTGAAAAGGAAGGTACCTTCCGACCAGACGGGTGTTGTGTGTGGTGGGCTTTTTGTCCGACATTCATAGTCGGAATATTCTGTCTTCTAAGTTCGCTGTTAACTTTGATTGCGCGATGTAGACATCTTACATCTTAATTTCTCCGTCGCTTCATAGGTGTCGCTAGTGTACTTTTTGTAGATGATTATGTACGCTACACTGCTGTTCAATAATAATATGAAGAGTGGTTAGTACTAAGGCTCTAACGGTCTGTCACTGACATGCCATTATGAGCTCTGTATCTATGGTGGATTATGGCCCACTCCCTTTCACAGAGAGGAGGCCTGTGTCCCAGCAGTGGGAACATTTATAGGCTGATGATGATGTATTGAAATGTTTGACGCACCCCACGAGACGCCGCTCATAGCGAAAACGCACATGGTATTCCCCGAGCGAAACGGTATAACGGAGCGTGGTATTTGCAGTGGCGGTAGTATAAGTACAAGCAAATAAGTGCGATGCCACAAAACAGAGCGGCAAATACGATAGAGTACGGTGATTGCCACCCAACCGCTACTGTGGATATGTGGCATGCACAACGCTCCACCGCGCCGTCACCCGCGCTAGCACCGCTGAGACCAAGTCATGTGGCGTAATAAAGAATGCGGCCAACGACGTTTACTAATAGTAGTTTATGAAACTGTCACATAATGAGGGGTATTATACGCGAGTGTGAGTTTAAAAAACGAGCGAAGCGATTTTTTTAAAAGTATCACACGAGTGTATAATACCTAGTTATGTGCAGTTTCATACACTACTTTATCTACTCTCATTGAACACGAATATAATTATCAAATAAAAGATAAAGATTGTTAATAAGTGTTCATTTTGTATTTATAATTGAGTATGAAATTGAATATGGAATTGTGTATCGTTGGCGTTAGACGTACTCCCAAAGCGCGCGCAGCCACAGATAATAAAATAAATTAATGTATCTATGATCTGTAATCCGTATCGTAATGAAAAAAAAAATTATTATTGTATGCGCTGCTGAATGTGGCGCACACAACTTGAGATTTAGATAGGAAGAAATCACTGATAGTCAAAGAATATCCGTTTATTATATACTTCACTACCAAGTAACTAATGCTATCTATGTTGATGTGGTGAGTACCGATGTATATGAGTGCTGAACGTGTACTGTCGCTTTATAGAGCGATTTGAGTAAAGCGATGTAAAAGTGCTGATGTGAATGCGCGCGTGCCCTGTACGATACATGACTCGTACATATTCCCGGGCGAGAGAGATGTGAGTGGATGATGATTTTGAGTTTACAAAAAATGCTTAAATGCTAAACTTATAAATTTCACTCAAGTTACAACTTAAATCTATGCTTAAACATAAACTGAATCAGTCACTGTCAGTAGCCACTGGTTTGGTGAACACTGGAGGTGTCTTCTTGTGCCGCTTTATGCTGCTGAGTATGCTATTGAAGTTTCTTAATTCCACGGTCTCTTCTCGCGCCTGATGATCTGCGTCTCTCGTGTGTGGCGTCGGACCGACGACGGGGGTGGCGTGCCCTCTGCGCGCAGGCACCGTTGGACGCTGCATCTCGGAGTCCGACTGTAAGTCGGTGCTCCTCTGCCGACGACGATAAAACCACCGACCAAGAAAAACTAGTACTGTTAATACAGCACCCAAAACCAACACGTAGATTACTGAATATTGATGTATGTCATGGCTTGATATTTCAGTATACAAAGCCTTTTCTGACTTCATCTGCTCAATCTGTTCTTTAATTTGCCGAAAGGAGGCTTGGTGGTCGGTGATGTTGATTTCAACTTCCGGCACAGAGACGTTGATGATGTGATTGATCGGCGCTATTTGGTGTGATTCCAAGTCTGTCGCAGTTTTAATCTCTGAGTATAGCAGTTTGTGTGAAAAAACGGTGAAGTCTTCTCCTTTGATTACGCAATCAGATTCCAGTGTAATGACCCCGGCCTTAGCGACTTGTATTGTAGTAATCTGATGCTCACATATGACGCGCAGTGCACATTGCCCGCAACAATAATAAAGGTAAGTATTTGTTCTACTCAACTCCATCCAATTATTGCGACATGCTGCAGTTTTTGTAAGACACTTGTTGGCGCTCTTATCTTTGATGCACATGCTGTCTTCTGACTTAAATTGAAAAATGGGTTTTCGAGAGTGACAGAGACGAGTTAAGTCATCGTACTGAACACATTGTTGCATGTCTCTTGCCGTCATTGATAAATAAGTATCTTTGCGTAAATTTATTGCAATGTAATCTGATACCGGCACGACGGCGACTGTGGTGTTTCCATGTTGTTGTGGTATTGATATCAATTGATATAAGTCGTAACTCTCTCTGCTGACAAGTGGTATTCTGATTTCAAATATGAGGTACTGCTGTGTTACCCTTGTTTTGACCTTCAGAAGATGATAAATTTTGGGTAGTTCAGTCTGTATGTTTTCTATCGGTAAGGATAGCTCTCGCAATAGTTGTCCAGAAATAATGCTGAGTTGATCTCTCAACTGCTTCGGCGAAAGTAAATGGACGCTGAACATTCCATGATGGATATCTGTAATCGTGTCGATTATTGTATCTTGTATTGATTTTAGCTTTGCAAGCATATTTGTAGCTATGATTGTGGAGAGTGCTAGCTCGTTCATCACTTCTTGTTCCTGCAGATTTTTGTTCAAAATGTTTGTAGCCTTCGTTAAGTTGTTTAAATGTTGATTGATGACTTTGTGTTGCCGATTGATCGATTCCTCAGTTCTTTTGAGTAAATTATATTCTGCTTCTACAACTGAGGTCTGATTTTTCCACAGGAGTGCTAAGTGTTCTTCATTTCTTTTTATAAGAGAAATGTCTTGCTTGTATTGATCGGCGAAACGTTGATCCAAAACTCCAAATAAACTGTTAGCAACATAGCCGACACCGTCGATGAGGCCTCGTCGCTTCCGTGCGCGTTCTTCGACATGCTGATTCATTAACATTTCGTTATAGTACTTTAGTTCGTCATGAGCATGACGTAATTGCAGTACGATGATGTCACATAGTGCCTTGTTTGTCTCTCTTTCGCACACGCTGGTTATTTGTTGAAGGTATTTTTCGAAGGTTGCTGAACCGTCCCAATAGGGGCTCATGTCGTGATATACGATGAGTTTCCATTCATCTCGTATAAATTGCATGCTCGAGATTCGGTCAAAGTATAGCGCTTTGTTTATCGTTGTCAAACTATATGGAGATGCTGATTGCTGGTGGCCAAAAACTCACGTCATGAAGAGGAACAGTGTAAATAGAGTTGCTATCAAATTGGGCGCCGTTCCAGGTCGATATTTTGATTGGTCATCCTTCTTGATTGTTTGTTTGTCTGATATTTTCCCTGTTTGATCGTTTGCTTTCGGGTCAGATACCAGCACTGATAGCTTAATGACCGGGCGCTTGATGTACCCATTCTTTGTTTTCAGCGTAACTACCCGGACCAGGCCATCGGAGCCGGGATGTAGCTCAGTGACTCTGCCTAGAGCCCATCTTCCTGCGGGAAGGTTAGGCTCATGAATGATGACAACATCATCAACTCGCACATTTTCATGAGGCCTTTGCCATTTGCTCCTCGCTGAGAGTTGAGCGAGGTATTCGGATTGCCACCTCTTCCAAATATCTTCAAATATTTTCTGGGTTCTCTTCCATCTGGTTCTTTCATCTTCTTCGGTATTGAGGATGGTCAATATGGGGCCGCTACTTAGAAAATGTGAGGGCGTCAGATAATTCAAGTCATCTGGGTCTTCTGTAATTGTGCACAGCGGCCGACTGTTGAGGCATGCTTCGAGTTGGGCCAGTAATGTGCTATATTCCTCGAACGTGAGTTTTTGTTCGCCAACCACACGTCGAAGATGATGCTTTAGGCTTTTAACAGCTGCTTCCCATAGTCCTCCAGCACTGGGCCAAGCGGGGGCATTAAAATGCCACTGAATTCCCATCTCACTGACCTCTGCATAGAATCCGTCGTTAAATGTTTTGCGTAGTTCCGCTTGTTCTTGCAGCAGTGCCTTATTGGCACCAACAAAATTGGTGCCATTATCACTGTAAATATGATGAGGCTTACCCCGACGTGAAGACATGCGTTTCAGGGCAGCCAAAAATGCTGTCAAGCTTAGGTCTGATACGAGCTCGAAGTGCACAGCTTTTGTCACCATGCACACGAATACTGCAATGTATCCCTTGCTTGTTTTGACTCCTCGCCCTTTATTGAGTTTCACGTCAACGTACCCTGTGTAGAATACGCCAGTGTGGTGAAAAGGACGCGAAGGATTGCTTCGAGATTCAGGTAAGTCCCCTATCATTTGCTTTTGCTTAATCGCCTTATGCTTCTTACACGTAATGCATGTAAGCAAACGCTTCCTTACAGCTCTGTTTCCGCCTAAGATCCAATAGCTCTGTCTGATGTGTGCGAGCGTCATCCGAGCCCCCGCATGAAACGTGCGGCGGTGGGCTTCGTCGATAATAAGGTCAGTAATGTGGCTGCTGTGTGGTATAATCAGTGGATGTTTCATTTCTTCGTCAATATTTGCGTGCTTCAGTCTGCCTCCTACTCTCAAGAGGCCGTTCTTGTCCAAGAACGGGTTTAGGCATAAAGTTTTACTTTTGCGATTTATTGGCTCCTGTTTTCGTAGACTATTAATTTCTTCAGTAAATTCCGTTTCTTGAACGTATTTAATAATCATATGTTTTGCCGTGTCCAATTCTTTCGCTTGCAAGTAAACAGAGTGATTGCGCTGACGTCGCGTGATACGTAACACCCAGGCAAGTATCCGTTCGGCGCGTGCCATATTGCTGTTTCTATGTAATATGTATTGAATGACATCATCGCTATGAGGTTGAACTATGACGTTGCTCTGTTTTATTTTTCGCTCCTCTTGATCCGTGACGTAGACGGACTTCTCTGCTACCGATGACTCATCGAATCCCGGCAGGAATTGAGGGCCGTTCCACCACAGGTGATGTTGCTTCAATTGTGCTGTTGTGATACCACGGCTGGCGCAATCGGCTGGATTGTCAGCTGATTTTATGTAATACCAATTGTCTGATACTATGACGTCTTTGATTTTCTTGACTCTGTTCGCCACAAATGGTGTCCAGCGGTTGATATTGCCTTGAATCCAGCCGAGAACTGCAGTTGAGTCACTCCAACCATATACTTTGATCTCGCGACCGTAGAGGGCTTGCACTATTTTTTGCATAAGTGATGATAGTAGATGCGCTCCACATAGTTCTAGACGTGGTAAAGTTAGCTTTTTGTTTTCTGGCACCAGTCTTGTTTTTGCAGCAACGAGTGTAACGTAGGTATCAATTTTACAGTACACAACACATGCATATGCTTTTATTGAAGCATCGCAAAAGCCGTGCAATTGAATAGTGTCTTGCTCCCCAATCTTGTACCACCTTTGGATTATGAATTCACTTATGTTCTGTAGATCTGCATTAATCTTTTCCCACTCGGTGCTTATTTTATCCGGAAGCTGGTCGTCCCATTGAATGTTAGAGAGCCATACTTGTTTGAATAAAAGTTTCAATGTTGTTGTAATCGGAGCTAGCCAACCGAGTGGATCAAACATCTTTGAAATATCTGATAGTAGTGAACGTTTTGTATGTTTTTCTGTCTTCGATGGTGCGCCTATTTTTAGCTCGAACGAGAATGTATCTTCATTGGGATTCCATCTCAGGCCGAGAGTCTTTGTTGATTCGGCTTGCTTGAAGTCGAATGATGCTTGATTTGACGACGCTCTGTTGACATTTTGAAGTAATTCCTCGTTGTTAGATGACCATTTTCGTAAGTTGAAACCTCCCGACCGTAGCAATCGGATTAAATCTTCCTGCAGTTGTTGGGCGGCTGTTAATGTGAAGCTTCCGCTTACAAGGTCATCCATGTAGAATTCTTCTTGCAACGCTTCAGTTGCTCTGCTGTTCTGATACTTGTGGCCTTCATCAGCCGCCAACTGTTTCAAAGTCATCATGGCCAAGAAAGGGGCTGCTTTCATGCCGTAAGTGACTGTCGTAAGCTGATATTCTCGTAACCGCTGGTCAGGAGAGCTCCTCCAAAGTATCTTCTGATAGTTTTGATGTTCAATACTGCAATGTATCTGTCGATACATTTTTTCTATGTCCGCCGTGTAAGCGAACTCATATTGCCTCCATCGCAAGATTAATGACATGAGATCTTGCTGTAAATTGGGGCCACGCTTCATGAGGTCATTCAACGTATGGCCCGTGGATGTCTTCGCCGATGCGTTGAATACTACTCTTAATGCAGTAGTTGTAGAATCTGCGCGCTGAACGCAATGATGAGGCAAGTAGCAGGCCGGTGTTATGTTACTGGTACACTCGATCATATGATTCATTGCTTGATATTCATGAATAAATTGTTTGTATGATTCTGCTAATTGTGGTTGTTTGCTGAATTTCCTCTCAAGTTGCCGAAATTGTGCCAAAGCCATGGATTTCGAAGCTCCTAGTTTTTCTTGAAAGTTTGGTTCGAATGGCAGCTCAACAATGTAGCGACCGTCTTCGTTACGAGTTGTTGTGTTCTTATAGTGCTGTAAGCAATCCAGATCATCCTGTGACATCCCTGAGCTTTCAGCTATGTCTTCGACTGACCAAAATTGACGAATTTCATCGATGTTATTTATCACAACGTTGCATTGGAATGTTGTTTGCACGTTCCCGCACAAAATCCAGCCCAAGCGCGTTTGTTGTGCAACCGGTTGTGATTTTTCGTGCTTGATGATACCTTCTTGAATTATGTTTGAGTATATATCGGCCCCAAGTAAAATGTCTACAGGGCGACTTTCATTAAAATCTGGATCAGCCAACGTGATATGTTCTAAAAACTTCCATGATTTTGGCTTTGTAAATGATTTATTCGGCAAATTGTTCACCAAATTGCGCATAATGAAAACATCGGTTTCAAATGTATAATCACTATGAATGGCACTGCACGTGATTCGTATGACACCTTTGCAATTATTTTCTTTAGCTCCGACACCGAATATGACCCCTTTGCAGCGGCCACGCGGTATTCGTAGCCTTTGCGCTGCTTTCTCCGTTATCAGGGATGTTTGTGATCCCTGATCAAGGAGCGCTCGCAAAGTTATCAGGGACCCATCATTTGCTTGCACGTTGACTAATGCTGTGGTAAGCAGAGTTTCTGATAAATCTTCTTGAGACACATGATTGGTACTGTTGCTAGTAGTTTTCTTGCTATCAGCGACGGTTGTGTTTTGCTGCACTGATCTGTTGTTTGATGTCTGTCCACCCCATTTGCCGTAAGCGTCGTGAAGAAGTGTATTATGATCTGAATTGCAGACGCGGCATCTTTTTCTTGACAAACATCCGTTGCTTTGCGTATGTACAATTAGACAATTTTTGCACAAATTGTATTTCGCAACCGCCTTCCGTTTTGCGTCCGGCTGTAACTCGAGAAATTCTTTGCACGAAAACAATTTATGTGTTTGATTGCAATGTGGGCATTTTGATGCACCTTCATTTTCCTTGGTCAGTGAATTGGACTTATAATCGTCGTTTTTATTTTGTTTTGCACTGAATGCTTTGTATGAATGAAATTTCTTTTTCATGTGTGTAGACTCAGACTGGGATGCTTTTGATGTTTCAGGCTTGCGACGAGATGATTCCCATGATACGAACTTCCCTTCTAAAAAATTGAGAAAATCTGCTAGGTTGGGAAGCTCACGTGGCTCTACTAGTGACTCTAAGTAGTCGTTGTGAGTCTCTGCGTCCAACTTTTGAGAAAGTAAATGTACCAATATTGGGTCCCACGATGACGTATCCACACCGAGATTCTTAATCGCATTTATACATTCTTGCGTAGTGTCGTGGAGCTTTTTGACTGACGCTGCTGAGAAATGTTGAGTGTTAGGTACACCGAGCAAGGAATTGAGATGTGACGAGAAGATCAGTTTCTTGTTGTTGTATCTGCGATTGAGGATCTCCCAGGCAGTCTCATAATTTTCCGAGCTGATCGATAGATGCTGAATGAGTTTTTCCGCTTCTCCCTTCACTTTGCTTTTGAGAAATTGCATTCTCTGTGCCTTAGAAAGCGATGGATTGGAATGAATAGTCTCAACAAATAAATCCTTGAATGCGGTCCAGTGTTCGTAGCTGCCACTAAATGCTGGAATTTCGATCTTTGGTGTTGATTTTTCTCGGTGAGATACTGACCACATTTTGGTGTTGATGTTTTCTTTCATTTGGTTATAAACGAGCTCACATGCGTTGTAAGACATTTCATATTGTACTTCAGCTTCATTGGGTAAACTGTCAAGGTCCCAATAAAGTGAATCAACTGCTTTCCATCTTGATTCCAACAACTTTAAGGCGTCTTCAAACTGCCAATTTTCTTTAAGGAGGTCGACGTTGATATGGGATACTGTTCTTTGGAATGCTTTAATATTGCTCCTTTGTTTGCGTAACATCTCGTCCATTTTGCTGTTACCCGCGGTCTCCGCTGCCTCAGGCACCGCTATGGAAAAGGGTGCCTGGTTACTGCGTTCAACTGCACCTGCACCTTGCTCTTGAGTGAATTTTTGCTCCGATAACTTTGAGGTAGACGGTGCCGGTTCGAATGTAAATGTTGGCGGCTTCAATACGGGTGAAACTGGGTTTTGCTCTTGAGTTAAATACTTGACAAAAAATTCCCTGGTGCTGTTGTAAAATTGTCTTGTTTGCTCAAAGGAATCTTGCACAAAGTATTGATGAGAGGGATCTTCGCGCTCGCGAATCTTCTCGTGATTGCTTTGAAATTCTACCCAATACTTGTCGAGGAGGTCGATTTTCTTCTGCACGTGGTCTGGCGTCTTACGGCTCGATCCGTCCTTTTTGAAATTGGTCACAATTTTGTTCATGGCTTGCATGATCTGGTACTGAGTTTCAATAGCTCCCTCCATGTTGAAAATTAAGCGATGAAAATTTCGAGTCACTGAAATTGCTTCTGAAAATGTTGTTGATGTGCTTCAGTTAACTCTTGTATTTGTTGCCGGTGGATGATGATCTCAGGATCAGAAAGTATTTCTACTACGATATGTGCGCCTTCTCAATCTGACTGGGGCGATCCGCTTGTGGAAGACCAGCCAAACCGATTCGCTATCGTAGATAGAAGCACTTCGTACCTGAGGTGACTTGCAGGTCTGTAGTTCCAAATCCGGCTCGAAGGACCATAAAGATGTATGCGCTGCTGAATGTGGCGCACACAACTTGAGATTTAGATAGGAAGAAATCACTGATAGTCAAAGAATATCCGTTTATTATATACTTCACTACCAAGTAACTAATGCTATCTATGTTGATGTGGTGAGTACCGATGTATATGAGTGCTGAACGTGTACTGTCGCTTTATAGAGCGATTTGAGTAAAGCGATGTAAAAGTGCTGATGTGAATGCGCGCGTGCCCTGTACGATACATGACTCGTACAATTATAACATTATTTTGTTAGAGAAATAGTGTCATAATTTAATTTTTTAAGTGTGTAAAGTACGTCATTATAAACTCGTTTTGAGTTTTGTATTTTGAATTTAACGATATGAGAGTAGATAAAGATTCTTAATGAAACAAAATGCTTTATAATAGTCTTTTTTTTATTCCAGGAAGTGGAAGACGTAATAGGGATTACACTACGAAGATTCTCATAATATGGCTGGAAGACTTCGAGGATCACTTGAATTTGCCTATTGGTGAGTTTGATCTTACTAATAATGTAATAAATGCGACAGTTTGTATGTACGTTTGTTACTCTTTCACGCAAAAACTATTCAACGTTTTTGGATGTTTGGTACACAGTAGTTTATAACCTGGTTTAAGACATAGGATAGTTTTATCCCGATTTATGTTCCCATAGAATAATTTGAAAATCTTTGCGGGAAAAGCCGCTCGCAGCAATTAGGATAAAATCAAAGTCAAAGCATTTACTTCAAGTTGGCCAGTTACAGGCACTTTTGAATTGTCAAAAACAAAGTAAACACTGAAAAATGTAACCACTACAAAATTATGGTGCTACAGTCGCAGTCACAAGACATAAAAACTGTGAAAGTATCGTAGATGCCAAGAAGTAGATCTCTATGGAGAAGAACGGGCAAGAAACTCCATGGACACTCTTTTTAGATCGCCAAAATTATTACAAAACCTTTGTTACATCATTCCTTTTGAGATGATACATTATGTGAGAACGATATAGCAAGTTGAAAGTGTCCATAGTAAAAATAATAACAAAGACAATTCAGAAACAAAATTTTCAATAATTTAAATAAACCGTGGCTGCTAAGAGATGACCAGTCACGACTGACAGCGCCCATTCACGAACATGACACATGCATCAGCAATATTCAGTACCATTCAGCTCAACCATTTTAAAGGCAGCTAAATGATCCGACACACGCGCCACCATCATTGAGACATTTGAGTGTCAAGTCAACAAGAGACGTAGGTACTTTTAGTGAAAAGATGCAAATTTTGCCTAACGTACATCATGTTTTCATAGATATATTGACAAGGTACCGTCATGATGTTAATAACCTTAAACAGTTCTCTTAGAGAATCGATTCTACGGAGATTATGTAATCATGGCTCGGATCGCTTTCTTTTGGAGAATAAAGATGGACTATGTCAGCTGCCCGTCCCCACAATAAAATGCCATACGACATTATATTATAGAAGTAGCTAAAATATACAATTCTCGAGGTATCAACATCAGTGAATTGACGAATTTTATTTTCCTGACAGCATATGCTGCTGAACTTAATCGCCCTCCAAGAGTTGTTATATGAGGGCCTCATTGTAGCCTTGAATCAAGTGTTATCAAAATCAAAATCAAAATATTTTATTTTACATGGGCCTCAATGGGCACTTATAAAACGTCGAGAGAAAAAAAAATATTTTGGCACGGTTCGGGTTGGTTGTTTCCATGGAGAAGAACCGGCAAGAAACTCCATGGTTACTCTTTTAAAATATTTGCTTTTACAATGTCATTGTTACAGTTTGGAATACATAAACACGAGAGAACATCGTAGGCATGATAAGAAGAGGGAACTTCTTATCAAAAGCAAAACAAAAAAATAATAATAATAAAATAAAAAAGTATATAATAATATATACGTAATAAAGTAAGTAGACGATTGAGATAAAATGGGCATCTGGGAATTTACACAACCAACAATGTTCTCGCATTCACAATTCTGGAGTAAAAAGAAGCTATACAGGATGATTTTTTAGTCACCATCCAAATTTTGATATATTAATCTTTGGCGAAAATCATTGAATACGTGTTTTTTCTTTTTGTATCACTCAATAGAAAAATATTAAGATATCACGTCACAAAGTTATCTCTAAAAAGTTGATGAATCTGGACACCGCGCTGTGATGTGTCGCTCAGGTGAAGCGGGGCGGGGCGGGGGGGTAAGCGGGGTGCGCTCTGCCCGTTTCATGCGCCGGCAAGTGTAGTATTATTAACGTTTAGCTTGGTGACCACGCAGAGCGGATAATTCTTATGAGAAAATGATTTAATATGAAAATTTTAGGTATCGATTTTTTTCAAAAATGGGGTTAGTAATTGATACCTAAAGCCTAGAAAAAAGCCTTTGGACGGTGGTAAAAAAGTCTTCCTGTATAAAAAAGAAGCTATATTAGCCAAAGGTACCTACATATTAATGTGTCCTGCTCTGCCGCGGAGCCACCATGTTAAAATCCGATCAATCATATCTTAAAATGGTGTACGTCAGACGTATATAATGTACGTAAACTGTTATTGATGTACGTGTATCAGGTATTGATAAAATATACATTGATTGTGGCTCTGCTGGGGAGCATACTCTCTAGCAGAGCCACCTAGAATACACACTCAGGAAAGTTAAACCCCACTGTTTTTCGATGAAAGCCGTTGTACGTATAGTGCTTATAACGTACGGGTTGAAAAATATTTTTATTAGTCAGTGGTTTTTTTTTATTTTAATTTTTTTATAAAATGTTCAAATATGTGTAGAAAGCGCCTGCTTTTGTTTTGTGTCTTGTCCACGACATCACAAGGGTGTGGTTTTAGGGTTCCGCAGTCAACAAGAAACCCTTACATGTCCATCTGTCTGTCTGTATCTAGCTCAGAGACAATTATCTCCTGTACATGCAAAGTGGGGTTGTTTATTTTTTCTCTTGAATTTCGTAGTGTGGGATGCCGTTAGATAGGTCTATAAGAAAGCCGCTGTGATTAGGGCATGCACCTAGGTATACCCAGTTCCGGAATATCCGTGTAAACCCGGGTATATGATGAAGTCTGCGGAGCCGGTTCTGAGAGCGATGGGACCGGGTCGACCCAGTTAAGATAAGATTATTGTAATTTTGTATAGCTTTTAATAGGCGTAGCATTCGCTCACAACACTTTGGAGTGTTAGTACTATGAGAAAATGGTGAATATAATGAGATTTTGGTTAAAATGTGCCAAAACATCATTTTTGCGTTTGTTTTCGACTTAGCTGCAAATAACGGGAACGCCGCAATAGCGGCGGTGTAAGTTCTCTTTTTGAGGAGTGGCTGGAGAGGCGCCACGGCGTCTTCACCTTCCGCCTGATGCAGGTTTTCACCGGACACGGATGTTTTGCGAGGTTCTTGTGTCTGATCGGGCGCGAAAAAACGTCTGGGTGTCAAAACTTGCAGGGTCACCCGGAGGACACGGCGAGCCATACGCTGCGGGTGTGTCCCGCTTAAGCAGAGCACCACCGCGTCCTCACGGAGGCTATGGCGGTGATGACCTCCCGCGGTCGGCTCATTCTGCGAAGCAGTCATGCTAGCGTAGGAGGACAGCACAGCCCGCGGCAAACCGTCGCGGGAGACGTCTATGACAATAGACGTTTTGAGACGATTTCCAGCCACCGTATGGGTGCAGGCATGCGGACGGCGAGTACTGGGTGACTTTTCTTTATCGTGGTAAAATCAAATGGGTCCGCCCACCTAGGGTAGAGTGGGAGGGACTGTCAGACTCGTACTGACTAAAATCCACGGTGTCCTTCAATAGCCCTTTACGTTCCGGGGTCACGGTAATTCGTAACTCCCGTGAAACCGACAGGCTTTGGCCTTCTAGAGGCCCACGTCATTTTGCTGACACTCTTTGAGGCGCACGTGAAACACAACGCGCCGTCAACCCGGGTATGGTCCATGGTCAGACAGCGAGTCGCCCATTACCCGCCGCGCGCCTACGGTAGCCGGAGATCGTCTAGCGACGTCGGTCGCCGTGGGCGACTACCACTGCGGCTGAGGTGAAGGAAGGACGCTGTCCTCTCCCTCATGCGGCCCGCCTCCTCCTTCGCTTGCATGACTGCTTCGCAGAAGGAGGCGACCGCTTCCCATTCCGTCTCGCCCAGCAGCATGGCCACGATCAATGCCGGGCGGTCTCCGCCTATCCCCTCCGTGACACGGCGGTGCTCTGCCCAAGCGGGGCAGTCCTACACCGTATGCTCCAGCGTGTCCTCCGGGCGATCCTCGCAGTGGTGACACCCACGGGTTTCTTCCCTCCTTATCCGACACAGGTACCTCCCGAAGCTTCCGCATCCGGTAAGGCTCTGCGTCAGGCGGTAGGTCAGGACCCCGTGACGCCTACCCAGCCACTTTGGCTGAAACTATTTTGAAAAATAAACCCACGACGGCGACGGTTAAAATCTAATTGAAAAAGAATAAAATAACTCAAAACCTTCGACTTTACCCAATTTTTATGTAACGAAATATTATAATAGACGTAAAAATAACCGAGGTATATCCGTCGGGGGCTGCCTTTTATACATATTTATATGAAATTTCAACAAAAATTTAATCATATTCATAAGTGTATTTTATGTCGTCGTTAAACATCTACAATTCTTCAATAATTGTATTCACGTCAGAACACCTTTAGCTGGTTTAATGAATTAAGTTCCTTTTTAAATATTATACAGTTGCTTTCTGTTGGTTCACACTAATATAGCACCGCCCCGTAATGAGTTAATATCATAAGATTTATCTTAGACCATGCACCAATCAACTACGAACCCATTGCTGAAAATCGCTTTGAAATCGGACAATTCGTTTTAACATTACTGCAATATTATTTTGCACTAATTTTGTAGCGCCCTCTAGTGAGTTACACACGTAATTTTTATTATTTGGGAACATGCATTAAGCTACCACGTACACATTGCTGAAAACAGAATTGTGATCGGACATTTCGTTTTGATTATATTGCAACATTGGGTGCGTTTAGCCGATAC
The DNA here is from genome assembly GCA_950005045.1 of Agrotis exclamationis. Lineage (NCBI taxonomy): Eukaryota > Metazoa > Arthropoda > Insecta > Lepidoptera > Noctuidae > Agrotis > Agrotis exclamationis. Next base: position 2,360,562 of record OX465434.1, on the reverse strand, counting down.
AAAATCTGGACAGAATATGCTGACTATTATCGGCTGAAACCATGCTGAGGTCAGACGAGAGTGAAGTTAGCAATTAGAGCTTGAATATTCCGTCATTTTACTTTTTGAGTTTGTCAATGTCAAACTACCGGATAGTTGTCAGTGTTAACCGGCTATAAGGCTACACACGGTTAAGATACCTACTATAATATTTTATCTTAAGATACCATATCGCTCGCCATACAATTCAATGGACCATCACCCACGACGAAGATAGAATATATTTCATATTTTCGTATCTTAAGATAGAGAGCGATATAAGAATTTATTATCGTAAGATAACATCTTAAAATAAAATGTTATAGTATCTTAGCCGTGTGTAGCGCCCTTTATAATACCTACCACGTCTCTATCCAATCTGAATATAGCCATTTATCATTTCTCAGCCTACTCAGACTATGCTGTTAAGCAGTCACCATTTTTCTTTTAGTGCTGACAAGATTTTGTATCGGCTAAACGCACTCATTGTTTTGCACTAATATTGTGGCGCTCCCTAGTGAGTTACAGCCATGACATCTGTCTAAGAACATGAACTCATCAAACACAAACCCGTTATTGAAAACCGCATCAAAATCGGATCATTAGTTTAGAAGATACATGGGAACATTACTTTGCACAAACGCACAAACACACAAACGCACACACAAACATCTCTCACCCTAAACGCATATACCTGCTCCGTTCCGTCGTGGGTAAAAAGGGGTCTTACCGCTGCAATTGCGGCGTGCCAGGACCTCGGTTACGACAGTCACTCCCTCCATACTGCCCTGAGATAGCGCCTGAGCTCTTCCCGCTGCGCCTCGACTTGCGGAGGCAGTGGGGATTCGCCCCGACGCTGCGCCTCGACGCGCCACTCATAGACGCGCTGGAGGGCCGTCGCCTCCAGATCCCAGGGCAGCATTCCGGCAAAGAGGTTGTACTGGGTGACTTGGCGTCTGATCATGGAGCATGCCCGGGCAGACGGCGCGCCCCGTGTTCTAAGCTCACCTCAAAGAGCTGTCAGCAATCTGACGGGGCTCCTCTTAGAGGGCTAAAGCCTGCTGGGATTGTGGACTGTCTTATCAGGTAACTGTGACTCCGGAACGGAAAGGGCTATTGAAGGACACCTTGAATGTTGGTTAGTACGAGTCTGACAGTCCTTCCCGTCCTCATTTGATGATTTTACCACGTAAAAAAAAATCCAATTAATGAAGTGTGAGAAAAAAAAAACATTTCAGTCAACTGGAACCAGATTTAACCCGGTTCCGACCGCGTCCAGAACCGGGTATGCACATTCTAAAACCGGGTCCGGTTCTGCATGCCCTAGTGATGTCACCCAAACGTATCGATGGCATGAGTTATTTTATATCATTAAAAGTTGTTTATAGAATCTTCCTTTCAGTTAAGTTAAAAACATTATTTTAAATAACATTTATAACATAAATAACTTTTAACATACTGAGTATATCAATTTTCCTTAAACTACATTAATAGCAAATTTAACAAAACTTAACTAACTTGACTTATAATTTATTTTTGGAAAATAAATGTTATTTAAATTACGTTTTTAACTTAACTGAACGGCATATTCTATAAACAACTTTTGCTGATATAAAATAACTCATGTCATCGTCACGTCTGGGTGACATCACAGCGGCTTTCTTATAGACCTATCTAACGGCATCCCACACTACGAAATTCAAGAGAAAAATAAACAACCCCACTTTGCATGTACAGGAGATAATTGTCTCTGAGCTAGATAGAGACAGACAGATGGACATGTAAGGGTTTCTTGTTGACTGCGGAACCCTAAAACCACACCCTTGTGGTGTCGTGGACAAGACACAAAACAAAAGCAGGCGCTTTCTACACATATTTGAACATTTTATAAAAAAAATAAAATAAAAAAACCACTGACTAATAAAAATATTTTTCAACCCGTACGTTATAAGCACTATACGTACAACGGCTTTCATCGAAAAACAGTAAGGTTTAACTTTCCTGAGTGTGTATTCTAGGTGGCTCTGCTAGAGAGTATGCTCCCCAGCAGAGCCACAATTAATGTATATTTTATCAATACCTGATACACGTACATCAATAACAGTTTACGTACATTATATACGTCTGACGTACACCATTTTAAGATACGATTGATCGGATTTTAACATGGTGGCTCCGCGGCAGAGCAGGACACATATTAATTAAAAATAACTTTTGTGTACGGTAGGTAATGACTGTAAAATTAAAACATTGTAAGAAAAAATAAAAAAGGTAAAAAGAGACAAAACAAACACAAAAACAATAGAAAAAAAAAATTGTATAAAAGTAAAAAATAAAAAGGTAGTACCGTGATTCAGAGCAGTTAATAGACAATATACCTAATTTTTAATAAAACTGTTGAAGAACCAGGGAAGCCGCATGAACAGAAGGAACTATTGCCAAACATCTTTGTCTTCAACGTAGTCCTTAATTTTGTAATATGCTTTTTTAATAAGGACACGTTTGATGTGGGTTTTAAACTTTCCGTCAGTTAGTTCTATGACTGACTTGGGCAATTTATTATAAAAACGTATGCTGTTTATAACGAACGACTTACTTGTCTTTGCTAGTCTGAATCTGGGTATCACAATTTCGTGTTTACTCCGTGTATTAATATTATGGAAATCGCTTCTAATCTTAAAATTTCCTAGGTTTTTTCGTACGTATAAGATACTCTCTAATATGTAAAGTGACGGCAGTGTCAATACTTCGATTTCTTTAAATTTTTCTCTAAGTGACTCACGGGGACCCATTTTATATATCGCACGGATATCCCCAGGAAAACTGATCCATTTGGCTATGTTCACGTTATCACCTGCCTATAGAATTTTTGAAATGAGGTTCCCAATGTTGTGCAGACGATCTACTGCCGTACTGTGAGACAGGCCTGCCGTGGCGGCGACACGAGGTGGTGACACTGTGTGTGTCCGCGCGGCGCTGCGGCCTGCTGCGCGTGCGCAGTGCTCCGCCCGCCGGCGTGCTGGCGGACGGAGCGCTGCTCGCACCACGGTTGTTGCCCGACTGTCTGCGACGAGCCGCGCTAGATGCAGCCAGGCGCACCAGACTCAACACTGACTTGTAAGTAGCTGTGTGACCGCGCTCGCTGCTCGCACCACGGTTGTTGCCCGACTGTCTGCGACGAGCCGCGCTAGATGCAGCCAGGCGCACCAGACTCAACACTGACTTGTAAGTAGCTGTGTGACCGCGCTCCGCCCGCCGGCGTGCTGGCGGACGGAGCGCTGCTCGCACCACGGTTGTTGCCCGACTGTCTGCGACGAGCCGCGCTAGATGCAGCCAGGCGCACCAGACTCAACACTGACTTGTAAGTAGCTGTGTGACCGCGCTCGCTGCTCGCACCACGGTTGTTGCCCGACTGTCTGCGACGAGCCGCGCTAGATGCAGCCAGGCGCACCAGACTCAACACTGACTTGTAAGTAGCTGTGTGACCGCGCTCCGCCCGCCGGCGTGCTGGCGGACGGAGCGCTGCTCGCACCACGGTTGTTGCCCGACTGTCTGCGACGAGCCGCGCTAGATGCAGCCAGGCGCACCAGACTCAACACTGACTTGTAAGTAGCTGTGTGACCGCGCTCCGCCCGCCGGCGTGCTGGCGGACGGAGCGCTGCTCGCACCACGGTTGTTGCCCGACTGTCTGCGACGAGCCGCGCTAGATGCAGCCAGGCGCACCAGACTCAACACTGACTTGTAAGTAGCTGTGTGACCGCGCTCCGCCCGCCGGCGTGCTGGCGGACGGAGCGCTGCTCGCACCACGGTTGTTGCCCGACTGTCTGCGACGAGCCGCGCTAGATGCAGCCAGGCGCACCAGACTCAACACTGACTTGTAAGTAGCTGTGTGACCGCGCTCGCTGCTCGCACCACGGTTGTTGCCCGACTGTCTGCGACGAGCCGCGCTAGATGCAGCCAGGCGCACCAGACTCAACACTGACTTGTAAGTAGCTGTGTGACCGCGCTCGCTGCTCGCACCACGGTTGTTGCCCGACTGTCTGCGACGAGCCGCGCTAGATGCAGCCAGGCGCACCAGACTCAACACTGACTTGTAAGTAGCTGTGTGACCGCGCTCGCTGCTCGCACCACGGTTGTTGCCCGATTGTCTGCGACGAGCCGCGCTAGATGCAGCCAGGCGCACCAGACTCAACACTGACTTGTAAGTAGCTGTGTGACCGCGCTCGCTGCTCGCACCACGGTTGTTGCCCGACTGTCTGCGACGAGCCGCGCTAGATGCAGCCAGGCGCACCAGACTCAACACTGACTTGTAAGTAGCTGTGTGACCGCGCTCGCTGCTCGCACCACGGTTGTTGCCCGACTGTCTGCGACGAGCCGCGCTAGATGCAGCCAGGCGCACCAGACTCAACACTGACTTGTAAGTAGCTGTGTGACCGCGCTCGCTGCTCGCACCACGGTTGTTGCCCGACTGTCTGCGACGAGCCGCGCTAGATGCAGCCAGGCGCACCAGACTCAACACTGACTTGTAAGTAGCTGTGTGACCGCGCTCGCTGCTCGCACCACGGTTGTTGCCCGACTGTCTGCGACGAGCCGCGCTAGATGCAGCCAGGCGCACCAGACTCAACACTGACTTGTAAGTAGCTGTGTGACCGCGCTCGCTGCTCGCACCACGGTTGTTGCCCGACTGTCTGCGACGAGCCGCGCTAGATGCAGCCAGGCGCACCAGACTCAACACTGACTTGTAAGTAGCTGTGTGACCGCGCTCGCTGCTCGCACCACGGTTGTTGCCCGACTGTCTGCGACGAGCCGCGCTAGATGCAGCCAGGCGCACCAGACTCAACACTGACTTGTAAGTAGCTGTGTGACCGCGCTCCGCCCGCCGGCGTGCTGGCGGACGGAGCGCTGCTCGCACCACGGTTGTTGCCCGACTGTCTGCGACGAGCCGCGCTAGATGCAGCCAGGCGCACCAGACTCAACACTGACTTGTAAGTAGCTGTGTGACCGCGCTCGCTGCTCGCACCACGGTTGTTGCCCGACTGTCTGCGACGAGCCGCGCTAGATGCAGCCAGGCGCACCAGACTCAACACTGACTTGTAAGTAGCTGTGTGACCGCGCTCCGCCGCGCGGGCTGCGGACGGCGCTGCTCGCACCACGGTTGTTGCCCGACTGTCTGCGACGAGCCGCGCTAGATGCAGCCAGGGCGCACCAGACTCAACACTGACTTGTAAGTAGCTGTGTGACCGCGCTCCGCCCGCCGGGCGTGCTGGCGGACGGAGCGCTGCTCGCACCACGGTTGTTGCCCGACTGTCTGCGACGAGCCGCGCTAGATGCAGCCAGGCGCACCAGACTCAACACTGACTTGTAAGTAGCTGTGTGACCGCGCTCCGCCCGCCGGCGTGCTGGCGGACGGAGCGCTGCTCGCACCACGGTTGTTGCCCGACTGTCTGCGACGAGCCGCGCTAGATGCAGCCAGGCGCACCAGACTCAACACTGACTTGTAAGTAGCTGTGTGACCGCGCTCCGCCCGCCGGCGTGCTGGCGGACGGAGCGCTGCTCGCACCACGGTTGTTGCCCGACTGTCTGCGACGAGCCGCGCTAGATGCAGCCAGGCGCACCAGACTCAACACTGACTTGTAAGTAGCTGTGTGACCGCGCTCGCTGCTCGCACCACGGTTGTTGCCCGACTGTCTGCGACGAGCCGCGCTAGATGCAGCCAGGCGCACCAGACTCAACACTGACTTGTAAGTAGCTGTGTGACCGCGCTCGCTGCTCGCACCACGGTTGTTGCCCGACTGTCTGCGACGAGCCGCGCTAGATGCAGCCAGGCGCACCAGACTCAACACTGACTTGTAAGTAGCTGTGTGACCGCGCTCCGCCCGCCGGCGTGCTGGCGGACGGAGCGCTGCTCGCACCACGGTTGTTGCCCGACTGTCTGCGACGAGCCGCGCTAGATGCAGCCAGGCGCACCAGACTCAACACTGACTTGTAAGTAGCTGTGTGACCGCGCTCGCTGCTCGCACCACGGTTGTTGCCCGACTGTCTGCGACGAGCCGCGCTAGATGCAGCCAGGCGCACCAGACTCAACACTGACTTGTAAGTAGCTGTGTGACCGCGCTCCGCCCGCCGGCGTGCTGGCGGACGGAGCGCTGCTCGCACCACGGTTGTTGCCCGACTGTCTGCGACGAGCCGCGCTAGATGCAGCCAGGCGCACCAGACTCAACACTGACTTGTAAGTAGCTGTGTGACCGCGCTCGCTGCTCGCACCACGGTTGTTGCCCGACTGTCTGCGACGAGCCGCGCTAGATGCAGCCAGGCGCACCAGACTCAACACTGACTTGTAAGTAGCTGTGTGACCGCGCTCGCTGCTCGCACCACGGTTGTTGCCCGACTGTCTGCGACGAGCCGCGCTAGATGCAGCCAGGCGCACCAGACTCAACACTGACTTGTAAGTAGCTGTGTGACCGCGCTCGCTGCGCTCGCACCACGGTTGTTGCCCGACTGTCTGCGACGAGCCGCGCTAGATGCAGCCAGGCGCACCAGACTCAACACTGACTTGTAAGTAGCTGTGTGACCGCGCTCCGCCCGCCGGCGTGCTGGCGGACGGAGCGCTGCTCGCACCACGGTTGTTGCCCGACTGTCTGCGACGAGCCGCGCTAGATGCAGCCAGGCGCACCAGACTCAACACTGACTTGTAAGTAGCTGTGTGACCGCGCTCCGCCCGCCGGCGTGCTGGCGGACGGAGCGCTGCTCGCACCACGGTTGTTGCCCGACTGTCTGCGACGAGCCGCGCTAGATGCAGCCAGGCGCACCAGACTCAACACTGACTTGTAAGTAGCTGTGTGACCGCGCTCCGCCCGCCGGCGTGCTGGCGGACGGAGCGCTGCTCGCACCACGGTTGTTGCCCGACTGTCTGCGACGAGCCGCGCTAGATGCAGCCAGGCGCACCAGACTCAACACTGACTTGTAAGTAGCTGTGTGACCGCGCTCGCTGCTCGCACCACGGTTGTTGCCCGACTGTCTGCGACGAGCCGCGCTAGATGCAGCCAGGCGCACCAGACTCAACACTGACTTGTAAGTAGCTGTGTGACCGCGCTCCGCCCGCCGGTCGTGCTGGCGGGACGGAGCGCTGCTCGCACCACGGTTGTTGCCCGACTGTCTGCGACGAGCCGCGCTAGATGCAGCCAGGCGCACCAGACTCAACACTGACTTGTAAGTAGCTGTGTGACCGCGCTCGCTGCTCGCACCACGGTTGTTGCCCGACTGTCTGCGACGAGCCGCGCTAGATGCAGCCAGGCGCACCAGACTCAACACTGACTTGTAAGTAGCTGTGTGACCGCGCTCGCTGCTCGCACCACGGTTGTTGCCCGACTGTCTGCGACGAGCCGCGCTAGATGCAGCCAGGCGCACCAGACTCAACACTGACTTGTAAGTAGCTGTGTGACCGCGCTCGCTGCTCGCACCACGGTTGTTGCCCGACTGTCTGCGACGAGCCGCGCTAGATGCAGCCAGGCGCACCAGACTCAACACTGACTTGTAAGTAGCTGTGTGACCGCGCCTCGCTGCTCGCACCACGGTTGTTGCCCGACTGTCTGCGACGAGCCGCGCTAGATGCAGCCAGGCGCACCAGACTCAACACTGACTTGTAAGTAGCTGTGTGACCGCGCTCGCTGCTCGCACCACGGTTGTTGCCCGACTGTCTGCGACGAGCCGCGCTAGATGCAGCCAGGCGCACCAGACTCAACACTGACTTGTAAGTAGCTGTGTGACCGCGCTCGCTGCTCGCACCACGGTTGTTGCCCGACTGTCTGCGACGAGCCGCGCTAGATGCAGCCAGGCGCACCAGACTCAACACTGACTTGTAAGTAGCTGTGTGACCGCGCTCCGCCCGCCGGCGTGCTGGCGGACGGAGCGCTGCTCGCACCACGGTTGTTGCCCGACTGTCTGCGACGAGCCGCGCTAGATGCAGCCAGGCGCACCAGACTCAACACTGACTTGTAAGTAGCTGTGTGACCGCGCTCGCTGCTCGCACCACGGTTGTTGCCCGACTGTCTGCGACGAGCCGCGCTAGATGCAGCCAGGCGCACCAGACTCAACACTGACTTGTAAGTAGCTGTGTGACCGCGCTCGCTGCTCGCACCACGGTTGTTGCCCGACTGTCTGCGACGAGCCGCGCTAGATGCAGCCAGGCGCACCAGACTCAACACTGACTTGTAAGTAGCTGTGTGACCGCGCTCCGCCCGCCGGCGTGCTGGCGGACGGAGCGCTGCTCGCACCACGGTTGTTGCCCGACTGTCTGCGACGAGCCGCGCTAGATGCAGCCAGGCGCACCAGACTCAACACTGACTTGTAAGTAGCTGTGTGACCGCGCTCGCTGCTCGCACCACGGTTGTTGCCCGACTGTCTGCGACGAGCCGCGCTAGATGCAGCCAGGCGCACCAGACTCAACACTGACTTGTAAGTAGCTGTGTGACCGCGCTCCGCCCGCCGGCGTGCTGGCGGACGGAGCGCTGCTCGCACCACGGTTGTTGCCCGACTGTCTGCGACGAGCCGCGCTAGATGCAGCCAGGCGCACCAGACTCAACACTGACTTGTAAGTAGCTGTGTGACCGCGCTCGCTGCTCGCACCACGGTTGTTGCCCGACTGTCTGCGACGAGCCGCGCTAGATGCAGCCAGGCGCACCAGACTCAACACTGACTTGTAAGTAGCTGTGTGACCGCGCTCGCTGCTCGCACCACGGTTGTTGCCCGACTGTCTGCGACGAGCCGCGCTAGATGCAGCCAGGCGCACCAGACTCAACACTGACTTGTAAGTAGCTGTGTGACCGCGCTCCGCCCGCGGCGTGCTGGCGGACGGAGCGCTGCTCGCACCACGATTGTTGCCCGACTGTCTGCGACGAGCCGCGCTAGATGCAGCCAGGCGCACCAGACTCAACACTGACTTGTAAGTAGCTGTGTGACCGCGCTCCGCCCGCCGGCGTGCTGGCGGACGGAGCGCTGCTCGCACCACGGTTGTTGCCCGGACTGTCTGCGACGAGCCGCGCTAGATGCAGCCAGGCGCACCAGACTCAACACTGACTTGTAAGTAGCTGTGTGACCGCGCTCGCTGCTCGCACCACGGTTGTTGCCCGACTGTCTGCGACGAGCCGCGCTAGATGCAGCCAGGCGCACCAGACTCAACACTGACTTGTAAGTAGCTGTGTGACCGCGCTCCGCCCGCAGCGCTGCTCGCACCACGGTTGTTGCCCGACTGTCTGCGACGAGCCGCGCTAGATGCAGCCAGGCGCACCAGACTCAACACTGACTTGTAAGTAGCTGTGTGACCGCGCTCGCTGCTCGCACCACGGTTGTTGCCCGACTGTCTGCGACGAGCCGCGCTAGATGCAGCCAGGCGCACCAGACTCAACACTGACTTGTAAGTAGCTGTGTGACCGCGCTCCGCCCGCCGGCGTGCTGGCGGACGGAGCGCTGCTCGCACCACGGTTGTTGCCCGACTGTCTGCGACGAGCCGCGCTAGATGCAGCCAGGCGCACCAGACTCAACACTGACTTGTAAGTAGCTGTGTGACCGCGCTCCGCCCGCCGGCGTGCTGGCGGACGGAGCGCTGCTCGCACCACGGTTGTTGCCCGACTGTCTGCGACGAGCCGCGCTAGATGCAGCCAGGCGCACCAGACTCAACACTGACTTGTAAGTAGCTGTGTGACCGCGCTCGCTGCTCGCACCACGGTTGTTGCCCGACTGTCTGCGACGAGCCGCGCTAGATGCAGCCAGGCGCACCAGACTCAACACTGACTTGTAAGTAGCTGTGTGACCGCGCTCCGCCCGCCGGCGTGCTGGCGGACGGAGCGCTGCTCGCACCACGGTTGTTGCCCGACTGTCTGCGACGAGCCGCGCTAGATGCAGCCAGGCGCACCAGACTCAACACTGACTTGTAAGTAGCTGTGTGACCGCGCTCCGCCCGCCGGCGTGCTGGCGGACGGAGCGCTGCTCGCACCACGGTTGTTGCCCGACTGTCTGCGACGAGCCGCGCTAGATGCAGCCAGGCGCACCAGACTCAACACTGACTTGTAAGTAGCTGTGTGACCGCGCTCCGCCCGCCGGCGTGCTGGCGGACGGAGCGCTGCTCGCACCACGGTTGTTGCCCGACTGTCTGCGACGAGCCGCGCTAGATGCAGCCAGGCGCACCAGACTCAACACTGACTTGTAAGTAGCTGTGTGACCGCGCTCCGCCCGCCGGCGTGCTGGCGGACGGAGCGCTGCTCGCACCACGGTTGTTGCCCGACTGTCTGCGACGAGCCGCGCTAGATGCAGCCAGGCGCACCAGACTCAACACTGACTTGTAAGTAGCTGTGTGACCGCGCTCGCTGCTCGCACCACGGTTGTTGCCCGACTGTCTGCGACGAGCCGCGCTAGATGCAGCCAGGCGCACCAGACTCAACACTGACTTGTAAGTAGCTGTGTGACCGCGCTCGCTGCTCGCACCACGGTTGTTGCCCGACTGTCTGCGACGAGCCGCGCTAGATGCAGCCAGGCGCACCAGACTCAACACTGACTTGTAAGTAGCTGTGTGACCGCGCTCCGCCCGCCGGCGTGCTGGCGGACGGAGCGCTGCTCGCACCACGGTTGTTGCCCGACTGTCTGCGACGAGCCGCGCTAGATGCAGCCAGGCGCACCAGACTCAACACTGACTTGTAAGTAGCTGTGTGACCGCGCTCGCTGCTCGCACCACGGTTGTTGCCCGACTGTCTGCGACGAGCCGCGCTAGATGCAGCCAGGCGCACCAGACTCAACACTGACTTGTAAGTAGCTGTGTGACCGCGCTCGGCTGCTCGCACCACGGTTGTTGCCCGACTGTCTGCGACGAGCCGCGCTAGATGCAGCCAGGCGCATCAGACTCAACACTGACTTGTAAGTAGCTGTGTGACCGCGCTCGCTGCTCGCACCACGGTTGTTGCCCGACTGTCTGCGACGAGCCGCGCTAGATGCAGCCAGGCGCACCAGACTCAACACTGACTTGTAAGTAGCTGTGTGACCGCGCTCCGCCCGCCGGCGTGCTGGCGGACGGAGCGCTGCTCGCACCACGGTTGTTGCCCGACTGTCTGCGACGAGCCGCGCTAGATGCAGCCAGGCGCACCAGACTCAACACTGACTTGTAAGTAGCTGTGTGACCGCGCTCGCTGCTCGCACCACGGTTGTTGCCCGACTGTCTGCGACGAGCCGCGCTAGATGCAGCCAGGCGCACCAGACTCAACACTGACTTGTAAGTAGCTGTGTGACCGCGCTCCGCCCGCCGGCGTGCTGGCGGACGGAGCGCTGCTCGCACCACGGTTGTTGCCCGACTGTCTGCGACGAGCCGCGCTAGATGCAGCCAGGCGCACCAGACTCAACACTGACTTGTAAGTAGCTGTGTGACCGCGCTCGCTGCTCGCACCACGGTTGTTGCCCGACTGTCTGCGACGAGCCGCGCTAGATGCAGCCAGGCGCACCAGACTCAACACTGACTTGTAAGTAGCTGTGTGACCGCGCTCGCTGCTCGCACCACGGTTGTTGCCCGACTGTCTGCGACGAGCCGCGCTAGATGCAGCCAGGCGCACCAGACTCAACACTGACTTGTAAGTAGCTGTGTGACCGCGCTCCGCCCGCCGGCGTGCTGGCGGACGGAGCGCTGCTCGCACCACGGTTGTTGCCCGACTGTCTGCGACGAGCCGCGCTAGATGCAGCCAGGCGCACCAGACTCAACACTGACTTGTAAGTAGCTGTGTGACCGCGCTCGCTGCTCGCACCACGGTTGTTGCCCGACTGTCTGCGACGAGCCGCGCTAGATGCAGCCAGGCGCACCAGACTCAACACTGACTTGTAAGTAGCTGTGTGACCGCGCTCCGCCCGCCGGCGTGCTGGCGGACGGAGCGCTGCTCGCACCACGGTTGTTGCCCGACTGTCTGCGACGAGCCGCGCTAGATGCAGCCAGGCGCACCAGACTCAACACTGACTTGTAAGTAGCTGTGTGACCGCGCTCGCTGCTCGCACCACGGTTGTTGCCCGACTGTCTGCGACGAGCCGCGCTAGATGCAGCCAGGCGCACCAGACTCAACACTGACTTGTAAGTAGCTGTGTGACCGCGCTCCGCCCGCCGGCGTGCTGGCGGACGGAGCGCTGCTCGCACCACGGTTGTTGCCCGACTGTCTGCGACGAGCCGCGCTAGATGCAGCCAGGCGCACCAGACTCAACACTGACTTGTAAGTAGCTGTGTGACCGCGCTCGCTGCTCGCACCACGGTTGTTGCCCGACTGTCTGCGACGAGCCGCGCTAGATGCAGCCAGGCGCACCAGACTCAACACTGACTTGTAAGTAGCTGTGTGACCGCGCTCGCTGCTCGCACCACGGTTGTTGCCCGACTGTCTGCGACGAGCCGCGCTAGATGCAGCCAGGCGCACCAGACTCAACACTGACTTGTAAGTAGCTGTGTGACCGCGCTCGCTGCTCGCACCACGGTTGTTGCCCGACTGTCTGCGACGAGCCGCGCTAGATGCAGCCAGGCGCACCAGACTCAACACTGACTTGTAAGTAGCTGTGTGACCGCGCTCCGCCCGCCGGCGTGCTGGCGGACGGAGCGCTGCTCGCACCACGGTTGTTGCCCGACTGTCTGCGACGAGCCGCGCTAGATGCAGCCAGGCGCACCAGACTCAACACTGACTTGTAAGTAGCTGTGTGACCGCGCTCGCTGCTCGCACCACGGTTGTTGCCCGACTGTCTGCGACGAGCCGCGCTAGATGCAGCCAGGCGCACCAGACTCAACACTGACTTGTAAGTAGCTGTGTGACCGCGCTCCGCCCGCCGGCGTGCTGGCGGACGGAGCGCTGCTCGCACCACGGTTGTTGCCCGACTGTCTGCGACGAGCCGCGCTAGATGCAGCCAGGCGCACCAGACTCAACACTGACTTGTAAGTAGCTGTGTGACCGCGCTCGCTGCTCGCACCACGGTTGTTGCCCGACTGTCTGCGACGAGCCGCGCTAGATGCAGCCAGGCGCACCAGACTCAACACTGACTTGTAAGTAGCTGTGTGACCGCGCTCGCTGCTCGCACCACGGTTGTTGCCCGACTGTCTGCGACGAGCCGCGCTAGATGCAGCCAGGCGCACCAGACTCAACACTGACTTGTAAGTAGCTGTGTGACCGCGCTCCGCCCGCCGGCGTGCTGGCGGACGGAGCGCTGCTCGCACCACGGTTGTTGCCCGACTGTCTGCGACGAGCCGCGCTAGATGCAGCCAGGCGCACCAGACTCAACACTGACTTGTAAGTAGCTGTGTGACCGCGCTCGCTGCTCGCACCACGGTTGTTGCCCGACTGTCTGCGACGAGCCGCGCTAGATGCAGCCAGGCGCACCAGACTCAACACTGACTTGTAAGTAGCTGTGTGACCGCGCTCGCTGCTCGCACCACGGTTGTTGCCCGACTGTCTGCGACGAGCCGCGCTAGATGCAGCCAGGCGCACCAGACTCAACACTGACTTGTAAGTAGCTGTGTGACCGCGCTCGCTGCTCGCACCACGGTTGTTGCCCGACTGTCTGCGACGAGCCGCGCTAGATGCAGCCAGGCGCACCAGACTCAACACTGACTTGTAAGTAGCTGTGTGACCGCGCTCGCTGCTCGCACCACGGTTGTTGCCCGACTGTCTGCGACGAGCCGCGCTAGATGCAGCCAGGCGCACCAGACTCAACACTGACTTGTAAGTAGCTGTGTGACCGCGCTCGCTGCTCGCACCACGGTTGTTGCCCGACTGTCTGCGACGAGCCGCGCTAGATGCAGCCAGGCGCACCAGACTCAACACTGACTTGTAAGTAGCTGTGTGACCGCGCTCGCTGCTCGCACCACGGTTGTTGCCCGACTGTCTGCGACGAGCCGCGCTAGATGCAGCCAGGCGCACCAGACTCAACACTGACTTGTAAGTAGCTGTGTGACCGCGCTCGCTGCTCGCACCACGGTTGTTGCCCGACTGTCTGCGACGAGCCGCGCTAGATGCAGCCAGGCGCACCAGACTCAACACTGACTTGTAAGTAGCTGTGTGACCGCGCTCGCTGCTCGCACCACGGTTGTTGCCCGACTGTCTGCGACGAGCCGCGCTAGATGCAGCCAGGCGCACCAGACTCAACACTGACTTGTAAGTAGCTGTGTGACCGCGCTCGCTGCTCGCACCACGGTTGTTGCCCGACTGTCTGCGACGAGCCGCGCTAGATGCAGCCAGGCGCACCAGACTCAACACTGACTTGTAAGTAGCTGTGTGACCGCGCTCGCTGCTCGCACCACGGTTGTTGCCCGACTGTCTGCGACGAGCCGCGCTAGATGCAGCCAGGCGCACCAGACTCAACACTGACTTGTAAGTAGCTGTGTGACCGCGCTCGCTGCTCGCACCACGGTTGTTGCCCGACTGTCTGCGACGAGCCGCGCTAGATGCAGCCAGGCGCACCAGACTCAACACTGACTTGTAAGTAGCTGTGTGACCGCGCTCGCTGCTCGCACCACGGTTGTTGCCCGACTGTCTGCGACGAGCCGCGCTAGATGCAGCCAGGCGCACCAGACTCAACACTGACTTGTAAGTAGCTGTGTGACCGCGCTCCGCCCGCCGGCGTGCTGGCGGACGGAGCGCTGCTCGCACCACGGTTGTTGCCCGACTGTCTGCGACGAGCCGCGCTAGATGCAGCCAGGCGCACCAGACTCAACACTGACTTGTAAGTAGCTGTGTGACCGCGCTCGCTGCTCGCACCACGGTTGTTGCCCGACTGTCTGCGACGAGCCGCGCTAGATGCAGCCAGGCGCACCAGACTCAACACTGACTTGTAAGTAGCTGTGTGACCGCGCTCCGCCCGCCGGCGTGCTGGCGGACGGAGCGCTGCTCGCACCACGGTTGTTGCCCGACTGTCTGCGACGAGCCGCGCTAGATGCAGCCAGGCGCACCAGACTCAACACTGACTTGTAAGTAGCTGTGTGACCGCGCTCCGCCCGCCGGCGTGCTGGCGGACGGAGCGCTGCTCGCACCACGGTTGTTGCCCGACTGTCTGCGACGAGCCGCGCTAGATGCAGCCAGGCGCACCAGACTCAACACTGACTTGTAAGTAGCTGTGTGACCGCGCTCGCTGCTCGCACCACGGTTGTTGCCCGACTGTCTGCGACGAGCCGCGCTAGATGCAGCCAGGCGCACCAGACTCAACACTGACTTGTAAGTAGCTGTGTGACCGCGCTCGCTGCTCGCACCACGGTTGTTGCCCGACTGTCTGCGACGAGCCGCGCTAGATGCAGCCAGGCGCACCAGACTCAACACTGACTTGTAAGTAGCTGTGTGACCGCGCTCGCTGCTCGCACCACGGTTGTTGCCCGACTGTCTGCGACGAGCCGCGCTAGATGCAGCCAGGCGCACCAGACTCAACACTGACTTGTAAGTAGCTGTGTGACCGCGCTCGCTGCTCGCACCACGGTTGTTGCCCGACTGTCTGCGACGAGCCGCGCTAGATGCAGCCAGGCGCACCAGACTCAACACTGACTTGTAAGTAGCTGTGTGACCGCGCTCGCTGCTCGCACCACGGTTGTTGCCCGACTGTCTGCGACGAGCCGCGCTAGATGCAGCCAGGCGCACCAGACTCAACACTGACTTGTAAGTAGCTGTGTGACCGCGCTCCGCCCGCCGGCGTGCTGGTGGACGGAGCGCTGCTCGCACCACGGTTGTTGCCCGACTGTCTGCGACGAGCCGCGCTAGATGCAGCCAGGCGCACCAGACTCAACACTGACTTGTAAGTAGCTGTGTGACCGCGCTCGCTGCTCGCACCACGGTTGTTGCCCGACTGTCTGCGACGAGCCGCGCTAGATGCAGCCAGGCGCACCAGACTCAACACTGACTTGTAAGTAGCTGTGTGACCGCGCTCCGCCCGCCGGCGTGCTGGCGGACGGAGCGCTGCTCGCACCACGGTTGTTGCCCGACTGTCTGCGACGAGCCGCGCTAGATGCAGCCAGGCGCACCAGACTCAACACTGACTTGTAAGTAGCTGTGTGACCGCGCTCCGCCCGCCGGCGTGCTGGCGGACGGAGCGCTGCTCGCACCACGGTTGTTGCCCGACTGTCTGCGACGAGCCGCGCTAGATGCAGCCAGGCGCACCAGACTCAACACTGACTTGTAAGTAGCTGTGTGACCGCGCTCGCTGCTCGCACCACGGTTGTTGCCCGACTGTCTGCGACGAGCCGCGCTAGATGCAGCCAGGCGCACCAGACTCAACACTGACTTGTAAGTAGCTGTGTGACCGCGCTCCGCCCGCCGGCGTGCTGGCGGACGGAGCGCTGCTCGCACCACGGTTGTTGCCCGACTGTCTGCGACGAGCCGCGCTAGATGCAGCCAGGCGCACCAGACTCAACACTGACTTGTAAGTAGCTGTGTGACCGCGCTCGCTGCTCGCACCACGGTTGTTGCCCGACTGTCTGCGACGAGCCGCGCTAGATGCAGCCAGGCGCACCAGACTCAACACTGACTTGTAAGTAGCTGTGTGACCGCGCTCCGCCCGCCGGCGTGCTGGCGGACGGAGCGCTGCTCGCACCACGGTTGTTGCCCGACTGTCTGCGACGAGCCGCGCTAGATGCAGCCAGGCGCACCAGACTCAACACTGACTTGTAAGTAGCTGTGTGACCGCGCTCGCTGCTCGCACCACGGTTGTTGCCCGACTGTCTGCGACGAGCCGCGCTAGATGCAGCCAGGCGCACCAGACTCAACACTGACTTGTAAGTAGCTGTGTGACCGCGCTCGCTGCTCGCACCACGGTTGTTGCCCGACTGTCTGCGACGAGCCGCGCTAGATGCAGCCAGGCGCACCAGACTCAACACTGACTTGTAAGTAGCTGTGTGACCGCGCTCGCTGCTCGCACCACGGTTGTTGCCCGACTGTCTGCGACGAGCCGCGCTAGATGCAGCCAGGCGCACCAGACTCAACACTGACTTGTAAGTAGCTGTGTGACCGCGCTCGCTGCTCGCACCACGGTTGTTGCCCGACTGTCTGCGACGAGCCGCGCTAGATGCAGCCAGGCGCACCAGACTCAACACTGACTTGTAAGTAGCTGTGTGACCGCGCTCCGCCCGCCGGCGTGCTGGCGGACGGAGCGCTGCTCGCACCACGGTTGTTGCCCGACTGTCTGCGACGAGCCGCGCTAGATGCAGCCAGGCGCACCAGACTCAACACTGACTTGTAAGTAGCTGTGTGACCGCGCTCGCTGCTCGCACCACGGTTGTTGCCCGACTGTCTGCGACGAGCCGCGCTAGATGCAGCCAGGCGCACCAGACTCAACACTGACTTGTAAGTAGCTGTGTGACCGCGCTCGCTGCTCGCACCACGGTTGTTGCCCGACTGTCTGCGACGAGCCGCGCTAGATGCAGCCAGGCGCACCAGACTCAACACTGACTTGTATGTCATCGTCTAACCTTTTGTCCTTTCACCATGTCACCATGATTTTTCCAATAAAATTAACTTAGCTTCCAAACTAAAGCCAAAAGCAAAGCCAATCTTTTACACAGAACAACTGCATATCTGCTCTATATAACCTAGTCGAAGAATAGGTCCCTTTATTTTGGTAACTTTTTATAACACTAACTTTCGAGCCATTTACTGAAAAACATCTGTTTAAAAATGTACAAATGACAGGTGATTTTTTCTATTTTCCGAAACATTGCTTTGGCTTTGCGTAAAAATTGAATTTTTACTCCCATATTCTCTCTAGTATAAGAACAATCACTATAATTCGACCAAACAATACATGGTATCAAACTATGATAAACTAATATTGCAGATACCAGCCACCGCACGTACGTCGCCGCCACCTCATCCAGGAGTTAGCACAGCAATACAAGAAGGACCTGACGGAGCCCGAACTACTGGAATCCTTATTCAGGATACCTACGTAGATACAACCTTCAGCTAAGGACTACCACCAGCTCTTGAAGCCTGGTCTTAAAGCAGGGAACGAGATGGCGCTAGACGACGCTTTTAGTTTATAGTTCTTTCTCTTTCCCACAGCCTAAATACTCACGCTTCAAGACGTCATGGTAGCCACTATTACAATAATCTTATTTTGTTTTGCTAGCCTATACGATTAAACGAGCACAATATTTGTAGAGATACAAGAATTTTGATGAATTTTCCCGCAAAATATGTTTCGCAAAATAATTTCGCCGCACGGTCTCTGCTGTTTAAATAGCTTAATGGTTTAAGCGTCTGCTTTTTACGCAGGTTTGAATGTCAGCGACAACCGGGTTTTTTTTTCGGTTACTCAGTTTTTGTAGGGTTTGTTCTTTTCTTTTGTAGGGTTTTTCTCTATGTTTACTAGAGCATAGAATATACGGAGCATAGAATGATTTATATAAAATCATTATTTTTTATATAAATATGTATATTTTACAGCTAATTTAGCAATGTCATTGAATCACGATAAAACTTTATTCTCATTGCAATAAGTTTGCTTTTAAGTTGCATATCAGAGATAAAAATAACTTCGAAAAAAAAACTACAGTTTCTTAGGAACACATACATTTTAAATGCTTACTTATATCATATAGGTACCATGTAATTAATATAAATAAAAAACTCGAATATACAGATCGGACAATGGCTGTTGACCACTTTTCACCCTTATGCACCTAGTAATAAGGTTGAAAATGTTAAGTAGTCAGCCGCCGACGTAATGGTAATTAAGTGCTTATTTTAAGACTGATATATTGCATTAAACCAATGAAATGTAATCGTTAATGTAGTTAACATTCCAATTTCTAATACAGTATTTTATTTTGCATAATTTATTATTGTATGTACTTAATTTAATTGTTATATTTTAATAAATGTTATTAATCTATATTTGATGGTTTTATTTTCGAACCTTCCGTACTTTTTTTGACGTAAACAATTTTAGCATATTTGTTTCTTTTGGTCAAGTGAGAGTTGGCCATAAAAATAAGAGAAATTGGCCAACTTCTTTTTAATGCCGTTCGACTCTGTATCATTCATTGTTTCGAAAGAAAAAAATCGGGACGGCGGAAGTTGGTCTTTAGCAAAACATTTTTTCATACAAATTGTATGAACAAAGAAATGACATCCGGGACCTATACTTAACGTGCTTTCCGAGGCATGAAAACATTTGTTTTAAATAGATGGTCATCCAACCACGAAATGGCTTCATTAGCCAATATTTAACTTAAAGATTGTAACCACGTCCGTTGGTTGTGTTTATTAAAACTACCGATATAAATACCTACGTGTTAGGCTTTATTCACACGTACGGAACCGCAACGATACGGCATCGACGCGATGTGGTCAGGCACATATTATGCATTGTAAATACCTACATAAGACGCGCGACACGAATTCGCCGATTGCCGATTCAAGTCGCACGTATTTGCTAATGGAGCGATGCGATGCAATTCGACCGTAACTACGATAATCCACCTTACTCCTACGACATAAAGGCGCTGCAAACAAAAGACAAAAGATGTCGCCAGTGACGAGTAGTTGCTCAATCGAATTTCGAACACAGAATCATATGCATTGTCATTAGCACGTAGGTGCAATTCGATATCGAGCAGATCTGTGAGCAATATCGTCAATCCATGCGACTTCATTAGCAAACACTAGCGATTGTCCATACATTTTATTTATACCTTTATTTCAGGCGACTATGGCCCATAATATAGAATACATACCATTATTATAATAATTATAAATAAACTAATACATAAGAATCACCTACAAACAAGACTTATTGACTATTGCACACGAAGAGGCGGCGCGGCGTCGTGTTTCGCTGACTGGTGCCGCGTAGCAGGCCTCGAAAACCGGTACACGACACCTTTCGGCCAGAACTCATCCTTGAGAAATCTCTCGAGACAATGAGTCGGTACTCGCACCACAAAAGACTTGAAGTTGGTTTCATGGCGCGGCTCCAACCTCTCGACCCTCAAATTCCAGGAGGTCTTCACTCGCAAATACTCCATGACCTCCTCTACCTTCGTGGAGTAATGTAGCCGGGACACATACAAAAGCGTCGTAGGTATTTTGTTCGGCAGGACGTTTGTGCGATATCTGATCGATATCGTCAATCGATGCAATTCTGTATCGCGTCGCGCCTAATTATTCGTATTTTGTCGTCAAATTGACCGCTTGGGTGATACTGACCACAATCGCAACTACTTACTACAAAATAGTATAAATACTTTTTAGTGGCTATCAAAAACTGTAAAAACGATTTTGACATTCATTTAAAAATAAAATTATGTTATATTTCGATTTTCAAAATAATGACACAAATTCTTTTCCAATGTGTATATTTTTAAAATAATGATACCAAATTTTTACAATTCTAAAAACGGTTTTGTCAATTGTATTTTTACAAGTATTATTGTGTTGTATACTGTATATCTTTTGAAGCAGTTGTTAGTTTTGTTAGTGAGGGCGTTCGAGTCGAAATCTTAGTGATATCAGGCATGTTAATAAGTAAGATACCTGACAATGAAGGGGCAAAAGGGGAAACTGCCGCAGTTCCCGAAGAAGAGACCGATTCACACGAATATCAGACAGCCAATGAACTTTTCGAACTCATGGCTAAGAACCAGAATTTTGACACCAGCGGTAAGTGCTTTTTCATGTTCTTGAAGTCGGTACGGGCTAGCTAAATTTAACAATACTTAGACTGGGGTGGATGTAGTGTCCCACAGTTCTGCAATTAAAGAGTGTCTGATGTTGAGTTTTTTAACAGATGAAACTCTTGACTAGCTGAATTTAATAATACTTACCCTTAAACTTGCATTTCATCGAACTTGTTAGTAATAAGTTCCGAACTTATTTAGGGTCGGCTTGCAGTCCTAACTGTATATCATGCGGTGACTGCCTGTCGGACTTCGTCTACCCAGTTAGTACCTAAGTACTGGATAATACGAAACCTTTTAAGACTTGTTATTAGATTTTGTGGGCCATTGCCTTCCTGTAGTGACTGTCAATGACAGCCGGGACCTTGTCAAACAATAAATATCAAACTACTTGTAGATAATTCGTTGACATATTCATTCAGATGTTGAGAATCTCACTACCAGAGATTTAGTGCTCCTTTACAAGAACATCGACTTGGGAACGAAGCTGATGTCGAATACCAACGAACTACAGCCGAAGAGGCCAAACCAGCACGTGGAGACCGTTGTGTACAACGATGAGTCGGACTCTGACATGAGCGAGCGGTTCAGCACCGAGGACCTGCGAAGCGTGTTCCTACTCAACAGTGAGCGCCTCGACCTCCTCACCACGCCGCCCTCCGCGGTGAACACGCTCTGCCACAAGCTCGGCGACCTCCAGATGCAAACATCCAACCTCAACACCGAGTACGACAAACACTTCTTATTCAATGATCCCTACATTAAAGAACAACTTAAAAGCTTAAAGTTCATGAACAAATCGACTAGTATTGACGCAGTACTCCCAGTTTCATTACTAGATTACATTTGTTGCAAACGTCTGGAAGATAATTACAACTTTTATATGGACAATATTATTAGATACGTTAAGAATACGATAGACCAATTGAAGCGTATCAGCAATGGTGATTATTTAACTGATAAAGCTAAAGAAAAGTGGCGGGAAGTTGAAACTACTGCGGAGGATTTACACACGCATACTAAAGTTCTGGCGACGTCTACTAGCATACCGCTGCATGTGGAACGAAAGATTAGCGGCCGAAACAGTACATGG
Source organism: Agrotis exclamationis (assembly GCA_950005045.1). Lineage (NCBI taxonomy): Eukaryota > Metazoa > Arthropoda > Insecta > Lepidoptera > Noctuidae > Agrotis > Agrotis exclamationis. Next base: position 2,338,795 of record OX465434.1, on the reverse strand, counting down.
GATGACTTGGTTCATTCAGCAGTAGATATTAGGTCTCTGTCGAAAATTCTCGAAAAGAGAATTGTTGTGGAAGTACCAAAACTTCTATGTGGACCGTATAAACTATTGAGCAAATGTTGCGCTGAAAATCTTGTTATAAGTTGCAAAAAAGATAAACGGCCAGTTGAAGAAAGGGTCGATGTGGTGGTACAGTTACAACGTTCTGAGACGGGCCAAGTTATCAGCAACATCAACTCAATTATGATTCTTCAAGCTGCTCCTGTTCAACGCGGTAACAACTTTAATATTATTAAAGATTATGTGCTTATTATATTTTAACGAAGTCGAGTAAATTCTTATATACCTACTTTTATTTTTCAGAAATACTAGAAACAGAAGTGCTGCTTCTACCTCTGACTTGTAGAGAACCAACTGATGACGATAACCTTTCTCCAGAAAGGAAGCCTAAAATAGTAGAGTTGGATCCGATCACAATGACGGAAACGATGCATCAAGTGTCCGTAGTGTCTGAGTGCAGCACACACTCCAACGACAATCTTATGGAAGATCCTTTTCTGGATAGCAATGACTATGAATGCAGCGAAAATGATGTCACCGAGTCGTTAAAAAATTACATTTGTCTGGGATCGAGTGATGATGATGACGCACTTAAGGAAATTCGATATAAGAAACTTAAGATACCACATAGGGAAGCATCAAATGAGGTATTTCCTGACGATTTACGTATGACTATACGAAAGTTGACCATCCAGAGTGCTCTACCCGAAGAAAGCGGAGAAGAAACGTCACAGCCAGCATCCAAGAAGAAAAAATCGCCGACGCGAGTCAGAATAAAATCCCCATATGAAAACCAATCTTACATTGCGGAAGAAAAGAAACGAAGAAAGCTCTTAGAAATAAGAGAGAGGCGAGAAAGGAAAAAAATGGCGCCAGTTGAAAATTGCAAGATTTCTAAGCATAAATTCGCAAAAGGGACCTCATTTCCACAGTCTGCTAGCTCTGTTACAAAGCTATCAATATCAAATAAATCTTTCTATGATTCAATCTACGGACAAGCCGCGAACGCAGATCCTAGTAAGCAAGTGAAGGGGAGGAACCGAAAGGGAGGACAACGAGAAGTTTTGCAGATAAATATGGAGCATAATGAAGGAGACCACGATGAGTCCGTAGCGTCGTCGACGCCAGATAAGAATAGCAATAAATACATAAACAGGAGCTATTACCTGGATGAAGCAGTTACGGAAATGATGTACACCAATATGAAAGGAAATGAAAATGATGTAAAAGATCTAAATTCTACATCCACTTCAGTTCTGTCCAATGATTTCAGAAATAATTTAAATTACCTTTCGCAGTTTATTGGTACGTCTGAAACCGACATGACTATTGGCGACGATGAAATATTTCCGAAAACAGATAATCTGTAAGTACAATATTTTTCTTGAATGTTTTAACAGTTCCGTATCAAAATAACTACGTTCATTTAAACCACTGTCGATATAGCTCCGGTTGACTCACATAAGTTCAAGACACATATTGGACGACTCAACTACTGTTCAACTGACATAATTTTGATTGAACTAAAATTGATTGCACTACCGAACGATTCATCTAATGTTCTTTTAAGATATTGGTTGTTTTAACTACGCTTGAAATACCTAATGGACGACTCGCCTACAGTATTTTTTTAATAAGTAATACGCGCTCGTTTTACTTCTAAAGCGGAGGAAGAGGGATTTCGAAGTAAGGTCGACGGAGCCCCGCTACGCGGGGTTCCTTTTTCTGTCTATAAGGTTTAAAGGAACCTAACCAAACCGAACCTCGGGGTGCCCCTGAAGTCGACCGTCTGCTTCTCGTTCAAAAGTACAAAGTTGTTCAGCTGGTATTTAGATAGGAGTGTATGTAACGAGGCACTGAGAAAAAAAAAATGTCGTAAAAACGACTTGGGGCACCCCGACACGGACAGGTTAGGTATTTTTTTTTAACCACTCAGAAGTAGGAGCACCGCCAAGCGGTGCTCCGTCGACGTTTGTATGTTATCACACATACCGTAACAGAGATATTAATTGTAGCTAAATATACCGTAGTTGAATTAACCATAGGTGTATTAAACGTAGGTGAATTAACCGTAGATGAGTTAACCGTAGGTGAATTAAACGTAGGTAAACCATTAGGTATTTCGTACATTAGTTATAACAAACTTATGTGAAACGACCATTAGCTATACCAACCGATAGGTATTTTGACCGTAGTTATATCGGTAGTAGTTAAAATGAATGTAATTATTTTAATACGGAACCGTTTTTAACCCCAGTTGCGTACTTAAAGGAAATCTTATTGCACCAGGCACTTTTATTTACTATATCATTACCTTTTATATTAACAGATTGAGTACCACGATGATCGATGATGTTAATGACGAGATTACTTATAAAGAGTTGCGTTCATCTGAATGTGTAATAAAAGTTCCGTTGAATTCTCCAAATACGCATGAACAAGATATCTATGAGCCCAAGAAGGTCACCACTTCAGTAGAATGTAGAAAAAGTATAGATAAAATATATACTTTGATGAATAAATTAGGAAAGACTCAAGACACTGAAAAGAAATCGACTAAATGCAAGTTAATAACAACTATTCCTAAAAAAATCGACGATAAAGAAGGTCAAATGAGCTCTATATGTCAGGGAAGTGAAAGTGGAACAACTCTGAAGCATCGCTTACCAACATCTAATCCTAGTTCTTTTACCTTTGACAAAAATAACATTGATGCGAAGCCAAACAAAACTCATAATAAAAAACCTGGATGTTTATCACCTGTCGTACCTAAAGTTATTATCAGCTCAAAATCATCATTCATTCCTAAAGCAGATTTAGAATCTATTCGAAAAAATCGCAAGCGGTCTGGCACTAATCTGACTATTAAGGTACAAGAAAATCCTTTAAAAGCAATATCACAACTTTTACATGAGTTTGAGAATGTACAAAAAATTAGAAGGAAGCCTGACACTGAACAAAGACATGATAAGAAAGCTGAAGTGATATCCAATGACGGCAAGAGTGAGTCGCGGAAAAATTCTTCTAAACGTCGCTCACGACTTGATAAACATAACGACTCTCAGACTGAACACGTGAGACTTCCAACACCAAAAGAAAAGAAATCTAGACCACATAAACAGATGGATTTACCAAAAATTCCTTATCAACAGAGTCCCGTCGACGATAAACTCGCAGATAGACTACCAAGAAAGAAAATAATAGAAATGATAGACGAAGCTAAAGAAGCTAGGGGCGAAGCTGTCCGAGGGCCTTCCAAATTAACTTCCAGATTGAATTCACTCGCACAGCCGAAGAGAACGTATGTGCAGGCGCACAGTGAGGAGTACCAAACTAAATATGGAAGAAATTTAATGACAGATAGACTACAACGGCTAGCAGCCACTCCACTACAGGCTGCGGATAGACCATCAGGGTCTGCGAACAACAGAAACAAAGCGAAACGAAGTGGATCCGAGGCAGTGCCAGCTGCAGCAGCATCCAAGTCGCCACCTTCGCCTGTGCCTCCCTCAGGTGTGTAAAGGTGAATTTTATTTGATTTCTTGAAAAATGCACTTTTTTTGGCTGTGTCTGGGCTCCACAAAGTGGTTATTTTGGCCCACAGCTCATTAAGCATGACGTGGTCGGGCCAATACCATTTCAGTGCAGCGGCCTTTTGAGCAACGTCAGCAATTTGTGTTTTGGAGCGCAGTGTGGTGTTGCAAACGCGGTTTGATAGTTTGACGCGTAGAATACTACGCTCCATTGCACGTTGGCAAATCTTGAGTTTGTACTTCTGAATGTTTGTCAAAGGCCAAGTCTGGGATCGATTTTCCGCTTGAGTGTCAAAGGAAGACTTCCTTTCATAAGCTCTTTCATGAGTAGCTCTTCTAGGCATTTTCGCGTTTTTATTCTTCTTGCGACTTCCGCATCTTGTCTGGACTGGAAAGAGACTATCTGGCCCAAGTAGATGTATTCCTGGACAAATTGCAATTCTTCACCATTTACTCTGATCCTAATGCTTAGTGATGTTTGACATCAGTTTGGTCCTCGACATATTCACGCCAGTCCACCCTCAAGGATTGCATTGCTGAGATGATTCAACATTAGCTCTAGTTCAAGTTTATGATAGTTAAATTTCGATAGGTACTTACTCCATATATATTTATAATTGCTTCATTCAAATATGCAAATTACTACAACTATACATTGCTATTATTTTAGAGCTAGTAGCAATAAGAACACGTCCCTCTCGGAGCAGCAGTCCCGAAGCTAAGGAAAGGAAGAAAGCGATTGGGCCGTCCTTCAAACAAATTAACGTACCGGAAACGCCTGAAACACTGTAAGTTGATCATTTGAAAATTTTGTAAGCTTGTAGATTATTAATTTATCAGAGAGTTTAACTTAAATATTTATGCAGAAAGAAAAAAATGGTGGCAGTTGAATCGTACGTGAAAAATCATTATGGATGCGCAAGTCCAAGCTTGCTAAACCGCGGTGATCCGCAGAGTGCACAAAAGTTGCGTGTTCCTCTTCTGCCGACCGACATCGATCTGGGTGTGTACAGCAGCACTAGAATTTATATTTTGTGTTGACTAACTTCCAACACACAAATAAAGAAATTGTTGACATATTCATGAACTTGTTACAGCATCTTCGACCTCATCTGCACCATTTCAAGAGTCTACCGAGTTAGGAATCAAATTACACAAAATTGTAAACTCCATAATGAAGACTTCACAGGGTCTGGAGGTACTGACTGAATGTCAAGAAAGCACTGGTCCCACTGAAAATAGTACCAGTATCGTGCCGTCTTCTGAATCTGATTATGTCTTAGACGTATTAAATGATGATAATGTAGTAACGTCAGTCGAAAATGACGACAAAGCGTCTGAAAAGTTACAGAAGCAAACCAATACTGAAAAGACAGGCGCTATTCAAATCGATTTACAACCTGTTAGATCTTTCGCAGAATTAGAAACATTAGAAAATGCTTTATGTAACCGTTTCTCGGTGGGAACTTTTAAAAAACGATTGCGGATTAAAAATTCGACCTTGACGCCGAAACAATCAATGCAGCAAGTAATAGTTCTACAATCAGGAGACGCAAGCTCGCTCGTTGTTCAAACACCAATCGCAACAAGCACGAAAGAAATTACTTCTGAAAACATTTCTGATTTAACCGCTGTGCCTATACTATCGAAATCTCATCTACATTGGAGATTCGGCAATTTCCCTATGCAAATTTCAACTGTTGGATATGCTTTTCCGGATTATAAAGCAGTTCAGTGCAATTCTAAATCTCTTGTACAATTATTCGATACAGATTCAAAACAATCAGAAGAAGAGCTTCTATTCAGTACTAGTAACCATAAAATTGATGAAGACATTTCCAAAGGCGCAGCACATTTACTTCGCTTCGAGCAAGCTGCTCAGGTTGATATTCTTGACGCTACTACATTAATAACTTTAGGGTTAAGTTCTTCTTGTACTAGTGTCGTGGAACCGAACAGTAAACAAGACATGACACAGGTGGCTGCAAACAATTCACCTACTGAACCTAAGCGCGTGTTCATAGATTACAGTCAAAATAACGAAGTGGAAGACACATTAAAAGGCCGAGAAACTCAAACTGTAATAGAAAATAAAGAGAAGGTTTCAGATGCAGACAAACCTGTTAATATCGAATACACTACTTCCTTGGACATATTAGTAGGACTCTTAAGCGAGATTCAAAATATCACAACATGTCAAACACAAATTACTAAGAGTGATAGAAATCCTCCTGAGAACCAAGATAACAAAGTATTGGAAACTATTTTAATAAATGAAGCCGCGTGTACAATGGGGAATTCTTTACAGAGCAGTCACTTGGAAGTCGTTTCGCTAACGTCTCTAGATAGACTGCGAAAGTTGGAGTCTAACCCGAGTTTGTATTCGTTCTATTTATCCGACAATTTAGGGTCTGAGAAGTCTAGTAAATTGAACTTTCCAGAAATAATACCAAATTACTCTAACGAACTGTGGTTTCCCAAAACGATTTATGTTGATAAAGAAGTTGGTGAAGATTTGATAGAGAGCGTGGCTGTCGGCAAATTCACGGATGTCGCTTCACAAGTGCTCCCGCATCGCATGAGCCACAGTACAAACGTTACTAACTCACTTGTAAGAGTGCTCAGCGAGCCCTCTATACAGTCAATGTTCTTTGCAGAATGCCCTCCAGTGGCTGCAGTGACTGAAACTACTTCAAAAGCTGCAGTGTTAGATTATAAAACCATTAAAAATACACCACAGACAGTCAATACCCAAATAATTGAAAAGCCAGCAGAAAATAAAAACATAATAGAATCTTTGGAAAAAGAGAGAATTAAAAACGTGACTACAGTTAATAACTGTAATAAATTCAGTTTCAAAACAGACTTTGATCCTATTATGAAAATGAAAAGAGATATTTTAGTAACGGTTTATTCAATTTTAGTGTTCACTGTGTTTGCAGCGTTGTCGTTTCCTGAAATGTTGTATCGTATTTGATTATATGAATGTATTTATATACTAAATAGTATTGGGCCATTATACATACAATTTTTTTTTATTAATTTTAAATGCATAATTCTCTAGTAAGCTTATTAGGTACATAAACAGTATGTCTAGTAATATGTTTTACTTTATTTATTTTAGAACAATATAATATTATTCGTAAAGTATTAGAATCGTTAATGCTCTATACGATAGCAGCTAACGCTTACAAAATAAGTTTTTGGTAAAACTTGTGTACCTACAGTCATGTGTATGGTCCCTTTTATTCAAATGTATTTCTTATAAAAGTTTTTTGAAAATATGGTTTATAGAAAATTTCTTGTATTGGTTTATTTGGTATCGTTTATATTTATTTAATATAATTTGAAAGTTACAATTGTTTTTTAATTTTGCCATTTTCGGTTAGTTCGTTTATCTCTTTCTTAAAGTTTCATCGTATCTAGCTATGCTATTCCCTGTAAGCCTGAAGCCTTACAGTCCTGTGTTACTCTTTGGATACAGAACCCTTAAATAAAAACTCAGTCGTCATCTTCCTCAGTAACAGGTATTGCTGTACTGATGGTAGTTTCTTTGATTTCCTTAATGCGAGTTCTCTCCACCCAGTTGTGCTTCCGAGTGTACATGAGCTGCAGCAACGCCTCCACACAGAATATCTGAAAGTTTTGATACAGCTTTGATCAGAATGATATAGTCTTATAAGGGTCTGTACGTAAACCATTAAACACCTTCTCCATGGGACTAAAAATCCTAATCAAAAATACCCCACATTTCAGTAACTTTTCGACAAAAGCGTATAGGAAAGTTGATTTTAATGCCTTTGAAATAGTACCCGTGATAACACTGGTACACCGTTGTATAGGTTTGAGGACCTAAGGGTCCCACGGGTCCGAATTTAAATTAATACTCCCAGGGGTGTACACCAGGGGAGTACCATGTGTCCGGAATAATATTCAGCGTTAATCGACCATTCTTGACTACAGGCCTACCGTTTAATGGACTCTGATTCGAAAATGTTCGACATCTACAACACCGAACACCGACTATCTATATAACAGAGACCGTGCCTAAGCTGCTCGGGATGCGGAGTGCAATCGACCGAACGCTCGCCCTGCCGCCATAACCAATGGACCGATATCGTCGATTAAAGTCGACTGATTGGTGTGATAGCAACTGACGATCGACGTCGATCCATTCTATCATGAATCGACAATCGATCGTTACAGGTGTAGCACTGTAAGCTTTCGTTCAAAATGTGTAAAACAGTAAAATCAACCTTTCGTAGTTCCCGGTTGTCTTCTTTTTGAATGAATCCGTCTAGTCTGAAGATATACCCGAACACGCTGGTCGATATCTTGGACTCGGGCACCACGAGGTAGTTGTCTTCCGTGAACAGCGGGAAATCTATCAATTTGTAGCGGCCTGCCTTTATGGGACATTGTAATCTGCAAGAAAATAATTTAAATAAAAGAAAAATAACAGTTGTTGAGCCTAAAAAGGTAAGTGGTAAATTTGATGAAGTGGTTGTGTAGACATTGTGATATGTAATGTAGAGTCGAGTCGTAACTGTTGTCATTGATATTTGAAGTTAAAAACTTGTCAAACCTCAACCGTCGTACCATAAAAAGTTAAACAACTGTTGAACACTTGTCTAAAAAAAGTATAACTGCGAAATGACCCTTATATCTACGTCAAATGCCGTTTTGCAGTTGACAGTTTTTTTTTTACAATTACCGCCTTACCACAAAAAGATAAACACCCGTTGAACGCTGGTCTAAAAAATTTAACTGCAAAACGACCCTTATATCAAGGAGAAATGTCGTTTTGACGTTGTCAATTTTTTTAGACAAGTGTTCAACAGATGTTTAACTTTATTGTAGTTAGACCACAATGGTTTAAGTACTTATTCTTCCGAAATTTTGCAGGTGCTGAAACTCCAAAGGGCGCTAATCGACGAAATAACCTATCATGAGACCTAGAAGATGGACATTGAAAGGCGTGAGGGTAGCAATTAAGCAGGCAGTAATTACTAAGGTAAACATAAAAACATTAATTTAAATAAGTAGTTAGTACCAGAACGGCTGTTCAATTTGTAATCCCTTTATTTTTTTTCAAAGTTAGGCTGCGGCCGCGCTTTCACAACGTTGCGTTTCTGCAGATTCATGGCTAGAGAAATTAATAAAAGCAGATTTTTAATTAAATACCTGATACAACCACAACCCATCAAGAAGAAAGATAAATAATAACAACACTTGTGATGACATCATCTACGTATCCATAACTTAGATAAGTAGAACCAAATTGAATGTGATAATTGTACAGGACGTCCCAAGGCGATGCCACATTCGAATTCAAGACCTTCCTTTTATTTCTAATACTATGTTATTAGCAAAAAATAATCCTTAAGATGAAGCCTTCCGATCGGTATGATAAAACTACTGGGTAGTTATTTTTTAACCGACTTCAAAAAAAGGAGGAGGTTCTCAATTCGTCGGAATCTTTTTTTTTTTTTTTTCTCGTGGAGCGGGTTCGATTCCCGGTTCAACCATGTAACTATTTGAAAATCTATGAATGCAGTTTAAATTGTCTCTAGAATTAAAATAATGTCTTCTTTCAGTAAAATGTTCCATCTATAATATTTAAGATACTTTCCCTCCATGTGGCATTGCCGTGGGACGCCCTGTATATTATATACTTAATATTAATAAAATATTGACAAGATCAATATTTAGGTACACTACACAGTAATGATAAGACCCCGATAACTTTGGGTCACAAAAACAAATAAGTACGTTCACTTTGTTTACTGAAAAATATCATAGATTCTATTTTAGAGCATTTGTTAATGTACTCTTTAGGGTAATAGGGTTTCGTATCCAAAGTTTGCCCACAGGACCTGATTTATTTAGGTTTTTATTTCGTAATATCCGAAACTAAAAATTCATTACAATGACCGTTATAATAAATACAAGCATCTCTGAGTTGAACAGACAGACATATGGGCACGGCGAAACTATTTAATAAGGGTTTCTTGTTTCGGAAACCAACAATTCTTAGATTATTATCAAAAAATATCTCTCCTCTAGCCAGGGGCGTAGCTACCGCCGTATCTGCCGTATCAATTATACGGGGCCTCCGGGCCACAGGGGCTTCCCCCAACGTGCGTAAACAAAAATTAATAAAAACTTAATGATTGATTAAATAAAAAAGTTATTTACTTTTACACAATTTATTTGTCTAATCTATCTCTGGTGTTTTTATTATTATTATTTATATGTAATACTGTTTTAAGCACGAGATTATCTATTTGAAATCCCGGGAAGATCCATATTAATATCAACATTTCTATGCAAGTATTAAAATAACTCTACCTAATTCCGACCTCTGGACAGATCAGTCGCATCTTGAATTTTTTTGATGACCTTGGCCAATTTTTTGTTTATATTTCGGCGTAGATACAGAGAAATGCATTTTTTTTCTTGAGTGATAAATCTTTACCCTACCTAAGGGGCCCCCAAACAAATTTTTATACGGGGCCCCGCCAAGGCACGCTACGCCACTGCCTCTAGCTCCGTTTTTTTTCTTTTATTACATTCATCAAAATTGACGAAAATACAATGCGGTCGGTACAATTTTACAGGCGTTATGACGTCACAAGCCCCCACTCCCGAATTTCGAAGCGTTTTATCTTTATCAATATTCATTGAATTAAAAATATGTGTTCATTATTTGTCAATACTCTATGGACTAATCAAATTTTAATTTATTTATGCAGTAAAAGAGCCTATTCTCATAAATAATATGATAAAAACTTCAAAAATTCAGAACAAAGCTCTCACTTAGGATGTGCGTAGTGAAACAACATATTATCATACGTCTCCTTCTCGTTCCGATCCTCGTCGCCGCAGCCGTTCCGCACCAAATAGAAGGAGCGGAAGAAGTCGCACGAGTCCATGTTGCGGATGTCCACGCATTTCTGCATAGTTGCCTGCAAACAAGGAGGCTGTTAAGCCAATTATTGTCCTGGTTCAGCATTGCGTTGTCAATATTCTCCGCGAATAAATATAATCAAGTAAGTATATACAAAATGGCGACAACTGACCGACATTAACTGTCCGACAATAGCCTACCGACACAAACAACACGCATCTTATCGAAAGATCAATCCTTTTCAATCAGGGATGAGCAACTTAACAGCCTGCTCTTTATACCTCATAAACTTCAAAAATCTCAACTTTCCACCTGTTTTCAATATCCTTAGGATATGTTGATCTCCCCATTGAACTGCTCTCCTAATCGGTAGCAGTCAGGTTTATCGCGGTGCTGTACCACGTGTGGGACACTCTGGAGCAAAATGCAGCGCCGGATCACTGGGGTTCGCACCGCCAAATACAATCTCCTTTCACTATGATCTATGTGGCAAAGGTAACTGGAGCCAGCCATTGGACACAAAATTATTTATGGACTCCATTTCATAAGTTTCGGGTCTCCATGGAAGTGATGTAGTGAAGATATAGTGGTATAATACGAATACGTACCTATGTCTTCACAAGATTAAAACAAAGCGATTCTGGCAACTCGCCATTAATATTCTCCAAGAGTTATAATTTACCTTAACTTTCCATCCATTCTCAATATCCCGGGATACGTTGAACTGCCCACTGACCAGCGAATCGTATGCCCGAGTGGATAAACTCAACTCTGAAACGGTAACAGGGTTTTTTGTAGCGTCAAAGCAGGGTCCAGCTCTCGTTATCAGTAAGTGCGTCGGCGCCATGGTACTGGCACCAAACGACATGTAGAATAGTAAAATGACTATTTGATAGCACATCGTAATCATGAATGTTTAGTGCTTTATAACACCGTATTACAGAATCAGAAGGATTTGTAATGGACATTTTGCGTACGTTATTATAACTCAATTAGTTTCCCAAATTGTACTTTGGTACTCTTTCATGATTTTGGCTTTTATCTACAGGTTACTAAGTCTTATTTTGCTTTTCACGTATCATAGGATTTAGTAGTTGCGTATTATTATTTTCTAATGATATTATAATGAGATCGAATTGAATATCTATTGATATTTAGTTTTGATTTTAAATGTACAATTAACAAAAATGTTCTTTCTGTTCTGATGATCCTGCCCCAGATCAGTTAAATGTCCCAACGACGCCGACAAAGCTGTCACTCGGTAAGAACACACCATAAGCCTACGTCCGCACAGGCAGGTGGCTTGCTTAGCGCCTAGAGCTTAGCGAGTCACCTAGCGAGTATCCTGGTATAACGAACTTACTATAGCATGTTTGCGAACGGCCGCACTGCGCACTTGACGCCTAGTTTAGTCGCTTAGCGTGTATCCAGGTAAACAAACGTGTTGGTTCTTTGCCACTAGGTGCGAGGCATTTTAGAAGAAACAAATGGATGAAATATTAATTGACATCAGTTTTTAAAAGAGAACCTCTTTTTAAACCACCTCTCCGGCCACCGTGTATCCTAGAAAGTAGTCAGATTGCAAGCCACTAAGCTCTAGGCGCTAAGCAAGCCACCTGTCTGTTCGGACGTAGCCTAACAATTATTCCTTTTCTTACTGTGATTGGTTCTTTTTTATTTGTGTGATTGGTTGTAGAGTTATAGCACTTCTTTTTCATATCGAATGTTACGATCAGTGCCTCAAATCTCAAGTCTATAAATATTAGAAACTTCCATAGTTTGTCAGTGGCTGCACAAGCTATAGGTAACATTAATTGCATTTTTGGGCAGAGAGCCAGCCGCTCATTGGTAACTTTTTGTCACGTTGTCGACTGTTTATCTATTATCTATATAATTATCTTATGTATCTTCTTCTTCTTCTTATATATAAAAATCAATTGCTGTTCGTTAGTCTCGCTAAAACTCGAGAATGGCTGGACCGATTTGGCTAATTTTGGTTTTGATTTATTTGTGGAAGTCCAGGGAAGGTTTAAAAAATCTGAGACGGTACAAAGTTTGCCCGGTCAGCTAGTAATATTATAAAGCAGAAAAGTTTATTTGGTTGAACGCACTAATCTCAAAAACTGCTGGTTCAAATTGATAAATCTTTTTTGTGTTCATGTGTTGGATAGTCTATTTATTATTTATCAAGGAAGGCTATTGGCTATATATAGAGTGAATTTTTCAACTGGGCGTGGATGGCTATATCCGAAACTATGAGGAATATCGAAAAATGTTGAAAGGAGTCTCGAGGCCGATTTTGACGAAAACTAAAACTGCATCATTGGTTTTTAGAAAAATCAATAATCCTGGCCAGGAATCGAACCCGCTGATTTTGTAAAAAAAAACACAGCCTGTATTATTACACTATTCGATAGTGTTGCTAATAAGGATCAAATTCTGGGAAGTAATTATATACGGCAAACGGTGTGATTTTTATTGTTAGTTTGAGATGAAAAATTCACCCTGTATATAAAATCACGTTACGATCAAAAGGAGCCGAGCAGCGGGAGTGAAACCGCGGGGAACAGTTAGCGAAGATCTAAGGGAGTGCGCTCATTATGGTGGGAAATAGTTTCTAACGTTGCCCATAGATTTGACAAAGCGACGCAAATCTCCGATACCTTACGACTTTGGCATCTATTGACGCGTACCTGTGTACGAACTGCGATAAAGACTTAAGGTATCGGAGACTTACGTCGCGTAGAGTATAACGAAGGGGCAAAGCCTCCGCGTTGAAAAGTCTGCGGTAGCATACTTTGCAGCACAGCGTAACGTCCACACCTTACTGCCGATCCGTAGAGGTGGCCTCGTTTTACCCACTATGTTTTATGGATGATTCAACTACTTCCAAGGGAGAGAAGCGCTATACAGGGTGCATTTTTCAACTGGGCGTGGATGGCTATATCCGAAACTATGAGGAATATCGAAAAACGTTGAAAGGAGTCTCGAGGCCGATTTTGACGAAAATTAATTTTTTTCTAAAATCCAATGATGCAGATCATTGGATTTTATAAAAAATCAATAATCCTGGCCAGGAATGAAACCCGCTGATTTTGGAAAAAAAAATCACACTGTATTAATACGTCCATTCTATAGTGTTGCTAATAAGGAAAAATTCTGGGAAGAAATCTTATACGGCAAACTTAAGACGCGGACTGACTACGATTTTAATCGCTTATGACCGCGTAAACTATTGTCACCACTATGGAGCGTCAATAAGATTGAAAATTGAAAAATGATATTTGTGTTGAAATGTGACGTAAGCTGCGAATGGGCATTTATTTTACTGCTTTTCTTTAGATTATTTAAAATATAGACATAAAATTAAATAATGGTTTGGTTAAAGTTTTAAGAAAATGGAAAACCTACTAAATTCTTAAAAAAAAACTGTTGTTATCGCTGGAAATACAGAGATCTTCGACGTCAAGTTTATTTTTGTGCTACAACTTCCAATTTTTATATTGGGAATATCAAACTATTATTTATTATTCTGTTCGGTTTAAATTTTTCTTTATACCCTTCTCTGTTCACTGTATTTTTCGCGTTACTTATTTTTATTACATTACGTCATACTCGACGTTCTAAGAAACCAATTTTTGGGAATATTGAGATAACACCGCGCCTTAAGGAAATAGCAGATTTTTATGAAATTGCTTTTTTTCCCACGTTTTTTTCTATGTTACCTTACTTCTATTGAGCCATAATTTATTCGAAATTATAAAATTTATTTGTTTTCAATGTTTCACTAGATTTGACGTCTCAACAATCCCACTGTATTAAGCAATACGAAATTATTGAGTTAAACATAAAAAAGCATTATTTCAAACAAGAAACGGTTAACTTATGTTTCGAATACAGTCAATGCCTTGAAGATTGATCAGTTTTTTTTGTAATTATACGTTTTCCTTAAGTTTTCCGCATATGATTACTTCACAGAATTTGATCCTTATTAGCAACACTATCGAATAGTGTAATAATCAAATCAAAATCAATCAAAATCGTTTATTTGGAACAAAAAAAAATAAAATATAAAAAACAGTAATAATACAGAATGTGTTTTTTTTTTCAAAATCAGCGGGTTCGATTCCTGAGCAGGATTATTGATTTTTCTAAAATCCAATGATGCAGTTTTAGTTTTCGTCAAAATCGGCCTCGAGACTCCTTTCAACGTTTTTTGATATTCCTCATAGTTTTGGATGTCCATCCACGCCCAGCTGAAAAATTCACCCTGTATATGCCCAGAATTGCTAGATAGATCGACAAGTTTCAAAAATTGGCTGAGAGCCGCTTGGGGTATATTTAAGTCCAGATTAGACTGCGACAAGCTGAGGAGATTGACTGGGAATGCCTATACTCAGTGAGTGGGAGAATGGAAGCATAATAATTATTATTCCAGTTTTGACACTGAATAATATATTACATAAAACATTCCTTCGCAATAACATTGAAAGAAAGGCGAGGCACCAATAAAAGTAAATGATACTCGTATCAAATAAAAGCAATGATATAATATTTATATGATAGTAAAACAAAGTTGGAAAAGTAAATAATGTATGTAAGTAGTAAAATTTACGACGTTGTCGATAATAGTTGAGATAGTAAGTAAAATGTGAGATAAGGTTAAATCTAGGTAAAAGCCACTTAATTTTTGTAACCGACGACGCAAATAATGCGGTGTTATTAAGTTTAACCGCTTAGAGTCTGTCTTTCTGTGGAACCGTAACTCTTAAACGGGTGAACAGATTTGAATGTGGTTTTTTAGATTTCTTCATGGGTCTTGTGTTTGACAAATTGTCAAACACAACGCGTGACGGGACTTTCACAAGTTTATAAGAGGTAAATTACTAAGAGTAGGAAGTAATTTGTTGTTATTTGTTTGATGGGGTCAAAATATAGATAGATCGCAAAAAACTCAAAATAAATTAGGGAACAGCAGATAAAATATTTTCGTGCATATTTTAGTTTACGTGTCTGGGGGCAAGCGTGACTGCTTGAACAGGGCTCGTCGCACGTCTATGGGGGGACAGGTGGGGCACGTGGCTGTCAGCTTCCGGAGGGCGACAAAATCTTGCATAAAATAATCTGAAATGTCGGAGGCGCAAAAAATGACATTATTAAACATATGTTATAAAAATTAGATAACGAGGAAGGTATGCAAATACCCACTCATAATGATTTGATGACCTAACCAGTTACGTCTAAGTATAGAATAAAGTAAATAAGTACTAAGAGGCCATTATAATCAACTTAAACGTCTAGGCAAATACTGTAGGAACTTAAATACCTATCTACTAGTTGCATCACGATTCCGTTCGCGTACCTAGACAAAATTAAGAACTTCTTTTTATTTACGGTAAAGATTTTAGAGGAATGAAAAATTCCGACCATATTTCATGCAAATAGATATTATTCTATTCTATTAAACTGTGTCTGCGGCTAGAACCTGCGTCTTCTTGGAGTACTGTTCCATTGGCAGTCGAAGTTTTCTATTGTCAAATATTTACGACACGTGACGTCACAGCCCTATAAGTAATATCCTAAAGTCACAAAAGAATTTTTTTTTATATCAAAACAAAATGACACTAAATTATTAGACGCACCTAACCACTTGTACCTTGATTGGTACGCTCATCAAGCCCATATAATACCTATAGCCTATACTTATTATTAGCTAGGTATTTAATCATTCATTAAAACGTCACAGATACGACCTTCGCAGTATACTCGGGCACTATAAAATTTACTACTATTTTACACGACTAAGTTTACATACAAACGGACACACCTCCCGCTCACACTCATATTATATTGTTGGCGCAGTGCCCCATTCAACTTGCTTCATTAATCAGTCCGGCCATTCCATTCCACAATTCCACAGTCGTTCACTCTAAGCCGAGCCAAACGCACGTCTAAAATGGCCGCCGACAATTTGACCGCGCTTCTCGCCAAACCCAAGGATTTGCAACTGGTGAGTCAATAAAAACATCTCTTAAATCATAATACTATGGATTAAAATTTAATAAATCCATTGACTAAGCCAAGAATCAGAATTAAAATTATTAATCGATTGAATATTTTTAAATAAATAACTTCGTTGAGTCGTCTTGCAGTTCAAAAGTACGTGTTGTGTAAAATTTAATTACATTTTTCTAAGTTTGTTTAACACGATCGATATTTCTGCCACAGAGACGTTTTTATTTATCTTCAGCAATGGAATATTACTTGCTCATTAGTGGATTAATAGTTTAGCTATCGCCAATGTTTACTTAACTTTATCAATAGCTAAATATCTCATAATAGCTGGTAGCAATTATTATGTAAGATATCGTTGGATTAGAATAATAATTACTTAGCCACTGTGTAAATATTTCCTTATGTAGGTATACATTTTAC
Organism: Agrotis exclamationis; assembly: GCA_950005045.1. Classification (NCBI taxonomy): domain Eukaryota; kingdom Metazoa; phylum Arthropoda; class Insecta; order Lepidoptera; family Noctuidae; genus Agrotis; species Agrotis exclamationis. The sequence goes on along the minus strand of OX465434.1, from coordinate 2,321,860 downwards.
TCGACTAGGAAAAAAAATATCAGTTTATATTCAAACTAATTAAGATAAGTATAGGTACATTTTTAATTAAAATGATTTTGGGTTATTTTGAGTTTTCAATCACACATGTTTTGCCTTCACAGAACCCATTTATTAACCTTACAATAATATTAATATTACTAATTTTGACAGCTTGAGCTTGTTGTCCTAAGTATAAACCTAGTAGGATAGGACAGTCAGCAGCGCAGTTAAGTATGCAGGCATCAATTTCCAAACGGTTTTCCTGTATAAAATATATGTACATTATACATTCTCATATACTGTATGTATGCACTTTTTGGCAGTATGCTACATACAGCCAAAGAGTTTGCTATGCACATACAATGAAACTTATAGCACAATATTGAAAAACATTATCATAAAAATTGTTGCCTGCATAGGTACTTGTTTTGCTGACTTTACAGGGCTGAGGACCAATTGGACGCCTTGCTAATATGCTTATCAATATGCTTCTTGTTCTCAGGTACAAACGCCTATACCAGAAATAGCTGAGGATGGTGAGTTTATGGAAGTTTTATAACTTTGATTACTTCGTTGTTGTATCAAACCTGGTGCCCTACCATTACGTCTTAAAGCAAGAGCTAGGGTGCCTTTCCATCAGAGATGTACTATGTAGCTGTGCTGCGAGGATCTAAAAGCTGAGCTACGGAACTGTGTGACCGTTTCCACTGATGCTACGCTATGTAGCTGTGCTAGTAAGATGTGCTATGAAGATGGGTAGCTGCGATATGAAGATGCGTAGCTGCGCTACGAAGATGCGTAGCTGCGCTACGAAGATGCGTAGCTGCGCTACGAACATGCGTAGCTGCGCTACGAAGATGCGTAGCTGCGCTACGAAGATGCGTAGCTGCGCTACGAAGATGCGTAGCTGCGCTACGAAAATGCGCAGCTCGAGCTATGCGATGTATCGATAGTAGAGAAGACGACCCATAGCACGCATCCATAGCACGCAGCCATAGCACGCATCCTTCCATATTAAAAACCCATCTTAGTTGAATCCGTTTCCACCAGTGCTGCTATGTAAACCAATGAATATGATTGGTGGATAACAAACGCATCCGCAGCAGCGTAGCATATAGCGCATCTCTGGTGGAAAAGCAGCCTAATTCCACTGTGGGAAAAAACAGAGCAGTGAAAGTCTTCTAGCGCTATCTCGTTTCCAGACTGGAATGGTATCTAGTCCACCAGTTAGTGGTATTGTATTTCCCAAATAAGACAGGAGAGTTTGATTCGGCATCGGTTTTATTCTGCCACAAAGAGTTAACTGACAAAGTGACTATGTCTTCGCCTCACACGTATTGGTATAGACGACTGACTCATTTTGCCTTTCCCTCTGCTTTAATTATCGGTTGATACAATCAGTTTTATACAATGCCAAAAATAGGGGTGTGCCTAGGCATAGGGCGCAGACCCAGGAATGAGCAGTTCAGGACCACAATTGGCCAGACCAGGGCGCATCTAAGAACCATATTTGAATATTTTTTGCGTATTTAAGCAGAATTTTGTTGTTGGTAGAATAGTAGCTCGGAGTTTGGATATTTTGGGTCGCCCCTAATACATTTTAGGGTTTTTCATAAGATGGGGTTTATACCGCAGGTCTTCTCATAGAAAAGGCCTACTGTGTCCATAGAATAAGACCGTTAAAATATTGTTTTATGGTTCGTTCTAAACAAACCTACGCCGCTACCTGTTTGTTATCTTCTATCTATATATATAAAAGAAAGTCGTGTTAGTTACACTATTTATAACTCAAGAACGGCTGAACCGATTTGGCTGAAAATTGATGGGGAGGTAGCTTAGAACCAGGAGCAACATATAGGATACTTTTCATCTTTTTTTATTTCGTTTTATTTTATCCCGTTTCCGTGGGACGTGACATAAAACGTGGTATAATAAAACGCAACTGACATGGAATGACAGCAAAAAGAAAAATTTATCAATCAAAACGTCAATAATTGACCGGGCGATGTGTTTGTATTGAGTTTCTAAGCTTATTGTGTCGATATTATCATAATTATCAATGCCATGCCGCCACCAAGACGATAAAATTTTATCCTGTTTCCGTGAGACGTGATATAAAACGTATTAACATGATCACGATGAAGGTCTTGGTGCCGAAATTGAATAAGGGATCTGAACAAAAAGTACTAGGAAAACATGAAGAATATGTTCATGCCGCCCGGCGCCAACCGGTCTTCAATGCTCAAAAAGTATTTCGGTGAATACTGAATACCCAAAAAATGTACTAGAACTGCATAAATTCAATACAACCATACGACGAAGAAACGCCTGGGTGTCACCACTGCGAGGATCGCCCGGAGGACACGGTGGAGCATACGGTGCAGGACTGCCCCGCTTGGGCAGAGCACCGCCGTGTCCTCACGACAGCGATAGGCGAAGATCTCTCGCGCCCGGCAGACGGAGTGGGAAGCGGTCGCCTCTTTCTGCGAAGCAGTCATGCTATGGAAGGAGGAGGCGCACCGCGTGAGGGATAGGACACGTCCTCCCTCCACCCCAGCCGCAGTGGACACTACACTACAGCCTACGGTGACGGACGTCACCAGATCTCCAGCCACCGTAGGCTCGGGGCATGCCGGCGGCGAGTAATGGGTGACTCGCTGTCCGCCTTGGACCATGCCCGGGTCAACGGCGCGTTGTGTTCCACGCGCGCCTCAAAGAGTGTCAGCATTATGACGGGGCCCCCCTTTAGAAGGCCAAAGCCTGCCGGGATCGCGGGACTTACGATTTACCGTGACCCCGAAACGTAAAGGGCTATTGAAGGACACCGTGGATTTTAGTCAATACAAGTCTGACAGTCCCTCCCGCTCTGCCCTGGGTTCCGAGGACTCACATGATGATTTTGCCACGCTTAAAAAAAAATGTCAGTTGCGTTGAGCCACCAACTTTCCAATTGAATTAAAACTCCTTGGTTATGCCTGGCTTACCACCGCACAAAAATAAAATTACGAATGAAGGTTGGCTTCGTAGTCATCATGCTTCGAAATATAAACCAACCAAAGCTGTGCAACAGAACGCGTTTGGTGGTAAGTAAATTGATGAACAATGTGATTTACGCGACGATACTCAAAGGTAAATTCGAAGGTGAGGAAGTTCTTATTTCTAGGATCCCAAACGATAATTATGCCGTTTGAGTTTAAACGACCTCAATTTCCGATCCGTCTTGCATTCGCCATGACCATTAACAAATCACTAGGCCGATGCTTGAAAGTTTGTGGTCTGAATATAGAAAATCCATGTTTTTCACATGGCCAGTTAGATATATATTATGTGGCATGTTCAGGGGTCGAATGACCATCTGCGTTATTTGTTCTTTCGCGTGATAATAAAACAAAAAATGTCGTCTATCACAACGTGCTTCACTGCAAGCCATGCACCAAAATACATGGCTTATAAAGAATCATTGATGTTTGACTAGATTTTTTAGAATAATATTTGATATCCTAATAAAAAATCGAAAATCTGCTCATTTATTGCCTCTAAGGCGGAACAAAGTTCGCCTGGGTCAGCTAGTTGTTGATAAAATAGATTGCAGCCATTATCACTAAATAAGTATTGGTCAACAGTTGCATAGCTCTGCTAGTAGTGCTTTACATTGATCTAGTGGGTTGTACTTTGATTAGGTACACTCTTGGGGGTACTTAGGTATTCAGCATATTCTGTGCTCGATTCTCAGATCAGACTGTTATTGGCTTTTTATCAGGAAAGCTGGTGTCGCACTTTCACCCACGATGCTCAGCACCTATTAGAGAAACCTCCCACATTCTCGCTTCTCGGGTGTACTCGGGATTTCTCGCCATGAGTCTGTAGGCTATAATATAACTTTATAAGAAGTCTCGAGGACACTTGTCGCCGTGACTTATCGCCGTAAGTCTTAATGGCCATTACAACATTAGGAACGAAAAAATATAGATATCTACATGTTTTCTTCATTCTTATCACTAAAAAGACTAAAACCATATAAAAGAATTACAGAACACTACGTATTTAAATAAAACTGAATGAGAATATTAACAGCTACAAGTAAATTCGTTTTAGTTGCGAAACTGGTACTTAACTAAACTTGATGATATTTAGAAGCAGCTATTAAAAAATCTAATAGTCCCGAATACAATTTATTGAACGAAGAGTAGACAGAACATTATCTCCAATTAAAATCTGTTGTCCTATACTCTGTAACTTGGGTATAGCGAGTTCGTGAATGTTAAGGAAAGCCCGCAAAACCTTGTATATTTACGAGTACTAACTCGTAAATATACAAGGTTTATGCGTACAAACAAATTGATAAACCGATAGTTCCTTGACCTACCTCAATCTCATAACAAACAAATATACCCTACTTTATGCTAGCGGAATATGTTTGCCAACTTAGCAGTTAACATTTGTGGATCAATGTTTTGCTATTTCTGAATAAATGTCGTAACACAATCATTCTATTCAACAACGACGGCATCATCATCTGGCCATCATCATTTTCCTGCCTTTATCCCATTATACTCTGGGTTTGCGCAACACGTTTTCTTCTTCCATGTCAATCGTCAAAGCATCATAGTCCAAATATGTTGGGATCCGCTTCCAACGTAACCTGATGAAGTTGGATACACTGCTACAACTAGAAAATTATCCCACGGGAAGATGAAGTCGGATAAAAACTTGTGTGTTAATTTAGGTTATAAACTACCTGAGTACCAAACATTCAAAAAGGGCTCTTTTCTATAAAGCGTGAGTTCAATTTTTTTCCGTGAAAGAACTAACAAACATCCATCTATCCATTAAACCGCACAAACCACGTTTATAATGTTAGTAGGAAGGAAGTAGTGACTGCTTATCGAACCTCTACAACCCAGTTAGTTCTGGGTATTACAATACCCCTTAGAAAAGACCATTTGATTATTAGAAGACATCTTAGTAATGACGTAAATTCCTTGTATTACAGAGGTGCTTCTCCGGATGGATTGTGTCGGCATCTGCGGCTCGGACGTGCACTACTGGCAGAGCGGCTCCTGCGGCCACTTCGTGCTGAAGGAGCCCATGATCATGGGACACGAGGCTTCTGGAGTTGTCGCTAAGGTATGGACACCTTCTCTCTTTAATATTTGCAGTGGTGCAGGCCGGAAACGGGCCGGTCACGTCTGTACACGGACAGACGGTAGGTTGAGCCAATATATGCTAGAGTGGACACCGCGAATGGGTAAACATAGTGTAGGACCGGGATGGTTGGCGCTCTTTGGGGGAGGCTTACGTTCAGCAGTGGACAGCAAATGGCTGATAATATAGTCCGGAAAATAACCATAACCGACAAAATAGGTAAACTGAAGTAACGTGGCAGTGGGCTGGCCATGCTTGTCAAAGGACCGAAGGCTGGAGGTGCAAACGAGTTCTGGAGTGGAGACAGCGTATCGATAAGCGTCGTCGACGCCTCCCAGCTGACCACGGATGACCTTAAGAAAGTGGCTGAGACAGACTGGATGCGACAGTCAGAGGACAGAGTGACGTGGCGCCGCCTGGGAGAGGCCTATGTCTGACAGTGGACTGCGATAGGCCGAGTTGATTTGATGAGTGATAAAGTCTGCAATGCATGGTATTGACTGATCAATACTTACCCTAACCCGAAATACCCATATCACTTATTACGGTATTTCGGGATACTGGAATACCGATATGGAAAGCCCTAGATATCTAAGAACATGAGGCCATTATTTGAAAATTGATCTTACACATGTCTAGAATGTCGGAATGCTAGTTGACGTAGTTTCAACATCAGCTGATGCTACGAGTGCATCATAAAGCATCTGTATGTCAAATTTGACGAACGGAAATGTACATGATGCCAAACATTTTGACTGCCATTCCCTCATCACGTTTGTATTTAAATATTTATTTGCGATATAAATCTTTCTGTCTCTGTCAGAGTGATAGAAAAACACAGATCATAGTTGTAGATAGATGTAGAGTTGAAATATATTTAACGCCAAAACGCATTTAAATAAAATCTGTCTTTCTTTAACAGATTTTCAACTTCATCACAATGGTAGAAGGTTCCTGTTTCATTGGGAAATAATAAAGATGTGCTGGCGTCTGTACAATCGGTCTAACGTTGATACATAGATAGATAGATAAATATTAAAGTACCTAATGAGTAATTTCATTAACAGTTTGACGTACATACGAGTATCTGCAGCGATAACTTTTATTGTTATCGCCTGTCCGGCTATGGTGGCATAATTTTATTAATCTGCAAATATTGTCGCATATGGCCCCACATTTTATTCAAGGTCGACCACACTTGTCAAAGATCCGGTTATTTGGTATTTGAAATTACTTGGTGTAGTTTAAAATGTCTGTTGAAGCTGGAGGTGTGTCGTGCTATACAGACACACCCACAAACATGTGTTTGTCGTCTATTTATATTCTGTCGGCGAAGGCAATGACCGTGAACTTCACGATGTTGCCTTGCTATTTCTTTCTATTTTAAATACGTTGTCGCACTACGAATAATTATTGGCTATTTAAAATTATCAATAAATAACAAAGTATGAAAAAATAATGGAAACGTATTTTTTCATTTGTATAATTATATTACTCGTACTTACCACTTTCGACGGCCAATGAGGGATTGGGAATCTAGGTTTTGGGAATTGGGTACTTTTGTGGGTCAACTCGGCGAAGACCGTCTGGCGGGTTGGACCGTACAATAAGCAATAAACAAAGTCTGAATTAACCACAGCAATTAAATGACAAAAATGTTTAATTTAATCTATATTTTGACTACTGATAAAAAAACTCGCCCTAAAGCTTATACGGGTTAATTCGAACTATGGACGATGATAATGAAGACTGTCATAAACTAAATTCCAATTTAGAAAACACATATTCACATTTATAAACTCGAATGGAAGAAGTGTGTCGCTCCGATGTTAGCCAGAGCTGAAGTTATTGATTTTTACAAATGTAGCTGCAATGCAGTTTATAGGTATGTCACTTGACAGTTGACACAATTTATTTCTGAACGTAAAGAGATCTTGGAAACATTTGCAGGTGTATATTTAACTTACATAGTTATCATAAAACTTGATGACTCTTACATGTTTATGTTGACCGATATTTGGCTCTTTGGTCGATTGACCCCGCTCAGACGGGACCCGAGGGATGAATGTTGGCAAAAAGTCCGAGACACACTTAAACTTTTTCATAGAAATTCATCCGTACCTAATAATAGGTTCTTAATAATCATGTGCAAGATCTAACAATCGTAGTTGTTAATCTAGGGGTAAAATTATCTTAGTTAGTCCCGAGACGGGATTTGACGCTCGAGCGAAGCGAGGGCGCTAATAGTTCGAGGGACTAAATAAGTCTTTTACCTAAGGTAAACACTGCTTTTCATTACGAATACAAGGAAAGTAAAAATAAGAACATTTATATTATTTATTTATTTGACAACATGAATAATTATTATAATTAGTTACTTACTTATCTAAAGAAAAGATGAGTGAAATATGGATTGCCGGTTTCCCGCCTATTCTGTTTTGTAATTTTATCTTTATAATTCGTAACACTGGTGGACCGACGACATCGTTAGGGTCGCGGGCAACCGATGGATGCAAGTGGCGAATGGGGAAGGTTTTGTATTTATACTCAATTTTTATAACAATAAAATCTTGTTTGCACAAGGTAGACAGTAATCTGACATATGGGACCAACTATCGCAGCGCCATCTACGATTAGCTTTGATTTGCCATCCCCATTGTCGTTCGGCGTGGCGGTCTAAGGGGGAGGCCTAAATTCAGCAGTGGACGTCTTTCGGCTGATGATGATGATGATGATGATGAATTCGTAACAAACCTCTATAGTCGTTGTTCGTAACAGAAAGTCGGGTTTTAATATTTTAAACAACACATTTGTTATAATAACTCAGTCCCAGGTTAAACAGTATTCATCAGGCGATAAACCTATTATTATAAGGTAATGAATGTCAGTGCACTATCAACCGTGGGTTTATCAGTAAACAAGACTGTTGTTTGACCTTCATCTGCGTTGTTTAGTTCATGTTGCGATAAAACATTGGAGAACTATCGAGAGAAGTCATCTGATTACAATATTTAATTATTACATTAATATAAATTACTAGCTGCAGCCAGCGGTTTCACCCGCAACAACACTAAAATTATCTTACGGGAAGATAAAATCGGTATAAAAACTATCCTATGTGTTAATCCATTTGTGTTATAGACTATTTGTGTACCAAAGTACGTCCAAATTCGTTCTGCAGTTTTTGCGTGAAAGTTTAATAAACATCTATGACTGACTTAACATAACCTTTAATATTCTTCTTAACTGTTGAGCAAAGGCCTCATCAAAGACCGCGACTTAATCAATTTCTTACTAATTAATCATAAAATTAAATGGCCAATCTAGCAATAATGAATGAGGCTGATAACGAGTTTGATCACTTTCTGACGTAGGTAGGTATGTATCTAATGTTCGATATAGACAACAGATTATGGGTCAACTATCTCGGATTTTTTAAGTTTTATCTGTGGAAAATTCATTCGCTTGTTTCTACAAAATTGGCTTAAGTAGTAGTAGACAGTGCCACGAATGGGGTATGCCAACGGTGCCCAGCCATAGGGTCTAGACCCTGAAGGGGCGCAGAAATGGCCAGCCCAGGACCACGATATTGGCCCGACCAGGTCGCAGCTAAAGAAGCTCGTACTGGATGCATAAAAGGCTACTCACAGCACTGGTAGGGGAACAGTGTATAAGACGGGGACGTTAATAATCGCGAGGTATAATGGGGACATACACTCTTTAGGCATACCTAACACAACACTAGCGTAGAGCAAGCGCCATCAGGACGTCATTTGTAAGCGGCCAGACCCAAATGGCGTCCTGTTGGCGCTTGTGCTACGTTAGTTTTGTGTTAAGTTTGCCTTAGGTGTGTGATTTCCCATCATACCCCGTGTCCCCGTCTTATACACTGTTCCCCTAGAGGACAGTGTCGACGGCGACATATCAAACGCCTGGAAAAAAATACATACTTTTTTTTAAGAAGACGTTGTCCCACACTAGGAATTTCTCCTGTGCCGTGGGTGCGTTTACAAACATGGAAACTGACAAACATAAACACCCAGACCCAGAACGACTACTTGTAGATCATAGTAATATTTGTTCCGTACGGGAGTCGAACCCGCGACACGCTGTGCAGCACAGTCGAACGCTCGGCCACTGCGCCAATCGTTCTTACAATATTTTTCTTCGGAACGATACTGTAGGTAAAGTTTTTTTGTGGGAAGGCAAATTCGATAACAGGACTTGAATCTGTGACTTTCTAATTCAGTACACCAGATGCATTACTAAACCATCGCAGTCCGTCATGCCTGACAAAGTCGAAATTCTCCACTCCATTCTTACCGTTATTCGTCAAGCCTGTTGGTCTAGTGGTTAGTGACCCTGACTGCTATGCCGGAGGTCGTGGGTTCGATTCCTACCCAGGACAAATGTTTGTGTGAAGAGCACGATCATTATTTTGTTCTGTGTCTGGGTGTAATTTATCTATAATATTTATGTATTTAAAAATATATAAGTACGTTTATCAGTTGTCTAGTACCCACAACACAAGCTCTGCTTAGCTTGGGACTAGATGGCGTTGTGTGATAGTTGTGGAATATTTATTTATTTATTACGTTACCTAGGTATACAATCATTATAATCTATGATATAATTTTGTACTTATCTAAGTGTTATTGTGGTGCAGTCAAGCCAGTAAAAATCCTCATTTTATTTTAGCGTTAAATTGCAGGTGTAATCTTATTGTTAGCAAGTAAAGAAAATAAAAAACATTTTATTATAATTTTGTTAAAAACAGTTAAACACATCATTGTCAGCACGTTGTTTATTTGCTTTTAACCGCGACTTACTTGTGATCATTATCATTATAATGTACTTAGCGGTTTAATAGACTGATATGATAAAAATAATAACTCATGATGTCAGTAAATATTACGAGATAAGGAGATAACATCGCAGTCGTAGGCATTTTGAAATCGAATTAATTTGATGATTGATTATGATTTAATTTCAGCTAAGATTTTTTAAACAACAATAATGGAATAAGTATGGGTAAAACTATACAGGGTGTTAGGGATATCGACGCACAAACGGATACCATGGGTCCTGACATGATTCTGGAACCCCCGGTTTGGAATTTTCGTCGGATATTTCCTAATTTTCAGAAAAAAAAAAAATTGGAGTTTTTTTTACTTTAGCCTGTTCATAATCGTTATTCTTACCTAACCCGATGATATTTTTAATAAAAAAGTAATTAATTCACTACTTTCACTAAAAGTAGCAATGTAAATAAAACTAGAAATGGTGTCTTCTTAGATGTTTATAATGAAAGGTCATCGTATACCTAAATACTGTGCCCAGTACCACAGTACCTGTAGTATTTTAAGCGGCTCACTATTAAAAAAAAAACAAACTTATAAAAATAAAAAAAAAAATAGGAAAAAACCCATGTCCTGGACCCATGGTATCCGTTTGTGCGTCGATGTCCCTAACACCCTGTATAAGTATAATAACTCTGAACCAACCGTGATACATATTGTAGCTATCTTCAAACCTAATTTGATTACTTTATGAGACAAAAACAGGTTATAAATTCAAAATAGGCACCTAGGCTTATTTAGAAGACACATAAGTAGATGGCCTAAGATGGCTATTAAATAAAATTCATTAAAATGTTTACTTTCATGAACGTTTTAATGTTTTTATTTTATTTAGTAACGTGATGCATAAATACCTACCTCCTTGGAAAGGGTTTATGAACAATACTAATAAAAACCTATGTACAGTGTACATTCACGTATTCAGTCTTTTTATATTATTTCCTCTAAGATTTTTTTTTTTACTGCCACCCAGCAAATTCAAAAGATTCCATATTAACAAAATCTTAACGTGCCACTAAAGCAAGACGACGCCATTATCTTGTGGACACAGGAATATGATTATATTATGATGTGCGAACTAACACAATGTGCGACAAGCGAACTAAATTGAGTGCCAAGAATAAATGTGTAGATCGGACCGTAAATAGGAACTAACGGCAAGCAAGGTCGGCCTTTGATATTGAAAATTACCTTCTAGTACACCCAGGTTTTAAGATTATTTCTTTTTAAAAGTGCAGCTATTATCTTAGATCTTATACGAAGTAACTTTGATCTGATTTACACATCCTCCATCATAAAAGATACTTCTTAGGAGGTGGTTATCAGACTGACATTCTTACTACATAGATAACGTCAAAAAGCTATTGGAGCAGCCTCTTCCGACCTACCCAGGGCTGGAAGACTTATTTCTTGATTTAACTACCTAAACAAAGTACCAACAAAACTATCTACGAATCGAAGTAAACAAGCCTAATATTCGGCCGTTCAGAGAATGCGTTCCTGACACCTGTCACTTAGTCACTTATTTGACACTCAGTTTGGCACAAAATTATAACATTCATTGATTATTAATTATATATTGATATAATAATGTTGTTTTAATGCTCATCAATTGTTAAAACCGTAAACAACCAGCAAAAATATTTTTATCGTAACTGCAACGCCATTAAAAGTTACGTAGTCAGTTCAATCGCGACGTGTCAGGAACGCATTCTCTGAACGGCCGAATATTAGTTTTAACCACAACCCCCTCAACACAAAAGTCTTTCAATCGGAAAAAAAAGGTGCTTCTAAGAAATTGTTGTCTACTTCCAGCTCGGTGCCAAAGTGAAGAACCTGAAGGTGGGAGACCGCGTGGCCATCGAGCCGGGCGTGCCGTGCCGCTACTGCGAGTTCTGTAAGACGGGCCGCTACCACCTGTGCCCCGACATGTTGTTCTGTGCCACGCCGCCCGTGCACGGCAACCTCGCCAGATACTACAAGCATGCCGCTGACTTCTGTTTCAAGTTAGTATCCTCGTCACTTAAAGTTGTTAGAGCGAGCGTTTTCACACCACGTCCGATCGGAATCCGATAGTCGCATAGTATCCCCATTTCATTAGTATACCCCCACTGGACCATGTTGTACCTGCAGCGAGATACTCTGAATACCATTCGGAGTAGTCGTACAACTATTTCTATTGTAGTTTTCACACTAGATACGATTTAACTGCATCCGCATTTTCACGGGTTCGGGTCGGATGTAGATCAAACTGTTACCATAAATGCAGAACATGATTCTATCAACTTTCAAAATAGGGTCTTGTTTAAGTAGTTAAAATTTTTGCGTAAACGGTGGATTTCCATACCTGATGTACCATTAAGAATTGAAATTGCGACAGTTAGTGTGTCGATATCCCTTATGGCAGATTTACATTGAGTCAGTAACTGACGTCAGTCCACTGACGAGTCAGTGCTGACTATTCGCGCTTCAATATTTTCGGCGTCAGTTCGCCACCCGCCACCCGCGCCAGTGTAACTGACGGCGTGTAAATATGCCCAAGTCAGTCGCTGCCGCTCTGTTGTATGGTGACCACGCTTCCTCGCACCGCATCACAAAATGACGCGAAAACTGAGCGACACGGAAAACTTAAAACTTGTTCAACGATACCGAGATAATGAATGCCTGTGGGATCTCAAATCAAAAAATTATAGAAACAAAGAAATGCGTGCAACAGCATTGCTCCAACTTTGATTTTTTGCTGTTTTTGAGAATTCATTTTTCCGCACAGACTTTATGAACGTGTGTACACCAAAAGAATATCCTCGGCTACTGACGAAATACTGACCTCGTCTAAATAGCATGAGTCAGTTTTCGGCGCCAGCACTGACGACAGCCACTGACTCAATGTAAATCTGCCATTATGTTCTGTACGGAACGGGATAGAATTTAGATTTATCACAGAAAGTATGAAAAGTGAAATATTTTTCGCGGAACCTTTTTGGGAAAATGTTACATCCATGCGCTTGAAATTTTACCTTTGACATGTTTATCAAATAGTCAGAAAGATAAACTTAAATCTTGATACGTAAAGCTTCATGACTACATCTTTTATTGGTTGATCTTCTGGAATCCTTATCTTTACGCTTTACGATTTGCGACACAGGCGTTGATAGGTAGGTATAAAATATTTAAAATTATCTTGATTCCTTCACAACAATGGGCAAGTAGCTCTCATAAATCTCCTGTTCATCATCCCAGGTTACCAGACCACGTGTCTATGGAAGAAGGCGCGCTCCTGGAGCCCCTGTCAGTAGGTATCCACGCGTGTCGCCGCGCGGGACTGACAGGTGGTCACGTGGTGTTGGTGCTGGGGGCTGGACCCATCGGCCTGCTCACCATGCTGTCTGCCAAGGCCATGGGTGCCAGCAAAGTGCTCATCACAGGTAACTTACTGCCTAATGATAATAACCATGTCTAACCCGTAGCATCATCATCGGCCTAACCTTTTCCCAACTATATTTGAGTCGACTTCCAGTCGAAGCAGATGCAGCTGAATATCAGTATTTTACATGGAGCGACTGCCTGTCGGACCTCCACAACTAACCTTGTCTAATCCGTAGCCAGCCTTACAAATAAGTTGCCCTTTAAAAACCTAAATTACTTTCATTTAAAATCGGTTTGCTCTTAGCCTCGATGCCCAAAAGCAAAGATGAGGCCTAACAGCCTTTTTTATCGGAATTAAGAAGGACAGTTGATGACGCCAAATTGTGACGTCATGGACCACTTTTAAACTTAAACACTTGTAAGCTTTTAAATAAACAATAGTTATCATTTCAAAATAAGTCTAGAGAAATGATAAAGATAATACATATACACTATTAAAAATTAATTATAACAGAGCATTTTATTGCTAAACGTTATTTTTAAAGTGACTTTTGACCATAGACACTGTCCTTCTTAGTCGAACCGCACACATCGTATACATCTAAACTGCTTATTTCCAGAGTCAATTTAACAACTATATCAGAAATAATCACTACCATACTTGCATATCTTTTACAACCCCACATTTTTAGTCTCCTCTCATTTCAGACGTGCTCCAGTCTCGTTTGGACTTCGCCAAGCAGCTGGGAGCTGACTGCACACTCCTGGTCACTCGGGAGGCGAAGGAAGATGAGGTGGTGGCCAAGATACACGAGCTCCTCGGATGTCAGCCTGATGTGTCGTTCGACGCCAGTGGAGCACAGGCCACCGTCAGGACTTCCATGTTGGTGAGTTGTTGACTATAACCAAAAACTGACCAAGTAATATGGGAACAGTGTATAAGACGGAGACGCGGGGCATGGTGGGAAATCACACACATAAGGCATACTTAACGTTAGCGCAAGCGCCAACATGACGCCATTTGTTAATGGCCGCTTGCAAATGAAGTCCTGATGGCGGTTGCGCTACGTTTGTGTGGTGTTGTGTGTACGGACAGACAGACTGACAAACGGACGGACATGGCGAAACTATAAGGGCTCCATGTTGACTACGGAATCCTAAAATCATAACACACCCTCTATTTCCACTAGAGGAAGTACCATTGAGGGATCCAAGACTGATCCCGCAAACTCTAGTTGAAATGTTTCTCCAGGTCTTCTAGAAGTTCATTCCATCGGCGTTTTTCTGGTGAACAATCACTGTTGTTTTTGGCTTGAAGAAGTAGTTGTGGAATAGAACGTCGGGCTTCTCCCTAAAATATACCCGGTTTTCTACATTATTTTTTGATGGACAAATGGCAGCACTAGCGCTTGTTTCACTAGTAATCAGCCCGAATGACAATATTGACGGCACGATTAGCGCAGTGGCAGAGCGTTTGGACTGCTGCGCAGCGAGTCGCGGGTTCGATTCCCGCATTGAACAAATATTTTTATGACCTGCAAGTAGTTGTTCCGGGTCTGGGTGTTTGTGTATGTGAGTTTCTATGTTTGTAAACGCACGGTACAGGAGAAATTCTTAGTGTCGGGTTTTAATATTTGTATGTTATCATGATGTCTAGGCTACCAAGTCGGGCGGTGTGGCAGTGCTGGTGGGTATGGGCGCGCCCGAGCAGACTGTCCCACTGGCCGGGGCACTCGCCAGGGAGGTCGACATACGCGGAATCTTCAGATATGTCAACGAGTAAGTAAACATGACAGAAGACTCACTTGTTAAAGGATCTTATGATTTTTAGTCAAAATCTCGTGACATGAAATATTTTTATTTAAGTCCTATGTTATTGTCAACGTCTTCCGAGAGCCTGAAGAACGTGGTTAGAGTCTGCGCACGACTGAAGTCCTGCGGCAAATTCGTGATACCTACTATGGTTTTTAAAAGCAATTTTGTATACTGACATAGACACTAGCGCCACGTCAAAAGAATTTCAGTCGTGGCACGAAGTCTAGAATGCAGTTTATGGTCCTTTAGATTTTGATAGAGAGAGATAAGTCTCATAGGACACCTTTATTAATCATTTGACTTTTTTATTGTGTCCTGTTGTGCTCCCTCTAAATGTCCATCCGTTTATGATGTTCCCAGGTATCCAATCGCGCTGAACATGGTAGCCAGCGGTAAGATCAACGTGAAGCCCCTGGTGACGCACCACTTCAGCCTGGAACAGACCCTGGAGGCCTACGAGGTGGCGCGGCAGGGCGCCGGCATCAAGGTCATGATCCACGTGCAGCCGCGCGACGCTAACAACCCCAAGAAGTTCTAACGACCTTTCATCTCGGATCACGATTAGAGGTTCCATTAACAAGAGAAAGAAAAGATTTAAGTAAGTTGTGACGTACAAACTCAAATCAATATAATAGTGAACCATGGAACTTTTAAAGTAGAAACTACAATATCGAGTTGGTATTCCATTTGTTAACTACTCTTTGTTAAGTAGACTTTCTAAAACAACGTATTTGATGAAGTAGGTTTCTATTGTTTTAAATACCTACTGATTAATTTTATAGTTATTTTAAAATTGTTATTTTGTTAAGAAAAAACATTATTTGTTGTTTAAATTAAGTTAAAATTGTTAAATGAGAAAAATAATTTTATATGAATGTGTTTACACATTTGTAAATAATGATATTTGGAGATCCAAAAGAAATTATATCAAATACATAAAAGCACCAAGCTAAAAGAACAAGTACAAGTGAAAATAAAATATATATTTTTATATTTAAATAAATAATAAGATTTATGTTTTCCGAAAGTCGTTGTTTAATTTCTTTACACGCTCCAGTAACGTAGCCCTTTGTAGCAACCTAAGCCACTCACCAGTAACATGTTATATTATCCCTATTATCTTGTTATATAATAATTGTTTATTTGAACGGGTGCAAGTGTTAATATAATTGATGCCTGACACTTTCACAATATGGCGTCAGCAACTCTTCTTCATAGTTCTTCTTCTTATCGTGTCGATGACAATCTAAATTGACTCGGCCCAGAATTGGACCACGAGTTTAGCGCTCTCCGAACAATCCATATCAGCTCCTGTAACGAACAGTCGGCTGGGCACGCAGGGCACGATAATAAGTGCCTCTTCATAGTTGAACTGCATAGTATCAAAGGACACTAACAAGTAACGTAGGAAGCTTTCTAGCAACGTAGGGCACTTACCAACAACGTTGGGTGTTCACCAGTAACGTAAAATAATCAATAGCAACGTACACAAGCAGATCCCTGGGGCAGTTACTAGCAACGTAGGGCATTTTACAGCAACATTTGGTACTCACCAGTAACGTTGGGGACTTACCAGCAACTTAGGGCACTTACCAATAACGTATGGCGTTTACCAGCAACGTAAGGCAATCACGAACAACGTACACAAGCAGATCCATGGGGCACTTACTAGCAATGTTGGGTACTCACCATATCGTAGAGCACTTACCAGAAATTTAGGGCAGACAACAGTATTCTAGGAAACTTACCAGCAACGTAGGGCATTCACCAGTAACGTGTGGTGTTGCCCAGCAACGTAGGGCAGTTACCAGTAACGCAGGGCACTCACCAGTAAAGTGTGGCGTTTCCCAGCAACGTACACAAGCAGAACTGTATGGAGCCCGCGCAGGCTTGGGCTCGGTTGGCAAATGCCAGATTTATTATGATTAAAAAGACATACATTAGACATAGTTACATACATTGTAAAACTCTCCCTTCTATACAATACTACTATTGTTACGTCGATCGTACTACGAGACCAATCCACAAGCTTCTCAGCTATTCTACCAGAAATTGCGCTGGAAGTTTCTAGAATTTTCTACCCTGATGATTCGAGATAGTTTAGGAATGTTCCAGTATGCATAGGACTGTGTAGTCCATGCATGTACTCAGAACTTTAGACCATTTTCTAGAAAGATCTAGTGTGACCGGTCGGAGTATAAATACGGGCTAGCCGCAACGAGTCAGTCTAGTTTCGACTGCTTTCCAGACCCGTGATAACCTGTTATGATAGTCTCACGACCCCGAAAATCTAATTGAAATGAGTTTGACGATTTCGGAGATTACCATATGAAAAAAATCAACGCGTGATATTTATTATACTAAGATTAAGATGAGTAGGTAATAATATACTCGCGGTTTACATAACAAATAACTGATAACAAATAAGACCTCATCCCATGTTATCATTATTACGGTTATATTTTCCACATGTTTACGTTGCGCGGAACTTTTAACAATGTGTGTCAAAATTATGATTATGATGGAATTAAATTAATCACATCAGAGTGCTCCGGAAACCCGAACAATATGGCTGAGAATTACGCTGCGGTTCTATACGGACCTTACGATATTAGAATTGTAAGTTTTTTTTTAATTAAAATATCTAATATTCGAAGACCCAGAAGCGATCGACTTAGTAAATATTTGAAAAGCTAGAAAAAGGGTGACTTCTTTGGAACTAAGGGCCGAAGAAGTATACTTCGTAGAAAAAATGAGTGCAAAGACATACATTTGTATTAGAAAAAAAAAGGGTTTAAAAACGTCTAAAAAGCTAAATTTTTCGCCGAATTATATTTCATACAAACTTTCAAGTCTGTACTATTAGAAATGACTGAAGTGATTTCAATGAATCTTCACACGGATAAGCAGGATTCAAAGGCTTAAAAATGAAGTGGATATAACGTTTCCAACAAAATAGTGTTCAAGTTTAAATAGACAAGATTTTTTTCCGGTCAAACAGAAACAAGTATATTTTTAACCGACTTCAAAACAGGAGGAGGTTATCAATTCGACTGTATTTTTTTTAGTACTTTTCTAAAATGTTTTTACCAACTTTTTAGACTTATGTCTCCTACTTATGTGTGTTAAATTTCTTAAAATCGGTACAGTCATTTCCAGCAATATGGATATGATTTTTATGAAATGCCACAGGAGGTACACGCTATACTTACTTTTATTTTATTTTTAATCTAAAGTGACTTTTAAACTAAAGTGTCTAAAGTAAACTTTAACCTGAAACTGTAATGTAACTTTCTTTCTTCATGTTTCAGGAAAATATTCCAGTGCCGGTAATAAATGATGATGGTGAGTAATAATATCTGTTTGACGCATCAAAATCAAAGCATTTATTTTAAAGAAAGCCAGTTGCAGGCCAGGCTTGCAGGCACTTTTGAAAAGCCATAAGATAAAAATAAAAAAAATAATGGCCCCACGCTACAGTCTCGGTCACAAAACATAATAGCTGCGATAGTATTGTGGTTGCCCATTCCAAAGCTAGGACACTATGAAGAACAATAGACAATAAACTCGATGGACAATCTTTTTCAATCAGAAAATAATCAGTCGCTTAGAATCAAGCCCATAACATCCCCATTGTCATGTTAATATGGGACATAAAAATAACTGCCTTTTAAAATAATGTGGCTGTTCCTATTGCAACATTGTCTACTAGTACTCCTCTGCCTAAGGGCTCCCACACATAAACACGATACGACGCGACGTCGCGTCGTGGAAATCTCCGACACGACGTCGTAACGTGTCGATGCACGATACGACGTTGTGACTCACGATGCAATCCTGTGCAGTTGTTATTCGAAATTCAAGATGACGGATGGTATTGAAGTCGATCATTTAATTACCCTAGTCGAACAGCGTCCCGTACTATGGAACAGAAAGCGTCTAGTGCGGTCCATTTTTCGGAATGAACTAAAACACCACTCCACTGTAACGATGCTCATCGTAGATTTCTACGACGCGACGTCGTATCGTGAAACGACGCCGCATCGTTGTACGACGCGACGTCGTCGTGTTTATGTGTGAGAGCCCTAACCTTTCAGAGATGACAGGCTATTATTATGTTATCTCCCGTGCTTATGATGGTTTACTCCGCTGAGATTGGCCATCGTAACCAAAATCGAATTGGAGCACAATATTAAAAAAAAATGTAGATGCTTTCAAGGGGGGTAACCACATCGTGACGCTTTCTGTACTGTACCTATGTTTTTATTGTTGTAGAGGTGCTCGTGAAGATGGATTGCGTGGGCATATGCGGGTCTGATGTGAAGTTGTTCACCACTGGGGGTTGCGGCGGAGAGGTCGTCACGGAACCTATCGTGATCGGCCACGAGGGCGCCGGAATTGTTGTCAAGGTAACCCAAGCCGAGGGTCGCGGGTCTGTCTGTTATGCAAAGGGCAACCGAAGGAAGAAGATGGACTTTTAGTGAAAGTTTGACTGTCCCTTCACTCCGTATAAAAAGAAGTAACGAAAAAATAAAAGTTTTCCTGTACATAACTCAATTTCTTCAAAATGTATGAGGTACTAAGTAGGTAGCTGTGCTCTGAGCTCTGAGTCTATCTGAGTATCAGAAAAACATTAAATAAAAATGTTTTTCTGATACTTAGATAGACTCAGAGATAGGTACCAGGATATACACCCGGTAATGGTAATTATTCTTCTCTTTTCGTAATAACTTAGCTGATCATTTTAAAAATTCAAAAAATACACCATTGCCTTTAGGCCAGCGGAATTGATATGTTTCCCAAATTCAACTTCAACAAAACGACTTCAGAGGAAATTGACTGTGAAGGGCTGAGAATTCTTTCGGATATAAGAAACCCAAAAAAAGACTTCTGTTAGTTCTATTCAAATTGTTCTATTAAAATCCCAAAAAAGATAGAGAAGTCAGCTTTTTCTTTCTACCAGACAGGCTCTCGGGTGACATCACTAGTGGTGGGGGACCGCGTGTCCATAGAGCCGACCCAGCCATGTCGCTCGTGCGAGTACTGCAAGCTGGGCCGGTACAACCTGTGCGCGGCCCCGCACTACTGCTCGTCCCTGGGCGCGCCCGGCAACCTCTGCCGCTACTACAAGCATGTCGCTGACTTCTGCCACAAGTAAGTCAATGTGCGTGCCACGAAAGAAGCCCCGCGTAGTGGTACTATAGTTTAAGGAGAATGCAATTTGATGTAATAACATAAAACACTAGCGCCGAGTCAAAAGGACTTCAGACGTGGCGCAAATTCAGCAAATCATGTAAAAGTTTTTCGTGGTTTGAAGAAGATCTAAATTTGTTGCATGTTAGCAAAAGTGCTCTTTTCTAGTGCCACTTCGGACCAGCCATCAAAGTGCTCATCAGATCGTCCTGCCACCTTTTTTTGGGTTGACCTCGCCGGCGTCGTCCATTCTAATTTCATTGAAGATCATGGGGGACGCTGTATGCCCAGCAGTGGGAAAACAGCTAAATAGCATAAGTATACTATACCGAATAATCGAAGTAGTATATATTCCACCATGCAAGTTGGTGTGCTAGCCAAATGACCCAAAAGACAGCGGGATGTAATGTTATACATATAAAAATAAATACAACTATAATAATGTTTTATTTTTTTGCGAAAAAGTTTATGACATTCAAAAAACTATTATTTTCAAATCAACATTATTTACGGTTTTAACGGGCTCTTTCAAGGATGCCAGATAACCTGACCATGGAAGAAGGCGCGGCCGTGCAGCCGCTAGCGATCGCCATGCACGCGTGCAACAGGGCCGGCGTCAGGCTGGGGCAGCGGGTGCTCATCCTGGGCGCGGGGCCCATCGGCATCCTGTGTGCCATGACGGCCCGCGCTATGGGTGCCAGCTCTATACTTATTACCGGTAATTTAGCTTCTTACGGGCCAGACCTTTAAAAATGTGTTATTGGTCCCACTAGTATTTTGATTTCTAGCCATGTCCAACTGATGTTTTTTTGATTATTAGGTTCCATAGAAAATAGAAAAATCAAATCACTCCCTAGAGCCTTTATAGTACCCAAGCATATTCAACAACAAGGTACACAATCATAGATCAAAAGACTAGCAGACTGAAACAGCAGCGGAAATTCTGCGTCGGACTGTCTAAAACTGTGAGCCTGGAACGTAAACGGCTATTGAAAGACACCGTGGATTTTAGTCAGTACGAGTCCGACAGCCCTTTCTGCTCCATCCAGGGCGGGAGGACTTATTTGATGATTTTATGATGCAAAAAAAAAGAAGATACTCTTGCGCGGTTTTATGTATAGAATCTCTCTTGAAAATGTTTTCTTCCCTTGGTAATAAAACAGGCATGAGGGATGCACTTAAAATTCAATTTTCTGCCACAGACGTGGTACAATCCCGATTGGACACAGCTCGTGAGTTGGGCGCAGACTACACCTTCCTGGTGAAGAAGGACTACAGTGACCAGGATATGGTGGACGGCATCATGTCACAACTGGGCAGCCAGCCTGACGTCACCATCGATGCCTGTGCCTTCGCCTCCGCACAGAGGGTCGCTATGCTGGTAAGACGCTACATGGAACCTATATTGATAATGGTAATGTATGAGTTCCAGGGACCAGCCCCCCTAGCCAAGTCGCAAACGATCAACGTAAACGCTCCGTACTCCCCGTAGATATAGTAGATTTTTAACTTTATACCCCAGAGCTTAAAGTTGAAAATCTATTAAAGATTTCTTAGCGTTAGCGACTGGAAAGAACGAAAACGCTTTGCAATCTTCACTAAATCTTCAACTTTATACCCAAGCACATAAAGTTGAAAATCTATTAAAGCCTATCCAGCGTTTGCGTTTATCGCTACAGGCCCAGGCCCGGTTCAACGGCGCTTAGTGTTCCACACGAGACTAAAGGAGCTGTCTGCAAACTGACGGGGCCTTTATAAGGCCAAACGGCTTTCGGGGTCGCGGGAGTGTCTTAAGAGGCACCGTGACCTTGAAATGCAAAGGGCAACCGAAGGAATATGATGGATTTTTATTCAGTAACAGTCTGACAATCCCTTTCACTCTAACCAGGGCGGAAGAACGATTTTACCAACTCAAAAAACATTTTTACTGAATTTTGGACTCACACCAATCAAAGGACACAGACCTCGCCTCTCTGTGAGAGGGAGTGGGCCATAATCCACCACGCGGGTCCAGTGCGGGTTGGTAGATGTCGCATGTCTTCGAATTTTTGGTTCTAGGACATAGTACATAAATAGTTTCATTAAGATGTTTTCCTTCACCAGAAGTCAGGTTGACTTTCCACATCTGTTGTTTACTAGGTAACGAAGAAAGGAGGCGTAGTGCTAGTGGTGGGTATCGGTGACAATACGGTGGAGGTACCTCTGACGCAGGCGCTGTTGAGGGAGGTGGACGTGCGCGGCTCCTTCAGGATTGTTAACACGTAAGTGATGCTTCGTTCGCTGAAGCCTTTGAATTTCTGGGCCTTAAGTCCTAAGGCCGCGATTCCACTGGCGTTTTACGAGTGTTGACGTCAATCGCGTCGCATACGAGTGTTGACGTCAACGTCGTCACGTCTGCTCAACGTTGACGCCGCGCAAACGCGACGTCGCGTCATCGCGTGGCAAGCATTAACTTCCGCTGAACGCGAAGTCAACATCCGAACTGCATCGCATTGCGGCATGAGCAAGTCCCTAAGTCCCTATTATTATTTAATTATTTTTTTTAATTTTGACGATTTATAAAGTTCGACTTATCAACCTAATTTGTAAAATCGCGACGGTTACAAATTCAGGCCAGTAGATTAGCGAGAAAGTTTCAAAGACTAAACACTAGTTCATCCTGTGTAGCTACCCGCCTGCGATAGCGGCAGTGTCCTCCGGAGCGATAGACCTGAAGAAGTTCATCACGCATCACTTCCCGCTCGAGAAGACCAAGGAAGCGTTGGAACTGGCCAAGTCTGGCAACGCGATGAAGATCATTATACATGTACAGACTTTATTGACTTTTATTTCCACACACAACCCGTTTACCACTCGTCGCCCTTAAAAGGCCAAAGCCTGAGTGGGAGGACTCATTTGATGATTTTACCACGCTAAAAAAAAACAATTCTATCTTCAAGGTAAAGCCGTGCTTGCCAAGGTTGGTCTGTAGATAGGTAACCATTTATCATAGCAAGTTTCTGAGAGAACGTAAAGCCGTTGGTACCGGCTGCCATTTGTAGATATTTGACAGTCGAATCGTTACTGTTAAGAGTCGAAAGTCTGACAACCAGTCTTACCAAGAAATTTCGTATTACCCAGTTACTGGGTTGTCGAGATCAGATAGGCAGTCACTTCATGTAAATTACTGATATTTAGCTGCTGTTTAGACCCCAACATAATTGGGACAAGACAAGGCAAAAAAAAACTGAAATTATTAAATTATAATTTAATTGAACATCACATTAATACGAATTTCAACAATAATTATTTACAGTATCAAATTGAACAGGCACATTGGAATTTATTAAATTAATTAATTCTTTTCTTTGAAGATATTATAAAAAAAAGATCATTTTTAAGAGCCACTTACACGAGAAAAATACCCAACCTTCTAGAATTTGTAGGCGAGTAACTAGACTATTGTACACGAACCTTAGAACGAGGTATTTACCGTGTTTATTATATTGATAACAAATAATAGACAAGAGAAATATCTCGTATCCAATAATAGTGAATCTTAAATAGTGATTACCATAGATCGGAATAGTTAGAGCTACTTAGGTTCATTGACCGCAAACATTGATGTTAATATGGATATTCCACGGGATCGAAACGCGTAATGTCGCCGCATTATGGAAACAAAAGAAAACAATAGCGGGGTGTTTCTGTCGCTAGAGTGACGCACCTGTTTTTGTCTCTTACTGCGGCACTAGAATTCAATTCTTTACCAACAGTAACTTGTCTCACTCCAAATCCCGGGACTCGGGGAATATCCATATTATTCTTACCTATGACAAGTACAGTCAGCATCAAAAGTTGCTGACGATATTTAGATTTTCAAAATCGTTGTACACCGTATTATTATGTATTATTACAGTGTATAGCGATTTTGAAGATCTGAATGTGGTCAGCAACTTTTGATGCTGACTGTACATAAAACAGCTCTACCTACTCCGATCTATGATGGTTACGCACTACATCCGATCCGAATAGAATATAAAAATCTGTGACCAATATCGGATATTACTTTTTGCACTACATCCAACGGCCATTTATATATAGACTCCTAATCACAGGCGACCGATGTCTGTCAACACATTAGGCAAAAAAGTCTTAAGTTCGTATTAGTTTCGACCACTCCTGTCGCACTGACCTTGAGTTAGCCAATCAGAACGCAGTACTCCGTCCCCCTCGCTTACGTCGTACCTCAGCGACTTGGCAGAATAATTTTCGTTAGTCAGATCGTGCATGAGGCGTCTAGATATAAATGGTCGTTGACTACATCAGATGGCCTACCATGACGTCTTAAAGTGTGAATAGTTTCAGTGTGAGAGAGACAGAGCTATACAAGTCGTCTAGCGCCATCTCGTTTCCACAGTGTAAGTACTCACACAGCACATTGCACCTGTGTCTTTCTATGCCAGCGATGTTGTTTCAAATGAGGTTGAGTCTGGATGGGTTGAAGACCCCTGGCCGAGTGTTGAGCTGAGCGGACATACCGCGCGGGACTGGCATGCTGCCCAGGCCTCCTACAACACATATATACATACACCATTTAAACAAAAGCTAAGAAAATAATCAAATGAGAAATTTCTGCTGTGACAACTGCAACGGCTGGATAATTTCTGACTTTCACGCGGACGAAAATTAGTAAGAAATATATTGACACGAAGTCAAGAAAAACTTTTGTGTTCGGCTAAACACAAAGGCCCAGGGAACACAAGAATCTAAGATGGAAAGCCCCGTACAATACAAGTGTAGCCATAAGTACCGTACAAGTGTGTGAGTACTTACCGCTAGAAGAAGGGTAGGACACGGAGCCCCGCGCGGTGCCCCGCCCTCTACTGCTCATAGCTCCACGGACTGCTTTCTTCTTGGCTGCAGATGTTGGCTTGCGTTTGAACCTTAGACACACAATTATTTAGGTTAATGTAGGTTCTAAAAGAAAGAGAACCAAAATAGAACAACATTCGCAATAGGATAAACTACAAAAAAGTATCAGTTGTTCCATACAAAGATCTTATCGACCGAATTTTATAGTATAGTCTTATTTTTTCGCTATTCTGAGACAGGGAGCAACGCACATGTCCTAGAACCAAAAATTCGAAGACATGTGTCATCTATCAATCCGCACTTAGTCCGCGTGGTGGATTATGGCCCACTCTCTCTCATAGAGAGGCCTGTGTCCCAGTAAGGGGATCATTAAACACTGATGATGATGAGTAATAAAGGAAAAAGGCAGAAAGATGTGGTATACATACTTCTTCCGCACCCCTCCCCGGTAAGTCCTCCCCCGTCCCCTCCTCCTCCCCCCCTGACTACTGGACACGTCAGCATCCCGCGCCACCCTCCCCCAGTCCGTGTCAGAGTCCGAGCCTGCCTCGTCTTCCGCCACCTTTGATTCCTCAGCTTCTAATTCATCCTGGTACTGCATGAGAAGACCTGAAGATCATACAAGATTATTTAAGTTCAAATATACACTAGCGATCAAAATTTGGGGTGCTAAGACAGGAAACCTCCACGTGCGTCCGTGGACTGGAGTTCCCTCTCGGATACGTCCGGGGGGAAGACCAGTTTTTCGGGCCGGTGCGCCCTGGGATGCGAGCAAAAACTCTCCTTAGGCACTGTGTGCCTAAGGGGTTTCTTTGCCCGTATGCAAATAGCCTGTCGGGTGGACGCTCCAACGCGTGTCCCTCTGAACAGCAGAGGGCACAGCGGCGGAGCGGGCTTGCGGACGGTGAGTAATGGGTATGCTCGCCGTCCGACCAAGGACCAAGCCCGGGTCGGTGGCGCGTCGTGCTTCACGCGTCACCGACGGGGCCCCTTATGGGGCCAAATGCCTGCCGGGGTCGCGGATTTTTCTTAATCCAGGATACCGTGGCCCCGGAACGTAAAGGGCATCCGACGGAACACGGGTGGATTTTAGTCAGTAAGAGTCTGACAGTCCCTCCCGCCCCACACAGGGCGGGAGGACTCATTTGATGATTCTGCCACCATAAAAAAAAAAAAAAGCGATCAAAATTTAGTTGGCGCGGGTGACGTACGGCAGATGATGATAGTATGTCTCACTCACCCATCTTCTCGATGGCGTATGCACTGGTGATCTGCAGCAGCTGCTGTCCGTACTTGTGGTAGTTGTGACGTACGGCAGATGATGATAGTATGTCTCACTCACCCATCTTCTCGATGCCGTATGCACTGGTGATCTGCAGCAGCTGCTGTCCGTACTTGTGGTAGTTGTGACGTACGGCAGATGATGATAGTATGTCTCACTCACCCATCTTCTCGATGGCGTATGCACTGGTGATCTGCAGCAGCTGCTGTCCGTACTTGTGGTAGTTGTGACGTACGGCAGATGATGATAGTATGTCTCACTCACCCATCTTCTCGATGGCGTATGCACTGGTGATCTGCAGCAGCTGCTGTCCGTACTTGTGGTAGTTGTGACGTACGGCAGATGATGATAGTATGTCTCACTCACCCATCTTCTCGATGGCGTATGCACTGGTGATCTGCAGCAGCTGCTGTCCGTACTTGTGGTAGTTGTGACGTACGGCAGATGATGATAGTATGTCTCACTCACCCATCTTCTCGATGGCGTATGCACTGGTGATCTGCAGCAGCTGCTGTCCGTACTTGTGGTAGTTGGCGCGGGTGACGTACGGCAGATGATGATAGTATGTCTCACTCACCCATCTTCTCGATGGCGTATGCACTGGTGATCTGCAGCAGCTGCTGTCCGTACTTGTGGTAGTTGGCGCGGGTGACGTACGGCAGATGATGATAGTATGTCTCACTCACCCATCTTCTCGATGGCGTATGCACTGGTGATCTGCAGCAGCTGCTGTCCGTACTTGTGGTAGTTGGCGCGGGTGACGTACGGCAGATGATGATAGTATGTCTCACTCACCCATCTTCTCGATGGCGTATGCACTGGTGATCTGCAGCAGCTGCTGTCCGTACTTGTGGTAGTTGGCGCGGGTGACGTATGGTAAGGCCAGCATGTGTTCCTCTTGCTCCGGCATGCGGGCGGCCATGGCCTTCAGTGCGGCCTGCGGGAGGACTGTGGCCAGGGACACGCCGCGGGCTGAGGCCATCTCACTGTCACGAGAAAAGGCAAGCAATTAAGATATTCAACAATTGAATTATGGAAAATACAAGTATTAAAAAACATGTGTTTTACCGGCAAGCTTCAACCAGGTCGGCGTAGCACCTCTCCTCCAGCCTCTTGAGCAGCGCGGCCACGGGCGAGCTATCGTCCTGTCCTGCCGGGGCTGCGGGTGCTGCGGGCGCGGCCGCTGACACCTTCATCGGGAACACGATGCGCAGCCCACCACGCATCAGTCTGAACACACATGGCATACATCAAAAGCTATTTTTTGACCATCTAGACTTGGATATTTAGGGGTATGAAAAACAAGGTGTAAAGTTTTCCGTTATAGAAAGGATACTGCAACCTAACGGGTGTGCATGATAGCCTTTTGGTCAGTCCATAGATGTCACTAGTTTTCTTTTTTGTTGACCACGTAAGTGCTAATGGGACAATATCGGAATAACTAATTTATTAATTTAAGTCCTCGAAAACATTTCTGGTATTCTTTTTAAAGATTTAAGATATTTTATCACAATTGTAAGGTTTTTCACTAGTATGCTTTTTTTTAGGGTTCCGTAGCCAAATGGCAAAAACGGAACCCTTATAGATTCGTCATGTCTGTCTGTCTG
This sequence comes from Agrotis exclamationis, assembly GCA_950005045.1. Taxonomy (NCBI): domain Eukaryota; kingdom Metazoa; phylum Arthropoda; class Insecta; order Lepidoptera; family Noctuidae; genus Agrotis; species Agrotis exclamationis. Next base: position 2,293,739 of record OX465434.1, on the reverse strand, counting down.
TCCGTCCGTATGTTACAGCCACTTTTTGTCGAAAGTATAAGAGCTATCCTGTTGAAACTTGGTAAGTAGATGTATCATGTGAACCGCATTAGGATTTTCACACAAAAATAAAAACAAAACAAATTTTGGGGGTGCCTCCCATACTTAGAACTGAAACTCAAAAAATTTTTCTTCACCAAACCCATACGTATCTATGGATAGGTTTTTAAAAATTATATTGAGGTTACTAATATCATTTTTTTCTAAACTGAACAGTTTGCACGAGAGACACTTCCAAAGTGGTAAAATGTGTGCCCCCCCCTGTAACTTCTAAAATAAGAGAATGATAATACTAAAAAAAATATATAATGTAGACCTCAACAAAAACTTCCAACGAAAATAAGTTTGGATGAGATACAGTTGGCAGTTTTTGAGATATTTACATTTTCAAAAACCGCAAATGTAACTTTGCCATTCATACAAACACTATGAAAAACAATAGTACATTGTTATCCAAGGCGTGAAAGTTACTTATTTACGTCCCGAGACGGGGTTTGGCGCCCGTAACGTAGTGAGGGCGCTAATAGTTCGAGGGACTAAATAAGTAATTTACCCGAGGTAAACACTGTGCTTTTCATTACGAATACGAGAAAAATAAAATTAACAACATTTTTAGCTAAAGAAAAAATGAGTGTAGATCGGATTGTCACTATTTGCCGCTTGTTTTTTTTTTAATTTTTGTGCTGTGGTCGTCCAGCTATACAGCCAGGATTTTTCATGTTCATTATTTAAAAATTGGCAAAGATTTTGTCGAAATCTGTATTATTTTAGAGAAATAGTTGAAACTAAATTATTTTAAAGTCTTTATTTATATTCTTAAAACATAACTTTATGTTATTTTAATTTTAAATCGCTCTGTAATTTCGTGGCTGTATAAAAAGTTTGAACATGGTTTAATATAAATGTCAAAATAGAACTAGTTTTTTTTTCTTAAATTTGGCAGCTGTCAGTTGAAAGCGATTTTCCCTAGGGCGGCAATGGATAACTTTCAAACGGCTAATCAGACATGTAATGACCTACTTTCAGAGTATGAGTAATGAAAAATTATTTTTATTGTTTGTGTATATTACTTACTAATCTCAATATAATTTTATTATATCCCTTATCTATGCTTCCGACTACGGAACCCTTCATGGGCGTCCAACTCGCACTTGGCCGATTTTTTCGAAAGCAGTGGTGGCCCAGTGGTATCGGCCTCGACTTACGAGTTGAAGGTTGTGGGTTCGAACCCCGTCAGACACATTACTTTGTGTACCTAATTTATTTCAACACCACTACTCTCAAAACGGTGAAGGAAAACATCGTGAGGAAACCGGCATGTCCTAAAACCAAAAATTCGAAGACATGTGACATCTACCAATCCGCACTGGGCCCGCGTGATAGATTACGGCCCACTCCCTCTCACAGAGAGGAGGCCTGTGTCCCAGCAGTGGGAACATTTATAGGCTGATGATGATGATTTTTTAAGTGACTGTCACTTCAGTTAAAATCTTGATATATTTATGTTTGTAAGGTTTTTCACCAGCGGATTCGAACATGTTCTTTTGAACTCTTTTCGACTAAAACTTCTTACATATTTCACATTTGTAAGGTTTTTACCAGTGTGAAATACGAAATGTTCTTTTAAAGTAGTTCTTCGGTTGGAGAAAACTTTTCAGGCATATTTTTGTAGGCATTTAGGTTTTTAGCCCATTTGTAAGGTTTTCTCCGGTATGAAATTTATTCGAATAATATTATGTAGTTTCACAAGAAATACTCGATGAAAACTCTTCTGGCATAAATCACATTTGTAAGGTTTATCACCTGTGTGCATGTACTATTGTTTTTCAGAAAATTGCAACTTTAAACTTAAGCTTTAATAATATTTATTACGCTATAATAAAATAATTATATTAGCCACGTACTTGTCGACTTGAGGTCCTAACACGACGTACGCACTAGCGATGTCGTTGTTGACGACGAGCCGCTCAGCCAGCAAGCCGCGCACCACCAGCTGCCGCAGCAGACGCATCGGGTCACCGCGGTGCCACGACTTGCAACTACACATGTCAATACGTTTAACACACAGAAAAAAAGCATTATTTATTAGCACTAAGAGCCTATGCACAACACGTTTTTTTAAAGCGCCGTTGACGCGCGTTTGTAGCGACACAGACGCGATACGCACGCAAGTCAAACGCAGCCTGTAGACCTTTGCACACCTGTATGAATTGCAAAGGCGCGGCACCGGCGCGTTTGTATCGATACAGACGCGCCGGTGCAGCGCGTTTGACGCGATACAAACGACAACAAACTGCTCTATTTGATAAAAACGCGCCGTAGACGCGCGTTTCTAAAACGCGCGTCGAAGGCGCGTTTAAAAAACGTGATGTGCATAGGCCCTAATACATGACCTGAATAAAAAAAAGAGTAATCAGGAGGTCGGACCGCTGCAGCTGTCGCGGATGTAACTCACCGGCCATGTAAGGGCGTCTTCTGCAGCGCTTGCAGCCGCGCCTGCATGGAGCCGCGCAGTGTGTCCGCGACGTGCAGCAGCGTGAAGGAAGCACGCGGACCGCTGCAGCTGTCGCGGATGTAACTCACCGGCCATGTAAGGGCGTCTTCTGCAGCGCTTGCAGCCGCGCCTGCATGGAGCCGCGCAGTGTGTCCGCGACGTGCAGCAGCGTGAAGGAAGCACGCGGACCGCTGCAGCTGTCGCGGATGTAACTCACCGGCCATGTAAGGGCGTCTTCTGCAGCGCTTGCAGCCGCGCCTGCATGGAGCCGCGCAGTGTGTCCGCGACGTGCAGCAGCGTGAAGGAAGCACGCGGACCGCTGCAGCTGTCGCGGATGCAGCGCGCTATCAACTTGCAGTCTTCCGTCACGTCAACCGGCTACAAAATAAATGAGTTTCTAAATGTCCTCGACCAACATCATCCTTTTATGACTTTGAGTTTTGACTGCGGTGTTTACGTACCTTGTAGTCGTGTGCGTTGAGACAGTTGTCGCAGGCCGTGGCCCTGTTCCTCACACAGTCCTCCCTGTTGAACCTCTCCCCCAGGTAGGCCAGCACCTGTGCTCGGCGGCACTCCGTCACACTCTCGCACACCTCCACCATGTGCAGTAAGTTCGCGATGTGCACCGCGCGCGCTTCAGCCGTTGTGTTGCGGTCCACTATAAGCACAAGTATTATGTGTAATCACTCTAAATTCCTACTACTGGAATATAGGCCTCTCTATGACCAGGGAATAGCCACAATCCATGCGAGCGCTAGGCAAAATTTTTGCCATGCCACGTTGCCTCGCCTTAAAATAGTGGCGCCAAGGCGACGAAATATAAGTTCTCGATCTGTTTCTAAATCATACCGGTTTCCTCACATTATTTTGCTTCACAATTTTAAGACTAATGCTGACACAATTCACTTTAGAGTAACTTAAGGTAGCAGTCTTTTTTGTGAAATATAACGTGGATACTAGAACTTCCAATAGTTTTTTTTTTTCTGTATAAAACAAAAGCCCCGAATTGGCTATTTGACAGTTTCAATAAATTTCAGTCCTTCCTTTAGTGTTTTGTAAAATAACGGACATGTATTTTTCCTTTCTAGAATCAATGAAGATTTAAACGGATCATAACTCAAGAGTGGGGGCTCGTGACGTACCTATTACCAAATTTAAAAGAAAAAATACGGGTCGAATATTTTGATAATCTAACTGACGGACGAATTAGAATGTTTCGGTTAAACAGCCAATTTGGCGGCAATACATCCTGGATGTTTACCACTAAGCCTAATAGAAGTAGTGTAGGAAAAGACTTGGAAGGAATTGCAAGATTTAATTTTATTAGAGATTCAGAGCTGGAAGAGTCATGGAAGGAATGGGAGGTTTCACGCAAAGCTCGGCTCAGATGGCGCTACTGTATGATGTCATTTACTGTATGATTAACTTGACATACACTTCACCACAGATAATATAACTACACACTCAAAGCTACACTTAAACGTTGTTTACGTTATGTGCTTGTAGCGCCACTAACGGCTAAAACTCACAGTTAAAAACCTATTGGAGAAGCCTAGCATTGGGATAGAAGAGGCAAATGCAAAAAAAAAACCGGCCAAGTGCGAGTTGGACTCGCGTGAAGAGGGTTCCGTACGATGTTACCTATCACGTTTTTTTTAAAATCTGACCCAAATTGGTACGCACAATATTGAGTGATTTACCATGTTATTTTAATATCATGGACTTCTTATAGGTTTTCCTATAATCTATAAGTAGAAAACTAATTTCCGTATTTTTAAAAAAAAATAAGGTTCAGTAGTTTCGGAGATAAGGGGGGGAATGGTCAAATTTCGTCTATTTTCTTGAATAACTTGGAAACTATTTATTTTAAAATTACAAAAAAAATATATTTAAGATTGTCTCAACAAGACCTTTCATTGGATATGTCACACGATGCAGTTTTCAATATATTTTTTTAATTTTCCCCTTCCCCCCCAAAAATTACCTCCCATATACAGATATGGACTTCTTATAGGTTATCCTATAATCTATAAGTAGAAAACTAATTCCTGTATTTTTTTCAAAATTTTAGGTTCAGTAGTTTCGGAGATAAGGGGGGGGGAATGGTCAAGCTTCGTCTATTTTTTTTGAATAACTTGGAAACCATTTATTTTAAAATTACAAAAAAAATACAATTAAGTTTGTCTCAACAATACCTTTCATTTGATATGTCACACGATGCAGTTTTCAAATATTTTTTTTTAGTTTTCCCCTTCCGCCCCCCAAAAATTACCTCCCATATACAGATATGGACTTCTTATAGGTTATCCTATAATCTATAAGTAGAAAACTACATCCTGTATTTTTTTCAAAATTTTAGGTTCAGTAGTTTCGGAGATAAGGGGGGGGGGAATGGTCAAGCTTCGTCTATTTTTTTTGAATAACTTGGAAACTATTTATTTTAAAATTACAAAAAAAATACAATTAAGTTTGTCTCCACAATACCTTTCGTTTGAAATGTCACACGATGCAGTTTTCAATTATTTTTTTTTAATTTTCCCCTTCTCCCCCCCAAAAATTACCTCCCATATACAGATATGGACTTCTTATAGGTTATCCTATAATCTATAAGTAGAAAACTAATTTCTGTATTTTTTTCAATATTTTAGGTTCAGTAGTTTCGGAGATAAGGGGGGGGAATGGTCATTTTTCGTCTATTTTCTTGAATAACTCTGAAACTATTTATTTTAAAATTACAATAAAATATATTTAAGATTGTCTCAACAAGACCTTTCATTTGGTATGTCACACGATGCAGTTTTCGAATATATTTTTTTAATTTTCCCCTTCCCCCCCAAAAATTACCTCCTATATACAGATATGGACTTCTTATAGGTTTTCCTATAATCTATAAGTAGAAAACTAATTACTGTATTTTTTTTCAAAATTTTAGGTTCAGTAGTTTCGGAGATAAGGGGGGAGGGGGAATGGTCAAATTTCGTTTATTTTCTTGAATAACTTGGAAACTATTTATTTTAAAATTATAAAAAAATACATTTAAGATTGTCTCAACAAGACATTTCATTTGATATGTCACACGATGCAGTTTTCAAAACTTTTTTTTTCATTTTCCCCTTCCCCCCCAAAAATTACCTCCCACATACAGATTTCATCCATTCACGTCACACCTCTGTGCTTGGGTCACAGGAATTGATATGTGTACCAAATTTCAACCCAATCGGTTTAGTAGATTTGGAGATAATTGACTGTAAGCGACAGACAGACGGACACACGAGTGATCCTATAAGGGTTCCGTTTTTGTATTCGGACGTACGGAACCCTAAAAATAGCTAAGTAGTAACAGCCAACATACTTTCCAGAAGCCTCCTGTACCGTACTACATCGGAGTATGAGTAGTAGAGCAGACACGTGGCGGGCTCCCCGTCCCGACCGGCCCGGCCTGCCTCCTGGTAGTACCCCTCCACGGACTTGGGCATGCTGTGGTGGATCACGTAGCGGACGTCCGCCTTGTCCACTCCCATGCCGAATGCTATGGTCGCGCAGATCTGACGACAACATCACATCTCTTTATAATAACTTTATTGTAAAATCGTCTAAGGACCTATGCACACCACGTTTTTTAAACGCGACGTTTTTAAAAAGTCTACAGGCTGCGTCTGACTTGCGTGCGTATCGGGTCTGTATCGCTACAACGCCGCGTCGACGGCGCGTTTAAAAAACGTGGTGTGCATAGGCCCTATGCCAACATTTAGCCACGCGTCTGCGCCTGGTTGCGAGATTAGCCAACTAGCTGATTAGCCAACTAACTACGCAAGAAATAATGATAGTGTACAAGTTTGTGCGCAAACACAGATGCAGGCTCTCATAGTCGAACAGGACGGCAGCCCTACACAACCAGAGAAGGACTAGGCGCTCACTTTAGCGAGAAAGTTACGGAGTAGTACCTACATTCAATCATGATCTGAACAAAGCAAAACCTGGGGTTCAAAAATTATTGTAACTTCTGAAATTCTATCATATCCGAGGCATTACCACAGGTTTTCTTTCTGTAATTTTCCAACAGTGTACTTGAAGTATTTACGGAGTTTATTGCATGGAAAATGAAAAAGCGCCTCTAGTACCTATACAAACGAGGAACTAATTTCTCCATCAAATTAACGTCAAAGCTCCCGTTTTCTCTCCGTCTCTAAAATGTGAAAAGTCATGCTAGGGCCTTACATATGAAATTCCGATTTCGTGCAGTTCATAAATAATATTGTGTACTACATTTAAACCTTAACCCCCTTATTAATAAACGTGGACTTAAGTTACGCCAAGGTTAATCTTCGGATTAACCATACATTTTTTAAGGATTAACCTTGGCGTAACTTTACTCCACGTTTATTAATAAGGGGGATATTGTACACTTAAAAAAACCGTACCTACTACCAATTTAATTTCAAGTAAGACACAGCAGACTCACCACATTATACCGATCAGCGACCCAGCCAGCCTGCACCTCCTCTCTCTTCTTATCGCTAAGTCCCGCGTGGTAGGGCGCCGACTGGATGCCTGCCTTGCGCAGGTCCGCAGACAAACTCTCGCACTCTTTTCGAGATAAGCAGTACACTATGCCAGACATTCTAAAAAACAGTTTAACTTATGAACAGAGGTCGGAATTAGGTAAAGTTATTCATGTACTTACACAGGTTTCATACAGCGAAAGAATAAAGAGGATATGCCTCAAATGCCGGAATTACTTTAAAAGAGCAGAATAAAACCCGTGATTTATTAATTTAAAAAGTTATTTAATTTTACACAATTTATTTGTCTAATCTATCTGATTAAGCGTATGCGCCGGGAGAGGTGGGCAAAGATCGTCACTCACTGCCCACTGGACGCCTGAAGGAGGACATCGCCGTCGAGGTCGACCGCGGCGGAGGTGGTGAGATGGCCAGAAATTGCCCAAAATAGAGAGGTTTGGAAGAAGAAAGGGGAAGCCTTTGCCCAGCAGTGGGACACAGATTAGGCTTATAAAAAAATCTATCTGTGATGTTTTTTATTATTATTACTTATTTGTAATACTGTTTTCCACACGAGATTGTCTATTAGAAATCCCGGGAAGATCCATACTTATATCAACATTTAAGCAAGTATTAAAATAACTCTACCTAATTCAGACCTCTGGTTATGAGGAACAGGGTTTAAAGTTCCTCGATACTATGTTAAAATGGGAGGATCGTCACACAGTGTGCAAAATCTCGGCTGGACCAGACATCATGAGTGAAACTAAGCAAGAGATACCTTATAATATTCTAAATTCATTGATAATTTTCCGGCGCAGCAATTCTTTTTAGTTTCAGAGAAATTAAACTCCAAAGTTAATCCATTTTTGGTATTAAGAAAGTACAAAAAGTACAATTTCTCTGAAAAGAAAACCTTCAATCTAAATTTCTTGGCCCAGTTATACAGGAAGACTTTTTTACCACCGTCCAAAATTTTTCTAGGCTTTAGGTATCAATCACTAACCCCATTTTTGGAAAAAAATCGATACGTAAAATTTTCATATTAAATCATTTTCTCATAAGAATTATCTGCTCTGCGTGGTCACCAAGCTAAACGTTAATAATACTACACTTGCCGGTGCATGAAACGGGCAGAGCGGACCCCGCTTACCCCCCGCCCCGCCCCGCTACACCTGAGCGACATATCATAGCGCGGTGTCTAGATTCATCAACTTTTTAAAGATAACTTTGTAACGTGATATCTCAATATTTTTGTATTGAGTGATACAAAAAGAAAAAACACGTATTCAATGATTTTCGCCAAAGATTAATATATCAAAATTTGGATGGTGACTAAAAAATCATCCTGTATTACGCATATAAGACGACATTTATCAAGCTTTGTTACATCTCCGAAATACAATGGACGATGGAGTAAATTTAAAAAATGTAAGAGCAAACCACCTTAAGTAAAATTGCCTTAACAAAATCACAGGCGCTATTGGCATTACAAAGTTTAGAAACGATTATCTCGTTCGCTTTACAGTATTAACAAGTGATTTTTTTCTGAGTTATAGACAACATAAGATTCTAAGTATATTTAATAAGTTTGATCGCTAAGCACGCAGTAAGAACGATAAAAAAAATTGAAACGTTTTTAATGAAATCTTGAATTTACTCCATCGTCCATTGTATTTCGGAGATGTAACAAAGCTTGATAAATGTCGTCTTATATGCGTAATATAACTGGGCCAAGAAATTTAGATTGAAAGTTTTCTTTTCAGAGAAATCGTACTTTTTGTACTTTCTTAATACCGAAAATGGATTAACTTTTTAGTTTAATTTCTCTGAAACTAAAAAGAATTGCAACGCCGGAAAATTATGAATGAATTTAGAATATTATAAGGTATCTCTTGCTTAGTTTCACTCATGATGTCTGGTCCAGCCGAGATTTTGCACACTGTGCGTCAGATCAAACTGGTTTTAATCTGTGACAGTCATTCGCTTTATGATTAAAGAAATTTGTAACTCAATAAGTTTTATTGATTTCACTTGTCTGAGAACTTTTTCAAAATGTGCGGGACTTCAACAACAGCTAGTTTAACCATTAATCAAACAACGGGACCTTAATTGCGCAACTTTTAACATGAAACCTTTTTTTTTTAATTATGCTTTAATCTTTAAAACCTAGTTTCCACCGAGAGCGGAGCGGACCCATTAATGACTTATTTTAACTGGTTACATGTTTTTTCCACCAGAAAAGAAATGACTCGGCAGTCAAAAAGAGTAAAAATGACCTCGCTCTGTGAATCAGAAGACAGCAGAGACTAAACTCTTTTAACATTAAAAAGGAGTATGCAGTTTGCGCTTGCAACTCGCAAGGAAGTCATTAATGGGTCCGTTCCGCTGGCGGTGGAAACCGGACTTAACTAACTACTGAAGAGGCTAAGAAAGGGTGTAAAGAATAGAAGAAGACATGCAAACCCACCCCCCTGATTCTAAATAAATTGGTATAAAGGTTTAAGAATTACTAATTATGAGTTTAACACCAATCTTATCAGGCGGCAAGATGGGCAGACGATATTGTTGCCATCGCGAGTATATCCTGGGTGTAGCTGACACAGGAGCATGGAGCTTGGCACAAACAGAGAGAAGCCTATTATTATTATTATTATTTATCTTTATTACAAGTAACATTGACTCATTGTGTTAGTAACAATTTTACTTATTCCTATGTTAGTATTCCTATTCTAATTACTTAACCTAAAACCATGCATACATATGAGTCACTGCCACACGCTTATCACAGATGTGGACAGCTTGCAGCAGCGACTCACATATAGACAATCGAGTCTGCTCGCCACACAGCGCAGGATGATGTTGGGGCTGGCCCGCACGCGGCGCACCAGGGAGGCGCATCGCTTCCTCATCGTTGTATAAAAACAATCGACTCGGGCTTCTGCAAACATGCCTGACGCACTACAGTAGCGGGGCAACCCCATCAACATCCTGAACGCATTATTATATTGAACGCGAAGGACGCCGTACGATTTCTGGGTATAATCGGCCCACAGACTGCACGTGTAAAAAGGAGTGCAGTATGCACGAAACAAAGTTATTTTAACACTCCTTGAACAACGTGCAAATCTGCGAGCTATCATATTCGCCCGAACCGCCAGCGCCCTCCGCTCTCGCTCAATATCATCATCATCTTTCATGCCGGCGCACATAGGGGTATTTTAATTATCTAGGCGGCCAAAAGTCAAAATATTTTTTTTAAGGAATGCTAATTACATTGACTACCCGAGGTAGGGGACATTCCAACAATCAATAGACCGCCAAGCCCACTCTGATTACGATGCCCGTTTTCTGAAAAATTCAGTTGAAAGTTGATCATTGAACCTTGTGTCCCGTGTCTCTTATCGGTTATTTACAAAAGCGTTAACTTGGTGTGTTAAACTGAATTTTTCTGTGTTTACCTGGTGCAAAACAAAAATGGATTCGGAAACTGCAGGTATGTGACGATCCAAATTTAATAAATCTATTAAAATTTGTGTTATTTTAATATACTTTTAGTGGTCGAGAAATAGCATCTGAAATAAGGATATTTTTTTTAAAGAAATTTATGTTTAGGAGGCTATTTGTTATAGTATCGGGATAGATCCGGCAACTTTTGTAATTTATATGAAAAATACAGGCCCTTAAGTAACGAATACCACATAAATTAGCCGCGGAATAGCGCGGATGCGAAAAAACGTAGTCATTGAATTTCACGGTCAAAATAAGCTAAATTTGTGAAAAAAAGTATTTATGTGTTTGTGTTAATATTAACTTGTTCCAGATATATTGGGTACTTCCGGAGTGAGAATAGTGACTCGTAAATCTCTCTTTGATATTATGAAAAATGAAAATTTTCATAATTTGGAAGAAAAACTATGTTTTTTGAGAGACCACCTTTTCACTAGTGACGATCTACTGAAGATCAGTTAAAAACACGGAAAAACAATTTCGCACATTTTAAATCGGAAATGAATCAAAGGTGGATTAAATCTCATAAAAAAGAAGAGGTTTTTTTGAAAAACAACCAAGTTTGGCTGGAAGGTACCTACATTCGAAATTCCAGTCACAACGGCAAATCGTCCAGGACACCCTTGTAAATCTTTTGAGGAATCTAGCGAAAAGACCAAAAGAAGAAAAACGATCTAATGTAGAAGATGGTGTAATACTTCACTCAGCTCAAGTTGAATTAAGCAAATCGGGAAAACGGAATGCTTCCCAAGTGGTCACATGGATCAGATATAGTACAACTGTCTGAGGAAGCAGCAGAGGCACGCAACAAACATTTTAGGACGTACAGACAGGATAACTCAAGGAAATTCTGTAGATAATCCTGTAATAGAGATATTTTAAACAGGCTTCTTTTAATCTCAGATCCATTTCTTAGTGCCTGAAGGGCAATAAAAAAAGAAGATGCTTTCGTTTCTGCCTGAGGGTCAATCTTCAATATTTGAGACATCCGTTGAGGATAATGACGCCCGATCTTTTACTACTAGTGCAACCATCCACTGAAAAAAATACAAAAATATACATTATTTTAATTTCATTGAAGTTAGATATAATTAAAATAATTTATAATTTTGTTTTTTTGATGTCTCAAATATTGAAGATTGACCCCTGAAACATTCAACATGCTTGTGTCTGCTACACCAAATTCAACAGAATCAGAAAGTGAGAACGGGGACATGAATTGATTTGAAAAAGTATGTATTGTTATTGGCAAATTAATTAAGCAATGTATAAATATGTAAATAATATATATAGTGTAAAGTAGATAGTGTACGTAAAAAATGTAAATATATGGCCTATTCTCAGCATTTTTTTTCTTGTATTTATGTTTTGTTGCTATTTTTATGAAATTATAAAAGTTATTGTCCGTATATTATTTCGCATGTTATAATTCCGTCATTTTAAACCAAAAAATCCGCACTAATATTTTTGGCCGGCTAGATTAATGAAATACCCCTATGTGCGGCGGTCAAGACATGTCCAAGGTATTTAAATGAATAAACCCGTGTGAGTGCAGCTCCATTCAAATAGACTGGTGGTATAGTTTCTATACACTTCCCACCGCCAGCATGAAAGACCATGACTTCACTCTTACACGCATTGTAGACCAAACCATGAAGCCTGGCATAGTCTTCACAGATGGCTACCATCCTTCTCAAGCCACAAACTGAGGCGCTCAGCAGAGCCATATCATCGGCGTAACTAACGTTGTTCACACATACCCCATCAATGTAACAGCCTACTCTCTCTCTACTGAGCGTCTCAATCAACTCGTTTATGTATAGATTGAAGAGCGTAGGTGAGGTCAGTCCCCCCTGCCTCACGCCGCACTCCAATCCATACGGCTCAGACAAAGTCCCAGCCCATCGAACCTGATTGATCTGGCCTCCATACCAACACTTCAACGTGCTTGTCAGTTCTGATGGAACTCCAGCTTTCTCAAGCTTACTCCAAAGTATACCGTAGGAGACCAGATCAAATGCTTTGGATAAATCGAGGAAGCACGCATATATAGGTGTTTTCCGGTCTGTGTAGTACTTGACAGCCCACTTTAGACACAGGATGGCACTCTCCGTGGACAGCCCAGCTCGAAAACCGAACTGGTTGTCGTGCAATTTAATGTAGTTATTAAGTTGTCTATTAAGTAGGCTATCAAGCACTTTCGCTATCACCGTAGCCAGGGAAATAGGCCTATAGTTTTTTATATCTGCGATGTCGCCTGTTTTATTTTTAACTATAGGCACTACAATAGTTCTAGTCATCTGACTGGGCAAATACTGATGACTCACACAAAAGTTTAAGAACATTGCTAACACTCTTGGTAAATGAGGACCCGCGTACTTGAGGTGCTCAATACTCAGACCATCATGACCCGGAGACTTTCCTCTAGACATGGCGGTGATGACACCCTTGATCTCCTTAGCTGTAAATCTAGTTTGAAGGTCATCATGGTCTGGAACATTAGGCACCAACAAGTCAGGCCCCAGTGGTGATTTTATTTGAAACTGCTCCTTAAAGAGGTTAGCAATGTCTATAGGATCATTCACACCGCTAACGGATACAGGGAGACCAGGCCTACTATTCATTTTGTTCGTATGCCGCCAAAAGGAGCGGTAATCTTTGTTTGAATGATGTGACGCCAGAATATCCATTTTTATCTGCTCCTGATGGGTCTGACACCACTTCAGACGAGATTTAAATATCTTTCTGGCCTCACACATGTCAGCAAACACAGGACCTGTAGATGGTTTACCATCATCCTGCCACACACTAAACTTTAGCCTGGCGTCCCTGTATGCATCACCAACATGTCTGTTCCAGCCTGCCACAACCTTTTTTTTCCTATGTCTGCTGCTCCCTCGACCCACCACAGCAGATTCCGACAAAGCTGTTACAATACTATGATACATATTGTCTAAAATTTTGCGATGACAATGTTGTGTACAGTTTTTATCACCACAAATTCTGAACTCTTCAGGGAAGTCAATAACTCTAAGTTTCTCATTACACGCTTTAGCATAAGATAGTATCTGTTCAGAATTTCTCTCTCCCCAAACAACAAGATTCTCAATATAATTAAAATTACACTGCTTAGGGCAAATATTATCAAACACACATTCAATTACGAGGGGGTAATGATCCGACCACATTACGTCATAAATGACCCAGCCGTTAACAACAGAGTCACGAGCTGCTTTTGTGACCACACAATGGTCAAGCCACCTGCGTGTTCCATGTGCGTCGCTCATAAAAGTATACGTGTCTGAGTTTATACCCAATAATTCCGTATCAATGCAATCCCAATCAAATTCCTGACAGAAATCAATTAATTCCGTAAAAAATCGACATGTTGGGTGTGCATTAAAGTCTCCCAAGATGTAACAGTTTTCTATATTACAGGTCTCTATTATGGCACTCACCGCACTCAGGCAAGCTGTGTATTCCACTAAGTTACATGCCTCATCGGTGGGCATATACGCGCTGAACACTAACACTGACCTTTCGTTACACACTATTTCGACAGCGCACACTCGCGGGTTGTTACACGGAACCACTGTCACCGTATTAAACGCACTTTTCCTCCAAAGTATGGCCACACCTCCGAACGGGCGGCCACGTAGGATCCCCGCCGATGTATCCACAGCTGATGTGCCTGTACAGCCGAAGTCCTCACTGATACTATGTAAATACGCAAGTTCCTCTGGTAATAGCCATGTTTCTTGAAGGGCTATGATATCATAATTGGAACATAATTCTTGAATATAATTAATGGATCTTTTAACACTTTTACAGTTAAAACTCACTAATTTATATATTTGTTTATCCATTTTTAGTTGAAATAGGGCCGTCTCCAGTAATCGAATTACCGGCCGCGTCGCTCTTCTTATAGTGCACGAAACGCCTGAATATTATAGCTTTAGGCCACAAGTTACCGTCCAAAAATATTTCATCCTTAGACTCTGGTACAAAGAACTTAAACGATTTGTGGTTTAAATTGTGCTTTTTCGACTTTATTCTCTCTAGCTTAACGGAAATCTTTGTTTTTGCCCATATATAGTCTGTTATATCCTTCTCGCTAGTATTTACACTTATGTTGGATATAAAAATCGGCACCTTCCTCTCCGCCGCTTTGAAATTGCCACTGGTATCATTAGCTAAACCGAATTTACCTAACAAACGTTGTTTATTACTTGATTTCCGATAGATAACCGTAGTCCATTGTTCAACGTTTGACCGCTCATTACGTAAATCTGAATGAATGGAATTATCAGTTTGTTTACATTCTTGCGGTGCGATGACATCGATCACCTGTTCACTCGCCGTTATATCTCGCTCGGGTCCATTCGTCCGCCCGATCTCCGTCTCGCTCCCAATCGCCTGCGATGCTAGCGATGTGCTGTCGGCCGTTAATGTAGGTTGAATCCTAGGCTAGGCTATACCTAGCAGAAGATGAGATGAGGCTTTTTTTAGGACGAACCCACCACACTATTCCCAAACCACTGCAACTTCTGAAAACCAGAATCAACAGTGGCAGTCACCAGAAAAGCGCCGAGACAAAGAAGCTCGACGAGATCCGCAGAATGAATTTACCTGTCTTGGATGTTACAACGAAATTAATCTGAAAAGAATAGTGGAGGAGTAAAAATATTTTTCCACTTCCCTCCACGTCAAACAGAACAAAACAAGGCAAAATAATAGGCACACAAGGACGAGACGAGATGATGCTATGGGTGATGATAAAAAACCATGGAAACTAACCTGAAAAACTTCTCCTTAATAAGCGTGGCGACATCCTGATTAACAGACTTGGGTTTCTTCTCAAGTATCCTATATGCGAGGTTGGGTCGGTTGAAGCTGCTAAGGAACCACTTGCAAGATTTGACGTGTAGCTGGTGCAGTATGTCGGTCCGCACGCGCGGGGTCGCGGTGGCCGTGAGCGCGATGATGCTGGTGTCGGGGAACTGCGCGCGCAGTACTGATAGCCGCTTGTAGTCGGGGCGGAAGTCGTGGCCCCACTGAGACACGCAGTGAGCCTCGTCGATCACGAACCTACCCCGAGATTTACTTCAAACATCAGTATTTGGTAGTTGATACCACAAATCAATCAAATATTTTGGCTGTATTTTCTATGGCAATAGTAACGAGTGACGATACTTAGGCCGCTATCCCACTGGCGTTTTACGAGCGTTGGCAGCTCCAACGTCGCAGCATCAAAGTTGCGCAGACGCGACGTTGACGTAGCGTTCGTCTCGTGGCAAGCTATAAAGCGACGTTAACGTCGCGCACATAATACTATGGCCAACAAACGCGATGTTAACGTTGCGAGGTCGCAAGGCGAACGCTTGCCATTAGAGAATCGCGAGGTCAACGTCGCCTTGGAGAGACACCAACGCTCGTAAAAGGCCCGTGGGATAGCGTCCTCAATCCTCAAACATCAGTATTTGGTAGTTGATACCACAAATCAATCAAATTAAATATCCTGGCTGTATTTTCTATGGCAATAGTAATTAATGAGTGACGATACTTAGTTGGCGTTAATATCGGTAGTAGACTTAAAGGCGCGTTTCCATTAGGCAGATCTTGCATACAAGTACTACATATTTGTACACAAATTCCTTGAACCGGAAACAGTGTGCAAATTGGATGCAGGTTTTACTAGTATCCAAGTAGCGGTTGACAGCAACGACCATTTATATCTAGACTCCTAATCACAGGCGACCGATGTCTGTCAACACATTACGCAAAAAAGTCTTAAGTTCGTATTAGTTTCGACGACTCCTGTGAGTCCCCTCGTCGCACTGACCTTGAGTTAGCCAATCAGAACGCAGTACCCCGTCCCCCTCGCTTACGTCGTACCTCAGCGACTTGGCAGAAAATTTTCGTTAGTCAGAACGTGCATGAGGCGTCTAGATATAAATGGTCGTTGGTTGACAGTTTACATTATGAAAACCACGTGATCGCGCTGAATGTCAGCCGCTTCCAATCGGTCCTATTGGAAATCCTTGTGGGAAGCCTATGTTCAGAAGCGCACATCTTGCGGCTGATATGATGATGGTTTGTATGTTGAAGAAGTATGTTTTAGAATGATTAAATAATTGTATCCAATTACTCAATGCTTGCATAAGCTCGTTTTGTAATATAAAAAATCATATATGCATATTTATATAAGAATCGCAGAAAGAATGGTCTCCATTACCTAGCCAGTTTCCCTCGCGAGTACAGCATGCTGAGCATATTCTGGAACTTCGTGGAGCTGCTGATCTTCTCGGGTGTGACGTACAGCAGCTTGATCTCAGGCTCTCTCATCGACAGCTTGTGGTAGATCTCATCACACGTGGCCAGGGACACGTCGCCAGACATGTGCGCTGCGGGGATCTGAACAATTCAACTTCTTTAATGTAGAAGGTAACTTGTGGTAGTCATGGCGCTGGCACAGTTTCGAACATCGAAATTGACGGAAAATCTGCCATTGTATGGCTTCATTGGTCAGGTTTAGGCGCAAAAAACCAAATTAGCAAAATGGCAACCGAGGCGCAGATGGAGAAGTTCTCAAAATAGCTAGTATTTATAATGTAAAAATAAGATTTATTCGCATAACATGAAATATCTTGCTTAAATCGAAAAGTAGAAATATCACCATTTGCCATTTTGAGATTTAGGCATTTCGAGAATTTTTCCATTTTGAGAAACTGGCTCTATGAGAATTGGCCATTACGAGAAATAAGAGTTTTATAGAATTTGCCATAATTGAGAACTTGTCCTTTTGCGACTCGGTTGACATTTTGAGAATTAGGCTTTTTGCGCCTAAACCATTGGTCAGAATGGAACCTAGCTGTCAAAGCACCATCTCTAATGAGTTATGACTGATCTTCCACATATACCTACTCAAAGTTCAAACTTTAATGTAACAAAGTAATTTCGATAAAAAAAAAATCTTTAATGACATAGTGTAGACGTGATTGTAGAAGTGGCACGTATTGGGCATTAAGCAAACAGGAGAACAAGAATTGAGTCTAAAGATCCTACAACACATATAACCATACAGCAAACGCGTTCCTAACAACTTGAGTAAATAATAAAATTCCAATCAACTCACATCAAGCGACAGCAGTTTGTTGACTTGGTCCAGAATGAGTGACTTGAGCGGTGATATCACTATGGTGACGCCGGGCATCAGTATCGCCGGCAGCTGGTAGCACAGAGATTTACCTAAGGACCAAAACTGCTAATTAACTTATTGAAACGGAGAAATGAGGGGCATCCGGGCGGCGAGTAATGAGCGACTCGCTGTCCGACCACGGACCATGCCCGAGTCGACGGCACGATGTGTTCCACGTGCGCCTCAAAGAGTGTCAGCATTTGACGGGCCCCCCCATAGAGGGCCAAAGCCTGTAGGGGTATGGCGGGACTTACGAATTACCTTGACCCCGAAACGTAAGCGTACGTAACCTATTGAAGGACACCGTGGATTTTAGTCAGTACAAGTCTGACAGTCCCTCCCGCCCTTTGATGATTTTACCACGATAAAAAAGAGAAAGTATGAAATATTAGGGGTATGAGAACCAAAGATTATTTCATCATCAGCCTATAAATGTTATGTAACAGAAGAAAATAGAAGAAGAAAATCGTGTTGTATCGATCGACATCAAGTAACACAACAGCTTCAAAGCACATCGTCTTTCAACAGCGATAAGACTCAAGGGCAGGTAGATGACTATTAATTGATGTAAAGAACTCAGTGACTTACCGCCCCCGGTAGGCATGAGCACGAAGCAGTCGTACCCTAGCAGCGTGGCGTTGATGACCTGAAGCTGGTTGGGACGGAAGGACTTGAGCCCGAACCGCTCGTGGAACACCTCCATCATTGGCCCCGAGTGCGGGTAATCCAGCCCGTCGAACTCGCCTGAAACAGAAGCAACTATTACATTTCCTTTTTTTACGTTAGGACCGTCGCGTCGTGAGGACACGTCGGTGCTCTGCCGCGCACGGGGCGGTCCTGCACCGTATGCTCCACCGTGTCCTCCGGGTGATCCTCGCAGTGGTGACACCCAGACGTTTCTTCCCTCCCTATCCGACACAGGTACCTCCCGAAACTTCAGTGTCCGGTGAGGAACTGCGTCATGCGGTAGGTCAGGACGCCGTGACGCCTTTCCAGACACTCCTCAAAGAGGGTTGTTCCCGCCGCGATTGCGGCGTGCTCGGACCTCGACAGTCGCTCCCTCCATACTGCCCTGAGATTGATTGCATGGCCTAGATCAAACCATTTAAGCGTCAAAACGCCAACGAAAGAAGAAAAACGGAAAGAAGGGGCCAACTCCCCAACCTTGTAGGATAAATCGACTGTGACTACGAACACTATCGAAATGAGGACTAATCTGAGCAGTTCCAAAAATGTCTGCTTGGGCAGCGCCACTGCCTCTGGAGACCTGTCAAACTATCAAACTCTATAATGAGGACTAATCTGAGCAGTTCCAAAAATGTCCGCTTGGGCAGCGCCTCTGCCTCTGGAGACCTGTCAAACTATCAATCAGATTAGTCCTCATTCTGTAAACACAGTCGAAATATTTGCATTAAAACAATAACTCACCAGTGATGCCATCATTCTGTATGCCGGCGTGGAAGTCACCCATCCCTTCATACTTAGGCTTCTCTTTCACAATCGAGTCATCCATCAGATTAACCACTTGTGGCTCCTGGTTGGCCACATCCTCGATATTCTCTTCAAAATCTTCCGGTCTATATTCTGGCCAACCATCTTCATCAATTGGTATATCAGGAATATTGTTTGCCACTTCTGCATTACTGGTACTGGCGACAGAATCACTGATGTTGATGACACTCGCCTGAGTTGCTTCAGGCATAAAATCTGTTACGTCATCCATGTCGATTGGCACTTCGTAGTCATCCATTGGTTCACTATCTTCTTCATTCTCTTTAACAGAGTCTATGCTAGGTCTGTTACTGTTCATCAGAGAGTTCTTACTGAGTTGTGGTGGTTGGAACTCTACAGAACTCTGAGCTACTGGTGCACATTTCGGTGCCTCTGTCGTAACTAAAGGTTTTAGTCTCTCCGAAGCATTCCTAATTCTATCAGCAGTAGATGACGGTATGTCTTTGTTTGGCGTTGATTTGTTTTCTTCTATCGTAAGTCTTGAGGGCTTTTTGAACACGAACTTTCCCTTTCCTTTAACTTGTTCGGATGTACTAGTATTTTCTGATTCAGATTGACAGCTGGTTTCTAATTTAGATGAATTGTTTAGTGGTGAGAATGCGTCGAATGATAAAGCTTTTTTGGGTAGTTCATTTCTTAGTACTTTGTCATTGGAAACAAAATCGGGTGTGGAAGTTGCAGTTACCGTATTATTAGCTTTTTGGAGACAGTCTGTTACTCTTTTATGTACCCCACTAGATACTAGATCAAAGTCGTCTGTATCATCGTCGTATTTACTGAGCAGGGAAGGACTATTACTACCATTGAATTTATTGTCACCATTGCTTATTCTATCATGTTCTATATTCTGAGAATTTTGTGCATTAACACTATCCGGTTTAGCTAATGTTCTCTTTAGTTTATACTGTAAATGTTTAACTTTTGCATATATTCTTCTATCATACCCTGGGAATTTTTCCTTTATACAATTTGGTATTTTGTCGAAGGCATGAAATATTTTTTCTAGTAAATCTATGTATAATTCTTTACACTGTTCTCTGTCTCCTGGGTCTATTACATCCTGAAAAACATATTAAAATGAGAATCTACATATTTTATTGATTGATTAATTTACCTCGGAGTTTGTTTCTTCCCAGAGTAGACCGGCCTCATCTAGTTTATAATAGTGTATTTTTGACGTGTAAAAGAGTTTTCCAAACCTTTTTTTATCGTGGTAAAATCATCAAATGAGTCCTCCCACCCAGGGCAGAGCGGGAGGGACTGTCAGACTCGTACTGACTAGAATCGCAATCAAAATCCAATCTATAGTTTAACAAGAACCTGAAGCTCTTTTCGTTTGTCGTCGGACTGTGACAGGATGGTGGTCGCGATACAGGCTGCCCTCGTGCGTGAGGCCTTCCACCAACATTATTGAATATAGCATTTATGTGTGACGTTTACCTTACTACTCGTCAGTGCAGGATGTTTGGCAACCGTCTCCAGAAACCCTGATATTGACTCGTCCACCATTATATTCTTCAAAGGGTCCTTGTCTTTAACACGCGGCTTTTCAGGAGTTTTCAGTATCTTCTTATCATTGTGTAGTGTGTCATGTTTATTCTTTGGTGGGCTCGGGGTTGTACTTATCCTAATTGATCTGTTTAGCTTTTCTGGTGTTCGGGATTTTAATTTCTTTTTAAATGCTACTGGAAAATCTTGAATATCGTCCTGAAATTCGTAAAAAAATCTTCAAAAAGTGACAAAGGTTTGAAGGCTACTCCAAGGTTCAGTTTTCGATTTAAATTTCGGCGAAAAGGGCCACTTTAAGCAATATTTAGAGAATTTTAGAGCAGTGGTGGCCCAGTGGTATCGGCCTCGACTTACGAGTTGTAGGTTGTGGGTTCGAACCCCGTCAGCATTACTTTGTATAATTTATTTCAACACCACTGCTCTCAAAACGGTGAAGCAAAACATCGTGAGGAAACCGGCATGTCCTAGAACCAAAAATTCGAAGACATTCGACATCTACCAATCCGCACTGGGCCCGCGTGGTAGATTACGGCCCACTCCCTCTCACAGAGAGGAGGCCTGTGTCCCAGCAGTGGGAACATTTATAGGCTGATGATGAAGCAATATCTGTACTGATTCACTTCGTGCATTAGCAACGTCATTGGCTATTGATACACAAAATGAATCATTTTTTGAATATTGCTAAGTGGCCGTTTTGGAACCTCTGACGCTTTAGGACATTTTTATTTTATTTTTTCTAAGTGTCCTCACCACCGTGTTCCGGACGATATACATAAACTTCGACCAGATGTTCAAACCACGGAAGTAAGCATTTTTCATTATGGACACATTAATAAATTCTTATTTTTTATTTTTTGTTAATTTTCATACAAACTAAATACCTAGACGTAAATAACCCGATATGCATGCCTCTTTATCCGAATTGGCAACGTCGTATTTTCATTCATAACATTTGGCGGGCTGAAACTTGTCAAAACAAAAGTTTCTTTGATTTTTTATCTCGTTCCTCATAGCACTGTCAATGTATTATACTTATCTAAAGAGAACGTATAAGGCTACCAAGCAGGTAGATACGTATTTCGAATTGTCTTTTTAATTGAGGAATAAAAAAAAAAACAAAATTCCATAACCAAATCATGATAACCTCTTCCCACGACATGCAGCCTTCGCAAAACGTTTCTGCAGTCCTTATTTTTAGTCTAGGCTTAAAGCAACCGGACCTCCAACGACGGGAAGGGGAGTAGGCTACCATAATTATCTTCCCATTGTGCCGTTTCGGCTTAAGTAACGAACATTCAATCTCAAAATTATTGACTATAAATAAAAGAGGGGCAGCTCAACACGCAATCTGGGGACCACGCTTAGAGCTCACGTACATTCGTAAAAATACTCTCAAAAGATAGGTCTCGGTCAAATTAAGATAAATTGTAATCACAGCATATTTTTTTTATGCATTTGAGTAGAATAATTATAATTTATAAGCACACTTGTTGCGTGGGCAACATCAGAACTAACGCCACCATCTTATTTTTCAATACATTTCACAAATGAGCGCTCTCCTGTCAACCTCAATGGAGTGTCCAAAGATCCAAACACTGTAGGTTAGACAACTACGTCAGCCGTAATGTCATTCAAAAATATTTTTATTAATAAAAAATAAACTCTAAAAAGCAAAAAATAAATTTAATGTAAAAAGTTTTCGAAATGACCACCTTCTTTTTCGACACAAATATTCAAACGAGTCCTAATTTGGCCATTTAAATTTACAGACATTTGTCTTATTTGTTCAGCAGCCTGAGATATTCTATCTAAGAGCTGTTCACGGTTCTGAATTTGTACGGAGTACACCTTCTCCTTTAAGGTTCCCCAGACATAAAAATCTAAAGGAGTCAGATCTGGGGACCTAGCTGGCCTTGCGATATTTGTGCTACCTCGTCCAATCCAACGGCCAGGAAACGTTGCATTTAAATATTCACGCACTTGTGTGCCATAATGTGCAGGGGCCCCATCATGTTGGAGCCACATGGTTCGCAGAGTTTGAAGATCCACTTGTTCGAAAAATTCGAAGCTAGTGACGTTTCTTAGGAACTCTCAAGTAATTGTCAGCATTTAGGC
Organism: Agrotis exclamationis; assembly: GCA_950005045.1. NCBI lineage: Eukaryota > Metazoa > Arthropoda > Insecta > Lepidoptera > Noctuidae > Agrotis > Agrotis exclamationis. The sequence continues at coordinate 2,270,860 of OX465434.1, read as the reverse complement.
GGTGGGGAATCTCAATAGGGCCGATCAGCTGATTGTTAAAAACACCAGCCCACATGTTTACAGAGAATTCAGTTTGATGTGACGCCTGCCAATGTAAATTCGGGTTGCTCTCATGCCACTGCACTTGATTTTTGGAATTGAATACTCCCGCTCTTGTAAACTGGGCTTCATCCATCCAAAGAATTTTTTGAAGCAGTATTGGATTATTTATCAGTTCTTGATTCATTCTCTGGCAAAAAACAATTCTTGAGAAGTGATCAGGTGGTATTATGCCTTGGGATTTTCTGTAGTGGTAGGCATGCAAACCATATCTTTTCCACAGTTTCCACACTAGCTTATGAGATACACCCACGATTCTCCCAACGCGTCTCGTTGAGAGTGTAGGATCATGAATAATAAGGTTCATTATTCTGTTTTCTTGAGCGACGCTCAAATTGATTGCTCGTTCAGGGCGGCGTGGTCTAATTCCGATCTCACAAAATCTCCTGTGTATGTTAATAAATGTTCGTATATCAGGAACGCGCCGACCAGGGAATCGCCGTTGGTACTCTCGCACAGCTGCTGTAGCATTTCCGTCACAGAAACCGTAGACGAAGTGAATATCAGCTTGGTGTTGAGCAGAATATTCGTGCGGCATAGTGAAAGTTGTAATCAAAATGATTGATTAAATTAGTCGGAAACCCAAAAGCAAATTACAATAAACAATAATCCTGACAGTTAAAATCATGCATGACAAACAATGACAAATAACAACTTAGGTATCCATAGCGACCAGTTTAATCTCTTTGAAAGATTCGTTATCGCAAATGATCGTATTTCTTCGCTAACTCTCGGGTTCCTCTCGTACGTGCAAATGAAATGCAAATAGTATTTGATAGATTTATCATTTTAATTGCACTAAGCGGCAACATAGGCCAAATTAAGATACTTTCTCACTGCATAGCTCAATTAAATTTCATTAAATGAAATTACAAATATCTTTGTAACGAAGCCTTTTTAAGTACCTACTACTTCCTTTGTTGGATTTGATTTGTAAAAGCCATAGAAGTATTTGCTAAAGTTTATGGATAACGTGAAGAACACGGTGTATATTATGTTATGGTGTAGCTGGGCTCTTGGTGTTCTACATCAGGTTTTCCAGATCTTCAATTTTTATACGGCAACAGAGAGTGCTTACCAGGCTAAACATCTCTTGCAAAGACGTCATTCCTGAATATGATATAGTTTTGCTGGGCTCTTGGTGTTCTACATCAGGTGTTCCAAATCTTCAATTTTTATACGGCAACAGAGAGTGCTTATCAGGCTGAACAACTCTTGCTAAGACGTCATTTCTGTATATGTTATAGTGTAGCTGGGCTCTTGGAGTTCCACATCAGGTGTTCCAGATCTTCAATTTGTATACGTCAACAGAAAGTGCTCATCAGGTTGACCAACTCTTGCTAAGACGTCATTTCTGTATATGTTATAGTGTAGCTGGGCTCTTGGAGTTCCACATCAGGTGTTCCGGATCTTCAATTAGTATACGTCAACAGAAAGTGCTCATCAGGTTGACCAACTCTTGCTAAGACGGCATTTCTGTAATGTTATAGTGTAGCTGTGCTCTTGGAGTTCCACATCAGGTGTTCCAGATCTTCAATTTGTATACGTCAACAGAAAGTGCTCATCAGGTTGACCAACTCTTGCTAAGACGTCATTCCTGTATAATATGTTATAGTGTAGCTGGGCTCTTGGAGTTCCACATCAGGTGTTCCAGATCTTCAATTTGTATACGTCAACTGAAAGTGCTCATCAGGTTGACCAACTCTTGCTAAGACGGCATTTCTGTATATGTTATAGTGTAGGTGGGCTCTTGGAGTTCCACATCAGGTGTTCCAGATCTTCAATTTGTATACGTCAACAGAAAGTGCTCATCAGGTTGACCAACTCTTGCTAAGACGGCATTTCTGTATATGTTATAGTGTAGCTGGGTTCTTGGAGTTCCACATCAGGTGTTCCAGATCTTCAATTTGTATACGTCAACTGAAAGTGCTCATCAGGTTGACCAACTCTTGCTAAGACGGCATTTCTGTATATGTTATAGTGTAGGTGGGCACTTGGAGTTCCACATCAGGTGTTCCAGATCTTCAATTTGTATACGTCAACAGAAAGTGCTCATCAGGTTGACCAACTCTTGCTAAGACGTCATTCTTGTATATGTTATAGTGTAGCTGGGCTCTTGGAGTTCCACATCAGGTGAATGTCGAAAATTATCCCAAGGGAACATATTCCCTGGATAAAAAGTATCCTATGTGTTATTCCAGACTATAATCTACCTCTGTGCCAAATTTCATCAAAATCCGTTCAGTAGTTTTTGCATGAAAGAGTAACAAACATACATCCATCCTCACAAACTTTCGCATTTATAATATTAGTAGGATAGGATAGGATAACTTTAGTTGTGCACAGCGTTTCTGAAAATAAAATTGAAATAGCGGGCGATCTTTAGGGCCACCCTCCATGCAAAGATATTCAAACCCCTTTGAAAAAATATTGGTTACACTAATCTTAACGAAATATGACCACCAGTTTCGGATAGACATGAATGCGGAAATTATTTGTGCACTGAATGCAAAAGCACGCTAAGCACGTCTGTCTGAGCAACTATAGAATACACTCTTGACTCAGACCTTGGCCACTCTGGAGTGCTAAATATCATAGACATAAAGTACTTGGTATATTGTGATAACTGTATGTTCTGATAAGCAAAACATACTTGATGGTAATTGCAAATATATTTAGTCAATCAGTTAGTGTATTCATTATTTGTTTTTTAACCAATGATATTGTTACGTCGACCGTATTACGAGACGAATCTTCAAGCTTCTCGAAGGTTTCACAACATTCTTGACTACTCTACCGAAGATTGGTCTGGAAGTTTCTAGAAAATTCTACCCTGATCTTATGATCTAGATGTTTCGAGATGTTTCCAGAACTGTCGACCATCTTCTAGAAACATCTAGTGGGTAGGCGACGTAAAGGCGACCTGAGTCAGTCTGGTTTCGACTACGATCGAGGCGACTCGAAAGTGAACTCGAAGTGAGAATCTACATGCGACTTTTTAGTGTGTGTTTTAGCTGTGAATAGTGTTGAATAGCGTTTAGTGATTGTTGTAATTAGTGATTTGCGTGTCATTAAAGATTATTTCGTTTTTAATTGGTCGTTGATTATCCCCTACCCAGATCGTAACAATATTGACAAATATAAAAACGCATCAAAAAGGAGTAGAGGTAGTGACGTCGGGGTCGCATAACCGCGTGAGGAACACCGAACACGGCTGATTTGAACTCGTCGTATCTTGGTCAATTTTGGCTTACGTAAAGAACATTTTTTGATCATTTATTTTGATGGATGAATAGGTTTTTTCAGTCAGTTTATCTATTGGGATTCTAACTTACCACATCCATTTCAAACATGTCATTACTTTGATTATCATCTCGCGTCTTGTTATTGTGTGTGAATGCACTGACTCCATTACTTATAGGTTTTCGTGTGGGCAGGATCGAAGGTGAGACCTTTGACACTTTTGAGTCCTGTATGTCATTGAGTACTTTTCGAGTAGGGAGGATTGGAGGAGACTCTTGATATCCATTTGAAACATCATTTATTGCTTTCTTCTGAATGGTCTGTAATACAACACGAACACCAAGGTATTATATGGCACTGCCGGGGTCGCGAGACTGTCTTATCAGGTAACCATGACCCTGGAATGTAAAGGGCTATTGAAGGACACCGTGGATTTTAGTCAGTACAAATCTGACAGTCTCTCATGGCCCACCCTGTGAGAGGACTCATTTAGTGATTTTAACATGTTCACAAAAAAGTATTATAAGGACAAAAAAATTATTATTTATTAGAAAATTACATAATGTTTGAGAATTATGTGTCAGTATTTTTAATAAACCTTGTTAAATGTAGTTTATAATTAACTTTTGAAAATTATATTTTTAAAAAGTATACAAAAAAATAGACTTACTGTAGTCTGTGGTTGGTCACCTGTAGCCTTTTTAAATGGAGGTGTCCCTGAAAACAAATTAGGATGCTTTTATTACATTATACAAGGTCATTCTTTTAAGTTGGCCAACAGGGGGAAATCTGAATCCATAAGGCTACGTCCGCACAGACAGGTGGCTTGCTTAGCACCTAGAGCTTAGTGGCTTGCAATCTGGCTACTTGCTAGGATACACGGTGGCCGCACTGAGAGGTGGTTTGAACAGAGGTTCTCTTTTAAAAACTGATTTAATTAATATTTCATCCATTTATTTCTTCTAAAATGCCTCGCGCCTAGTGGCAAAAAACCAACACGTTTGTTTACCTGGATACACGCTAAGCGACTAAACTAGGCGTCAAGTGCGCAGTGCGGCCGTTCGCAAACATGCTAGTACGTTCGTAATACCAAGATACTCGCTAGGTAACTCGCTAGGCTCTAGGCGCTAAGCAAGCCACCTGCCTGTGTGGACGTAGGCTTAGAGATTTATGAATAAACTTTTTTATGACATTATTTTTCATTTATAAATTGTTCACAAAAATTAGTGAAACATGCCAATTTTTTAAAATTGTTGTTCATCTATTTCATGTCCAGGTTATTTTAAAAGGAAAAAAATAAAATTATGAAGGGAAGAAAAAAATTGGGGCGGCGGAACTTGGTCGTTGGCAAAATAATTCTTCATACAACTTGTTTAAATGATGCTGTTTGAATTAGTTTCATGTAAGGATTTCATTGCATGGGAAGGAAAAAATCTCGCTCACTGATCTCAATATTCAGTTTATTTTTTAAAGAGAAAATAATTTGAATAAAATGTTAGTCTTGTGAGATAAATACTGATACTTACAGTTAGCTGTTGATCCGGAGGACTTTGATTTAAAAACAAATCTTGATTTCTTCTCTGAGACCTGCTCATTTTTGCTTTCACTGAAAAATTTAAAACAGGTTATGGTGTGGCAGTAGTTATTACTGAAAAACTGCAAAGCAAATGAAAATTTTTAACAACCATCCACCAACCATCTATAACTGTATATGCCTGTAACCAATATAACTTGACCATTCTTAAAACAAATAAAAATTTATGTCACAATTTATTGGGTATATTCCTGAATATACCCAGGTCAATGATGACAACAACTTTGTACACCCATCTCGCAGCTGGACAACTAACACATCAGATGATTAACTCCTCTGATAGAACAGTTAGTACTGTTTCATTATTAATTATTTCTGCTTTGAACATGTTCTGACATGTAGATATTCCTGGCTGGTTTTATTTTTACTGTGTTTTCTTCATGTCAACATCATGAGTTTTCACATATTCAAGGGAAAAAAGTACAAGTGAATTATTGTGACTTCTTCCTTCATCTTAATGTAATTCAAAGATAGATATAGAAAATCCGTCAACGGATATTAATTAGTAAAAAAATTGACAACAGCTGATTTGAGCTGATAATGTTATGAATGGCTCTCTGCAATGTAAAAGTAAAGACGCACAGAACCGAGAGATATGGCGAAAAAAGGGGGAGGCCTATACCCAGCAGTGGGTGATCCCGGGCTGATATGATGATGATGATGAATGTAAAAGTACCAATCCTAATAATACATTAACACTCTCTACTCTACCCTCCATGATGAGATGTTTAAGCATAAACATATGTATTATTATGATGATGATGATTATTAGCAGAGGCCTATTAAAAAGAGGCACTTATTATAATAATAGTTTGTCAATAAATGAATAGAACAAAGAGATATATCGAAAATAAGAGTCAAAAGTTACCTTGTATTACTTGAACTCGAATTTCCAGCAGTTTTCTTGATAAAACTCATCAAAGACGACTGTTTGCTAATTGATGACATCGTAGTCTAGTCTACAATTATCCCTTTCATTTATCATGTCCTAAAAATTCCAATTATACGATTTTTCGTACTACTTTTCCCAGTTTTAATTTTATTTTTCAAACTTCAGAATATCACGTTCCAGAGCAAATACCTGTCAAAGTACAACAACGTTTTGAAATAAGCATAGCTTCTCTAAAAACTTTGGATGTCATGCTATAGATATCAATTTGGGGAATGGAATGCTTTGGAAACAACACAGCAGAACACCTATATTTATGCAGAACACAGATTCACATGGATGAGATAACTCGCCTTAGAATGGGCACGACGCGACGGCGACGCGACCGCGGCGGTAGCACCCCTCTTTGAGAAGCGGCTGGATAGGCGTTACGGCGTCCACACTTTCTGCTTGACACAGGTCCTCACCGGACACGGAAGTTTCGAGAGGGTCCTGTGCACAAAGTCCTGTGTCTGATTGGAAAGGAAGAAACGCCTGGGTGTCACCCCTGCAAGGAACTCCTGCAGGACACTGTGGAGCATACGATGTAGGACTGCCCCGGTTGGAAGAGCATCGCCGTGTCCTCACGGAGGCGATAGGCGATGACCTCTCGTGCCCGGCATTGGTCGAGGCCATGCTACGGGGCGAAACGGAATGGGATGCGGTCGCCTCTTTCTGCGAAGCAATCATGCTAGCAAAGGAGGAGGCGGGACGTGTGAGGGAGAGGACATCGTCCACTTCACGACCTAGTCGCCGCGGGAGACGCCCACGACATCGGACATCGCGAGGCGAATTCCAGCCACCGTAGGCGTGGACATGCGGACAGTGAGTAATGGGTGACTCGCCGTCCGATCATGGACCATGCCGGGGTCGACAGCTGGTCGTGTTCCACGTGCGCCTTAAAGAGTTGTCATGAATCTGACGGAGCCCCGCTTAGAGGACCAAAGCCAGCTGGGGTCGCGGGACAGTCTCATCAGGTGACCGTGACCGTCTCATCAGGTAACCGTGACCCTGGAACGTAAAGGGCTATTGAAGGATCACCGTGTATTTTAGTCAGTACAAGTCTGACAGGCCTTCCCACCTCGCCCAGGGTAGGAAGACTCATTAAATAATTTGATGAATATACCACGACACGATCAAAAAAAACAATACGAAAAAAAAAAAAATACAGTCGAATTGATAACCTCCTCCTTTTTGAAGTCGGTTAAAAAGTAAATGGAACGTGTTGTGTTTGTGTTGCATTAGTATCACGAGCAACATTGCATTGTGGTAGTGATTATATGGGTAGTGATACGGTATTCAATATATTGCAGAGTCAGAGTGAGTGGTGAGTGAGTGGTGTTGTGGTCTGTGATCACTAGAGCAGAAAGTTGACAGTTTATTGTCTTAAAGGCCTTGAAGCCATGACAGAAGCATTACAAAAAAAACGTTGACAGTTCAATGACGTTTCTTCATTTGTTGTGAATGTGATTTTTCAAATGAAATAATGTCTCTCAGAAAAGTGCTTTTTCTAACAAGAACCGCGTGTTGTAAGGTGGCTAATCTGCAGTCCAAACATTTTTTAAGGCAGAATATATGGTTACTTTCCGCCAACGCGCCCAAATTGTACAGTACAGAAAATATAGGTTAGTATCCAATTTTCGCCCTTGCACCCGGCAAATGTTGAATCAATAGTGTGTTCATTGAAGTAATCCTGTAGATAATGGTATTCAAAGTAATTCTAGTAACATTATCAGTTGCTGTTATCACTAAGATCTAGTCATAAATCATTAACTTCGAGACGATTGATAGTAACCACCTACCAATGGCAGAGACCTAAAAGATACCAGTTTCATTAATAACACTTAGCTGGAAAAGTAGTCATAAATGTTTTTGTTATGTGAAATCTTCAAAAACTTTTAGTTGTTTCATTAACAACTCAATAAAGTCATAAATTATTTCTGATGCAAGACATCAAATCTTTGGCACATGGTTGTCCTTTCTTTTTTTCTGAAATAACTAAATCATTCCTCTACTTGGGAAATGCATTCTCCTGCAAATAAATTTTATTCTATTCTAGTGAATATAAAATATCATATCGTACTTCTCTGTCCACCTTCTCTATAACTAGAATTGAATATTGATTAATGCTATTATTTTGGATTTTTTCTTAATTTCCAGGTAACACTAAAAAAGACGCTGAGAAATCTGATATTTTGGGTCGTTTTTTCCCACAATCACCACTGTCCACTGAAGATGCACAAGCTATTAAGAAAGAACAGGAGAAATTTGAACAGGAGCACAAGGAGAAGACAGAAGAAAATGAAAAGAGTTGGAGACGAATGAAAATGGGGTATGTAAAATAAACTACTAATTTCACAAGCTTCTGCTGGGTTCTCAACACTCTCATCTGTTTTACAATTTCTACTCTCTAAGTACGTCCAAATGTAGTTTGAAACTTCAAAATGAACCCTACTCCAATTTACTTTTTTGAATTGTTGAAATTAATTTATTGTTTCCATTATTTAATTACTTTCATGTCCATAAATGATTATAACAATATTTTTTGAGCCATATTTGTCCCACTGCAAGACAAAGGCTTACCACCTCCTCTTGCACCTTCTATGATCTAACATGAGTGTAGGTAAATCCTTTAAAAATGACCCCAGGTCACACCCCCTGTCTTGGGATCTGGAGGCGACTGCCATCCAGCGCGTCTAAGAGTGGCGCGTGGAGGCGCAGTGCCGGGGCGAATCCCCTGCCTCGACAAGTCGAGGAGCGGCGGGAAGAGCTCCGGCGCGATTTCAGGGCAGTATAGAGGGAGCGATTGTCGCAACCGAGCTCCAGACACGCCGCAATCGCGGCGGTGAGACCCCTCTTTGAGGAGTGGCTGAATAGGCGTCACGGCGTCCTGACCTACCGCCTGATGCATGGAAGAAAGGAGGAAACGTCTGGGTGCCACCACTCTGAGGATCGCCTGGAGGACACCGTGAAGCATACGGTGCAGGACTGCCCCGCTTGGGCAGAGCACCACCGTGTTCTCACTCGTTCTGCGAAGCAGTAATGCTCGCAAAGGAGGAGGCGCGCCTCGTGAGAGAGAGGATAGCGTCCTCCCTCCAGCCCAGCCGCTAGATGCCCACGAATTACCGTGACCCCGGAACGCAAAGGGCTATTGAAGGACACCGTAGATTTTAGTCAGTACAAGTCTGACAGTCCCTCCCGCTCTGTCCTGGGTGGGAGGACTCATTTGACGATTTTACAATGCTAAAAAAAATACCGACTGTGGAAGAGTGGAAAACGACCGAAAGTACCGACGACTGAAAGTACTGAGTTAAGTGCTTAGAGAGTAGATCTCTGAAAATCTATAATTATGGCCACTCGCTGTCTTAAAATGTCATACGAGTAATGCGACGACGAATTGTACTTATTTCTTTTTTAGCCTTAAGTGTCCTGCCCTGGTCTTAATTCTCCCTATTTCAGCTTCGCAGTCTTTGGCGGAGCTATGACAGTGATGGGCAGCTGCTTAGTCGTGGAGATGGGGGCTCCTCGTCGCGGAGATGACGGCGAGATCATTCAGGATGAGTTCTCAGAAATGCCCATCGTCCTGCAATATCTACGGCGCACGTGGAAGGAACTTACTTTTTATGAAAAGGTATTATTGTTTTATCTACTTCCTTATAGCCATGTCGGCATATCTATTGATTGTCTACAAGTTGCACTTTCACAAGAGACGATAACAGTAATAACACAACCCAGGAGTATCGTCCGTTCGGAACAATATTTGTTCTCTCTTCCTTCAGTAGCCAAGCTGCTGTGCCAAGTGTAGCATGTGTCATATTTTTACTCGAAGTACACGCTCTGGGCTGATATGCTGGATTCTCGACTCATTAAGAGTTAAATATCCAGGGTGTGATAACAAAACGGTCTATAAAAAATCTGCCGTGACTACAGGGGCTTACTGGCAAAATCTGTATGTTCTATAGATCATTCTATTTCATCTCTCGGGAAATGTGTGTTCCCTCATGAAAAAACAAAAAATTGACGCTAACTTATTGATTTACAGATGATCAAGGAGCCCTCCCGTGAGAAGCTGCTGCCCGACCCTCTGCCACCTCCATACCAGCCCACGTATACACTTGTACTGGAGTTTACTGATGTCCTAGTACACCCTGACTGGTCTTACCAAACCGGATGGAGGTACTGTCTTTACCTGTAGATTAAGGGACTTTACCCATTACGCGATTCGTGCGATATGCAAAAATCGACCTTGCTACTAAGAAATAATGATGCAATTCGATTGACTTGTCGTCGGCGCGGCGATCGTGGTTTGTTTTTCATCTACCCGTAGATAACAACGTGTTTTATATTAATTATATGATCAATTACTATTCTATTATTAGCACCTACATGTGCCTACATATTCGTTTGGCGTATCAATTTATTTAGAAAAACATAAAAATGAATAGGAATTTCTAATTTATTGTAAAAAGTTCATTCTGAATATCTTTTTAAGCAGCACCGCCATTTCATAAAAAAAAAATACATAGGATTCGTGCATGCCGATTTACCCGATTGACTTTATAACTGGAAGCTTGTATCTTCAAGCCAGCACCCATAAAAATGACCTAAAAAATCACCGCACACATTTTCCTCTCACGTCTTCAGATTCAAGAAGCGTCCAGGCGTCGACCAGTTCCTCCAAACGGTCGCCAGCTCCAACTACGAGGTGGTGATCTTCACGTCGGAGAACGCCTTCATGATCTGGCCAGTTCTGGACAAACTGGACCCTGAGAACAAGTTCATCACATACAGACTCTTCAGAGATTCCACTCACTTCATCGATGGCGTGCATGTCAAGAATCTGGATGGACTAAATCGGGATCTTTCTAAAGTAAGTCTAAGGCTGCTTTTCCACCAGAGATGCGCTATGCTACGTTGCTGCGGATGCGTTTGATATCCACCAATCATATTCACTGGTTTACATAGCACAGCACTGGTGGAAACGGATTCTTGTGACAGCACATCTTCGTAGCACAGCTACGCATCTTCATAGCGCAGCTACCTTGTGACAGCACATCTTCGTAGCGCAGCTACGCATCTTCATAGCGCAGCTACCTTGTGGCGGCGCATCTTCATAGCGCAGCTACCTTGTGACAGCGCATCTTCGTAGCGCAGCTACCCATCTTCACAGCACAGCTACATAGCGTAGCATCAGTGGAAACGGTCACACAGTTTCGTAGCTCAGCTTTTACATCCTCGCAGCACAGCTACATAGCGCATCTCTGGTGGAAAAGCAGCCTTAAGCCCGGTTTCCACTGCGAGCGGAACGGACCCATTAATGACTTCGTTAAACTCGCAAGCGCAAACTGCATACTTGTATTTCCACCAACAAATCGTTTTTGCGTTCCCAGAGCGAGCTCATTTTTACTCTTTTCACCCGCTGAGTCATTAATGTGTCCACTCCGCTTGCAGTGGAAACCGGGCTTTAGGCCCGTATTACAGAATGTCACTCAGTTCTCAAGTATTACTTAAAACTAGATTCAGGGCATTTGATTGGTTGAAACTATGTAGTTTCAAGTAATAGGTACTTAAGTTTTGAGGCCCGTTCTGTATTACGAGCAATGGTTTATGTCTTTGAAAATGACACGCCACTTTTAATATTTATTATCTTTATTATATAAGATTGCATTAATGTTAATTTGACATCATCATGAGCTTATAAATGTCCCCACTGCTGGGACATAGCCCTCCTCTTTGGGACAAGAAATGGGCCATAAACGACCACGCGGGCCCAGCGTGGGTTGGTAGATGTTACATGACTTCGAATTTTTTTATTCTAGGAAATGCTTCCTCACGAGGTTTTCCTTCACCGTTTTGAGAGTAGTGGTGATGAAATAAATTACACAAAGTAATGCGCCTGGCTGGGTTCGGACCCACGACATACAACGCATAAGTCGGGACCGATACCACTGGGCTACTACTGATCCCTTAATGATCCCAAAATTAGACATGATTATTAAGAAGAGTGAATTGCGGTAGCCCATAAGACGCGGGTTTGAATCCGTGGGATTAAGCAGCTAAATTTTTATTTTCTCAATAATCATCTTTACGATGATTGCATGCGTTTAAAAGTAATTGAACTACATATTGTTATATTACAGGTTATAGTGATCGACTGGAACAAGCAAGCTACAAAGTTCCACCCGCAAAATTCGCTCATTCTCAAAAAGTGGAAGGGAGCTGATGAAGACACCGCACTCCTGGACCTTGCCAATTTGCTACAGAGTAAGAATTATTACAGCCTTTAGAAAAAAAAAGTTTCCCCACTCTAGGAATTTCTCCTGTATCATGGTTGCATTTACATAGATACACTATGTCGTACAAAAAACTGTTCTCAAGTAGGTTCGTAGAATAGAATGAGAAAGAAAACTGAAAGAAACATAACTGGCCAATATAGACCAAAAGAAATTAAACCTTATTCGAATGAGTTACAAGTCGAATTATTTAGAACGGACATAAAAATCACATTAAATTTTACAACCGCGACTCGAATCAACACATATGTTACCCGACTAAGTCAAGTAGCCATACGACACTACGAACTGTACGTTTAGTAAAGGTCATTTCAATTTAGGTGCTTTATAAACCCTGCTGATACTTTCGTTAATTTTAAAATAAATGTTTTTCGGCGATTTCTTGACGATATATAGAAAGAAAGAAAGAAAGAGAAGAAAGAAAAAACGTTTAATGACACATGCCATAATACACACAACATAAAGAAAAGAAATGATTAAAAAAGTAACAACTAAACACTAAAATATTGTGTGTCTCACGGCTGCGCCAAATAGACCCAGTTCAGCAAATGCCGGACAACTAGTGCCCGACGCTGGTTTTCAACTGAGCCTACGTAGTGAGTTCACGGACGAAAATCAGCTTGAAATAAAGAATATAATTATATATATAGATATTGTGTATTATATAAAAACAGTAGGTATGTATAAAATAAAATAGTTTGTAAAATAAAATAAATAGTGTTCTCACCAGAGCTACTAATACAATCATGAAGGTTATTAAAGCATCGTTATCAACAAAACTCCATCGTTAGTCTGTAGCATCACACCAGACTGACATTGCATCGCTCGCAGCCGGGTGTGACGTACGACTCACCGACATTTAAAAATAGAACTTACTGCGGGTTTTCTAATAATTTTAAAATAAATGAATGTATCATATTGATGAGGGATATTTAATAGATAAAACAATTTTGTATGTACCAAATAGTTAATTTAAAAACATTTGAAAGTGACGAAATAATAAGTGGGTAAGTGTCCAAAATACCATTATTCGAGTTAAATTGTCTGTTTGGAATTGGATAGACTGACTTAGTAAAAAATGTATTCTTTATTGTAGTTGTACGTGGGAAAGGATTTCAAATATTCGAATAAACTTATGTTGCGGATGTGAAAAAGTGAGTTACGCGGCGTATTCCGACACTTTACGGTGCAGACGCATGTTGGCCAGGAACATTAGGTGAGTTTAAGCTACAACATGCAGCGACTAGCTGCGGTGTACGAAATAATGGTTAAAACATAAACTAACGGCATGTTGCCTTGTGTCCCACAGGTCACCAGCATCAAGTAGCGTGATACGGAAGACTTATCAGCCAACTCAAGTTTCGGATAATGATCATGAACACGGGAGGCAGTGAGAAAAAATGCTGATACGAAGAATGAAAGAAAGAAAGTGCAGCCCTTATGTTAAAGCTATGTATTATCTTATATTATTGTTATTTTTTTTGCATTATTGTACACACTACACTAACCTTACACCACATTTCACTCAAAGTTGTTACCTAATTATATAAGTGAGAGATTTATGTTGACCATGTCCAGTTTTCGTTGTGCGTCAATCAAGTATTCCCGTAAGCGTTTTTTGAAAATATTGGTCGAGTTCGAAGAGCGAATGGGAGGTGGCAGATTATTCCATATCTTGGATGCCGCATAACGAAAACTCCCTCTGAAAGCCGCCGTACGATGAGACCGAGACGCAAGCTGCTGCGAGCATTGCCTTCTGTCGCATTCTCGTGTACTAGCTATCCAACTCAGCTTATTGTACAGATAGTCTGGCTTCTGATATTTTATGATTCCGAACAGAAGGCACGCAAGGTGCAACTTGCGCCTCGATTTCATTTTAAGTGTAAAGTGCTTGTTTAATACTGGGGTTACATGACTCCTGGCAGGAATCTTGTAACAGAAGCGAGCACAAGCGTTCTGTACCCTTTGGATGAGCCGGTCTGTGCGGGCCAACAGGCGCGGGCCGTATACAGTATCCGCATAGTTTAGCCTAGACAAAACCAGAGTTTCCACAAGCTGTTCCCGAAGAGTGACAGACAAATAAGGCCTCATCTTGTACAGAACCTTCAGGCGGTAGAAACAGTTTCGCACCGACTCAGCTATATGTTTTTCGAACCGAAGGTCCATGTCCATAACTAGACCAAGATTCCGTGCCTCAAAGACTCTGTCAATAGGATTACCCATCAGTTCCAGGTTAAATTTTGCTGGTAATTTAGATAATTGCTGTTTTGTGCCAAATACCATGTACTTAGTCTTGGTTGGATTTAGCGACAAACAATTTTCCTCAGACCAGGCGGCAATTCTACGAAGGTCTTCATTTAGGTCTCTAATCGCACTATCATATTCATCCGGCTTAAAAGACAAATACAGTTGTACGTCATCAGCATAAATATGGTATTTACATTTTTTTAGACAGTTGGTAATATCCGCACAATATAAAATAAAGAGAATTGGACCCAATATAGACCCTTGTGGAACGCCTCTTACAATCGGAGTACACGTTGACTTTAAAGTAGTTCCGTCACCCAAATGTAGATCTACATGCTGTTGTCTGTTTGTAAGGTAGCTACGGAACCATTGTATGGTGCTGGGGTCAAATCCATAAAAAATTAGCTTAGATAATAATAACGAAATATTAATTGCGTCAAAAGCTCGGGAAAAATCTAGCAAGACCAACACTGAACACATTCCCTTGTCTTGGGCTGATAGGAGATTGTCGGTTACATCCAGTAAAGCAGTGGCAGTACTACGCTGTTTCCTGAAACCAGACTGTAAGTCTGGCAATATGTTGTTGTGTTCCAGGAATTGCGTTAACTGCTGACTGACAACCTTCTCTAGTACTTTTGACAGGCATGGTAATATACTAATAGGACGTAGGTCTTTTATTTCAGTAGGATTGGCGTGTTTTGGTAAGGGCCTGACAGACGCTATTTTCCATATGTCGGGGAACGTTGAAGTTATTATAGAACAGTTTATAATGTCGGTAACAGTATTTAGAGCGTACGGTAAAATCATATTAAGCATGTCAAGGGTGATATGATCATAACCTTCGGCGTTGCTTTTTAGTTGTGAAATAATACGAGCAATGTCCTTCTGTTCCACTGGATCAAGCTTGAAAATGGCTTCGCCATGTCTGTGGTCCTCAAAATAGGTTTTAAGTGATATGCTTGCCAAAGGATTACCGGGAACCAACATAAAAGTGTCATTAATAAGATCCGGGTCATTAAAATGCGACGGAATGTCTTGTCTAGGTTTAAAGGGGGATATAGTAGCTTTAAGATTTTTCCACAATGTTTTAGGATTATTTATGTTATTATCTATATGATGTTTAAAGTACGCAACTTTTTCACTGTATAAAGAACTCAAAACAAGGGACTTCAGTTCTTTGTAGTATACCTGTTTGGAATTTGATTTGGTTTTCTTATAACAAGTTAAAGCATTATCGCGTAAGCGCATCATGAGTTTAATCGTATCGGTTATCCACGGGTAAGACTTCTCCTTAATAGTAGTAGTTTTGATTGGTGCGTGAACATCGAATAGTGAAATAACGTGAGAGTTAAAAAAGTGCACCATATCATTTACATTTTCCAATGAAGAAATATTACAAAGGCATAATTGCGACAAATCCATATTGAAACTATCGATGCACACATTTTTAATAGGCCTAAATTTTACTGTGTACGGTTTAAAATGATCACGTTTTAAATGAAATTCCGCAATTATAACAGAATGGCCGTTTAGTGTACTATAACATTCCACAGTCGTGTATCTTGGTCTTAAATCGGTGCACATGATGTCTATCAGCGTTTCACTGGAGGCTGTAAAGTGTGTAGGAGTTGTGACCATTTGAGTTAGACTGAGGCTGTCCAGGAACTCGTTAATTTTCTTTGTTTTAGTTCCGCTGGTATCCAGCATGTTTACATTTAAATCACCTAATAATATGTAATGATCACAGTGTCCGAGGGAGCTAAGGGAATCGGTTATGGCATCGAGGAAAAGTAGAAGGTCTAACCATGGTGGCCGGTACGCGGTACCTATAGCAATCTGTTTACCATTTATTGTGAGCGTCAGCCACATTTGTTCGACTGATTCGAACCTGGGATCAACCGAGCGGGTCCAAGTACGTGCGCTCAATCCCCTGCGCAGGTAAAATCCAACGCCCCCACCACGGCCCGCGCGAACACACGCTGGCCGCGGCGTGTGACGTAGACGGTAGCCCGGCACAGTTGGAGCGCGCCCCTCCTCGCCCGGACGGAGCCAGGTTTCATTGATGGCCATAATGTCAAAGCAATGCCTATCGATCACACCGATCAAGTCATCATGTCCTGTGCCCAATGAGCCCGCATTTAGAAATCCAACCTTAAGAAACTTATCTCCTTTAGTCATCATTATTAAAATAGCGAAACAATAAGTCAATATATAGCGATATTGGACCTTCAGTAATTAATATAATGTCGTGTAATATATGCAATATTTCAATTAAAAATATGGGAATGGTGTATTTAAGTAATATGGAATAGTTGTGAGTATTTTTAAAGATCATCAAGACAGTGTCAACAGTGTACAAACAGTGTAAACGGCGGTATGCGTAAGATAGTGTTGTAAATAGTGTATAATATGATAGTATAGGCAATAAGTTTGAAAAGAGACCTAGTGGTGTATTTATGATAAATAAGTAAAGATAGATATGTATATTGTTGATGACAAACTGGTTTACGGTGTATAGTTCACTGAGGTGCGCCGCGAGACACACACTTATTACAAGACTAACAAAGTAGCAGAAAAACGTACAGAACTTTTTCTTTGGAATAATATGAGTAGTACTTATAACTACTATTTGAGCAACTGTAACATACTTAACAACTAAAATTAAGTTTATAAGTTGAATAGAAAAAATTATAACAGCAAAACTGATTTTGAAATAAACTTTGAAATACATAATGACTAAAATTAAACATATAAATTGGTATACAAAAAATGAGAAAACACATAACAAGGCTCTAAGATGAGCTATTAACAATGTTACTCGCCGCTGTCGGCCCAAAAATGCGCTGCAAGTCAGCGTCAGAGCGAATAAGACAAGCGGCGTCCCCTGGCTTGTATCGGGCAAGTATGCGGCCGCGCTTCGACCATACGAACTGCCAACCAAGGCGGCTGCCTGCTTCGCGCGCCTTCCGAAATAACTCACGATTGATTTTAGTGAGCCGCTCGTTAATATAAAAGCGCGATGCAGGGCCTGGCAGATCGAGATCGGCAGTCGTGATCCCACGCCGCACTCGTGCACCCTCCAGCAGCTCGTCACGAAGGTCTCGCCGCGCCAAGCGGATGATGAGGAAGCGTGGGCGCGTCTCCACCGGCGCTGTCGCTTGCGTAGCGTTTATGCGCCTTCCTCCAACTCGCTCGGCGCTAACTATGTCGCGTGCCTTCAATTTGACGCCAATCTTAGCCGCTACCAACATGGCCGTGTGAGCAGCATTTTCTCCATTGATCTCCGGTATATTTGAGATCTGGAGATCATTGGCGAGTAACTCCTGGTCCCGGTCATTGATGTCATTCCTCAGCTGAGTTATAAGATCGTCAACTTCAAACGGCCGCGACACTTGGGGCTGAGCCAGTTTGGTCTCCATGACAGCCACTCTTTCCTCTAAGTTACTCATTTTGTCATTGGTAGACTTAAGAGAGGACCTCAGCTCCGATAGGTCGTCACGCAGAAGCTGGAACTCATTGCGAAACATCTTTAAAAAATCCTCTTTCAAAGTGCTCAACTCTGCCCTAAAGATGTCAAGATTGAGCTCCTGTGTGGCATCCAGAGCTGTACTATTATCAGGGCTGGTATCCATGAGATTAACCAGGCTGTCCTCATGTGCTGGTGTTGGTGCCGGTGACCTTACTGGCGTTTCATCCCGGTTATCCCTTATTTGATGCTTTTCGCACCCCTTGCAGTGCCAGGGGTTCGCCACAGGAATTCCAGTCGAGATGCCCACGCAAACACGATGATACCAGTGCCTACATTTGTTGCAGTTTACTGCCTCTGCTGAAGACAGAAACTTGCCACAAGCACTGCACTTGGCCATGGTTTGAAGAAACTAGTTTGTTTACGTTGAAAGCAATCACAATCGATTAGACAAAGAAGTACACTGTTTAGGCAACAGATGGCGCTATTTACAGAAACGCGTTTATGGTAAAATTCACGGTGCTTAGGGCACAGATAGACACCACAAGTTGAGCACAGTTTTGGATAACACAAGCGCACACACCGTTGTTCAGTTACTGTTTGTTTTTCTTAGTTCAGCAAATTACTTTTTATCTATTTTTGGGTTTCGGGTACCTATGTGCTTATATGAGATCACAGAATTTCTGATTTATAGTTTTTGTTTATTAACACGACACATAAACACTGCACAATATCCTCACTTATAAGTTGTACTAAAGTATGTATTTTTACTATAAACTTGTACTTATTATACTGGTTTTTTTATTTTTATTTATAAGAGGAACACAAAGAGCTTATGGCTGATTTGACATCCGTGACGTCACCGTCTATCAGTATTTATATTACAGTGATAGTTATTATATATTGGTAAAATTAGTACTTACTGAAAAAATGAAATTACATCCTTTTTCCGGTCCTGGAAGAGTGATTTTTGCACTTTCTAAACGAGCACGGAGCCATGTTTACGTTCCAAGCGTTAGAACAGTACTAAACGAAAAGATGGACCAATCTCTGATTTGGTCTTTCTTTTGGTGAGGACATTTTTTGTCGTTGAGTGTGTATCTAGTTGATTTTAATGATCGAAGACCGCTCTAGACTGTAACCAGCGATAAACCTTTTTCTTAAAGCGCAGGCCACACAGAAGAGACGTAAGAACTGACGCGTCGCGGACTGGCGCAAATGTACTAGCGTTGCGCCCGCGACGCGATTCTTCTGTATGTTTTGCGTCGCGACGCTTTTATACATTTTATATGAAAGGGACGCTGTAGAGACAAATGTCTCCGCCCCGTCTGCGTCTTACGTCTTTTCTGTGTGGCCAGCGCCTTAGACTCTACAGAAAAGATTTATAAAAGACTACACAGCGTTTTCTTTAATCGTTTGCCACTTGTCTAGGGGGGCTGATGTGACTGCCCATTGTGTCAATCTTAAGCGCATCACACACGGCTAAGATACGATAATATTTTATCTTAAGATGTTATATTAATATATCTTAGGCCATCACAGATGACGAAGATACGATATTATAATATTTTATCTTAAGATGTTATCTTACGATATCTTAAGATATTATCTTACGATATATTTTACATCTTAAGATGTTATCTTACGATATATTTTGTATCTTAAGATATATTTTAGATCGGATGTTATCTTACGATATATTTTATATCTTAAGATGTTATCTTACGATATATTTTACATTAAGATACGAATATCGCTCTCTATCTTACGATACGAAAATATGAAAGATATATTATCTTCGTCGTGTGTGACGGTCCATTGAATAGTATGGCGAGCGATATGGTATCTTAAGATAAAATATTATCGTATCTTAGCCGTGTGTGATGCGCTTTAAGATCTACTTTGTACCTGTTTGTACGGTGTGCATAATAAAGTGTATTTTATCTATCTATCCGCAGCGATAGCGATGTCAGACGTAATCGACGTGCGCGAAGTTCTGACGTACTACAGTCAGTTCGACGACCCCATCGCCGCCTTCCGCGAGAATCAACGCAGGCTCATGGAACAGCTGGAGGAGAAGGAGCGTGAGAACAAGGGGCCTGACCAGCCTCTCACCAGGAGCTGGCTCAGGACCTTCACGAGGCGCTAACAGTAGGTACGTCACATCCACGCTCCCTTCCCCTCAGAGCATTCCCTAACCGTGGAATTGCTTCATCTCTTTCTAGAGAGTGGTCAATTTTAAGCAGGTATTGTTCAGTCCATTATCTATGTCTATGGCTTTTTTTTTACGTGGTAAAATCATCTAATAAGTACTCCCGCCACGGATAGAACGGAAGGGATTCTGAGACTCGTACTGACCAAAATCCACGGTGTTCCTTCAATAGCTTTAAGGCGCGGTCTTATCTCATATTCCCAAAAATTGGTTTCTTAGAACGTCGAGTATGACGTAATGTAATAAAAATAAGCAACGCGAAAAATACAGTGAACAGAGAAGGGTATAAAGAAGAATTTAAACCGAACAGAATAATAAATAAGAGTTTGATATTCCCAATAAAAATTGGGAAGTTGTAGCACAAAATTAACTTTGACGTCGAAGATCTCTGTATTTCCAGCGATAACAACAGTTTTTTTTTTAAGAATTTAGTAGGTTTTCCATTTTTTTAAAACTTTAACCGAACCATTATTTAATTTTATGTCTATATTTTAAATAATCTAAAGAAAAGCAGTAAAATAAATGCCCATTCGCAGCTTACGTCACATTTCAACACAAATGTCATTTTTTCAATTTTCAATCTTATTGACGCTCCATAGTGGTGACAATAGTTTACGCGGTCATTAGCGATTAAAATCGTAGTCAGTCCGCGTCTTAAGTGGCAGGGTCACGGTTACCTGTTTATAGTCTCCGCCAGATAAGTCTGGAATAAAATTCGTTGACCCCCGTGAACCAATGTATTCCAATATTTCAAAACGATACGAAAAAATGTTAAGAAACTGTCGTAACACGATCAAAACAAACGTATCGTGATAAGAGGCGACCTTGACCTATGAAATTCGGACGATACATTATTTTGCTACAAGTCGGATCAATGACCGTTATTCCAGACTTATCTGGCGAGGACTATAGACTGGCCCGCGGACCCAGATGTTCCTAGCTGGAAATTAATAATGGATCTCGGTCGCAATCTTGATCCCGACCTTTATCTGTAACCAATCAATGAGCTAATTTGCCGTCTAACAACACCGATCAAGATTTGGTTTGAGATACAGTATTAATTTCGGGCATAAGGCCATAGGGTGCTTTTATAAAGAAGCAAATAGACGCATATTCAAATGCCTCTAATCATTTTAAAATTATTATTTCAATATTAAATGAAATTGCTATAAAAAATCTATGAATAAAATATTTTGATAATAGTCAGTTTATTTTTTTTATGTAGGTACTTTGTTATTTGTGTATATTTCTCAAGTCACTGAGTAACTTTGACATCTGCTAATAAATATATTTTACTCTAAAGGCGCGTTTCCATTAGGCAAGTCTTACATACCTACAAGTATGATGTCATATTTGTATACAAGTATGCAGCTTGAATTGAAAAAAAAATGAAATATACAAGTTTCAAACTACCTACTTGCAACTTGTATGCAGGTTTGTTCGAGTTGCTTACAATTTGCAACTTGTATACAAGTCACTTGTATATTGGAAATGTGGCTTAATTTAGCTATATTATATGGGGCTATGTAGGTAAAGGTATTATTCCAAATCATACCCCCATGATAAGTATTCATCAATTTAACAACAGCAAGAAAGAGATGGTGCTACAGAGTAGAAATAGCGCTATCACTTTCTCCCAGCACGCCCTTATAGGCTGAACAATTAGAACTGCCAACTTTTAGTCTTCCCTTCTTTTCATATTAGTTCTAGCTTTGTAATCTAAAAATGTGTTTGATTTTATTGTTGTAATAAAATCAAACGCTCGATCATTTTAATAGAGCAACTCAAAATCTATCTTTATTTTCTACACGAAAAGAGACACATTTCACCGACGACGTAACGCCGCGCGTAGGTACCTTTTAATAGCGACTCAAAATAGAATTTTATTTAGTACACGAAAAGTTACACATTTCCAGGGCGGTCGCGTCACGTCTCGGTGACATCTAGCCCCTTAGTACATAAGGCGATGCAAGTCTTCGATACCTTACGAATTTGGTATCCAGGCGACTATCGCAATACAAACCCATAGAGGTTCGTACACAGGCATGCGTCAATGGGTACCAAAGTCGTATCGAAGACTTGCATTGCCTAGTGTACGAAAGGCTTTATAGTGCGAAAACAGCGAAGACCGCACCGCGACCGCAATGAGATTAGTTCCTGTTTGAATATAACACAGGTTTTCTTAATGTTTGCTGCTGCGGTCTCCTTGCTAATTGGCTATTTTACTCAAAAAATTCAATTAATCTGAAAGAAAAATATTTGACGCGTTTTTTTTCCTTTTGTTACGTTAACTAAAATTGACGAAGATACATCGCTTCTAAAAATCACAAGACGTCACTGGGTCGGTGTAATTTTACAGGCGTTATGACGTCACAAGCCCCCCACTCCCTAACTTGAAGCGTTTTATATTTGTCATTCATTAAAAAAAAGTGTTTATTTCTTTTTTAATACTCTAAGGCGCTGGTCACACAGAAAAGACGTAGACGGGGCGGAGACATTTATCTCAACAGCGTCCCTTTCATACAAAAAGTATAGAAGCGTCGCGACGCGAAACATACAGAAGAGACGCATCGCGGGCGCAAATCCGGTACATTTGCGCCTGTCCGCGACGCGTCCTCGTCTTACGTGTCTTTGTGTGGCCTGCGCATAACTGACGGACTAAACAGGTTTTCAATTTATTTATGCAGTTTACTACCCAATTGTACCTTTCGAAATGAATGTAAAGTAATGAAATTGATTCTTATCATTGTTACGTTGTTTCTTCTGGTTGGGAGATATCAACTGTGTGCTTATTTTTCCAGTTTTCGACGACGTACCCGAAGACTGAATGAATACCTCTGCGGGATATCTACTGACGCTATTTGTTAAAAGCTAAGCTTTATCAACTTTGCATTTACATGCATTGTAAGTAGACTTTGCTTGATGCAACACCAATTAAATTGTTAGTATGAATGGTTGATAATTCCCAACTTGTTTCCACGACGATGTAGTTTTAAACTTGCTACTACTTGTACTTACTACCCGGCGCACACGCACGGCAAGTTTAACATTACGTCGCCATCTTTATGAATTAATAATTTAAATGTGAATATGTTTGTACGTTGATTTGATGTATGCAAGGTTGTTTGTAAAAAACTCAGTCATATAGGTAGGAAATATAGTTGTTTATAAATTAATTATTATTGTTTTATTTCACTGTCATCATTACAGAAAAATAAACTAAAGGAGGATTCATCTTTTGTGTCCTCATTCTGGGTGTTGGGCCATACATCCAACAGGCCAGATTCAATCTCTTCATTTTCAAAAGCGTCATATATTTCCTTTTCACTAAACTTATTAACTTTCCTATGAAACTTATTTTCACCTAATTTAAAATTGTCAGGTATCCTCTTCAACTTCCTCCAAACATTACTGATGTCTTCCGTAGATGATACTTCTAAATCTTTTCGTTCTCTCTTATAAGCTTTGCTCCATTCGTGAAGAAGTTCTGTGCTGGTGTCGTCGAAAAAGGCGGTCATATACTGTGGACACAAAGTGTGATACGACACATCGCCTAGTGAGTTTAACATGAGCAGGTTATACTTGTCATCTTGCTCTAATACCAACAATCCTGTGATAGAAGTAGATAGTCTATTTTCGATAGGATTATTTAAATCACAGCACAGCATCTTCTCTCTAGCTTCATTTAGAACTTGTAATATGCTTGGTGGGCGATACGGGATGGTGACACTGCTAATATCAGTGTGCCTGGTCAGTCTGTCGGCGTGGTTACTTACCACACACAGGTCCTCGCACCATTGACTGCTCAAAGTTATCAGCTCTTTGTTATAATCAAACTTGCACACAGACATGTAAGTCGGTAAGCACTGCATACCATGTGTCCATCTTTGTACGACTTTGAGCTTGTTTTTCTCTTTTTTGCTGTACCGCAGATCCATCAAGAAAAGATGGTGATCAGTCCCGAAGTATAGAAGGCGTTTGTCCGTGGCATGGCGCGCGACACTGATGTCGTTACACATCACATCGTCTGTGAGTTTTCTAACGTTTTTCCAACGTTGGAAAGCAGCATTAGTTCTCTTATCATAGAGAGTAATGGAATTTTTCGAAACGTGTGTGAAGTATCCCCTCTCAGAGCCAAGAACAGTGCTCCAATTGTCGATGATAGTTTTAACATTGCCTCGTAACTGTCTACTTCGTCCGGTCATCCTGTCTATGTTGACTATGGTCAGTTTAAAGTCCAGGGTAGTCACATACAATATATTCTTGTGGTATTCGTCAAAGGATATGCCTGTGAAAGGTAGGGTTGATTCCATTTCTTTAAGTTTTTCTATTAGTATAGTACCATCAGTTTCTTGTATTTTCAGTACAAATATCTTGTGTTTAGTCCTCAAGGCTATGATGTTTTGTGAAGATATAGTTTCAAGGATGTTGAGACCATCTCCACATTCAAAGCTTACTACACGATCGTTTTCTATCAACAAATTGTACCTTAAGAAATGTGAAATATCTGAAATAATATATTCGAAACAATGTTAGTACCTACTAGGCAAAAAGAAATAAGATTTACATGATCGACTCTTAAGAGATTGGCTGGAAAAGACAAGACATAATAAAGATTAGAAGGAATAAGGGACTCCTTTGCTCAACAGTGGGTCAAAAAAGGTTGATTAAACCAAAAGGTTTTTCATCAATATCAGTGAAATCATAGCATATCAATAAACTATATAATTTACTTTTTTTGGGGTTTAAAACAACTGGTAGTACATTCAGGCTGCGTTTCCACTGAGGCGGAGTGGAGCGGAGCGGAGTGCGATTCACCAATCACAAGGCTTGAAATCCACTCTCTCCTATCTCACTCTTCTCCACTCAAGCAATGTGATTGGTGAATCGCACTCCGCTCCGCCTCAGTGGAAACGCAGCCTTATACATTGCTACTCATCTCATCTACAGAGTTTCACTAGCTAATTAAAATTAAAAAAAAAATAAAAAACACAGACGCCACACCAGAACCTAACCAAATCTGTCAAATTTTTATAACAGATTATCATCTTTCTCACACAAAAGTAGAAGGGTCATTTTCAATTGGAAAAATTTGATGGATTGGTATAATTTGCCAGTTTTCTATAATTATCCTATTTCCCACGTTATAAAATACTTACACATGCAACTAAATTCACTGTGCACCAGATAGTCAAATCCACTAAGAGACATGAGCAACATGTTCCCGTGTCCGGCATAGTACCAATTGTAGCTGCTCTCGAAGTATGGGTCAGGATTCTGCTCGTAATGAGCTGCTATCTCGACCAGTTGCTTTGGACATTGTAGTATTTCGTCATTGATCCATTCGTATTTACGTTTCCGTCTCATGAGACCTGGTGAACAAACAATAATATTATTTACTAGCTGTGGCTTCACCCACTAAAATTACGAGATGAAATGGGGGAAAAAATGTCCTATGTGCTAATCGAGGTTTTAAATTGTCTCTGTACCACATCCAAATCCCTTAGGTCGTTTTTTGCTGAGTAACATCCATCCATCCATACTCTCAAACTTTCGCATTTATAATATTAGTAATATTTCCTATAAACTAATGATATATAGCCTCAAGCAGACAAAATATTGGTTAGTTATAAAAAAATAACTTGTTGAAAACAAGAAGACTAACAGTAATATTTCAACATAATATACATAATTAAAATAGGGTATTTTATTTAGGTATAGGATAGTTTAATAAAGACTAATGATATTTTTTGTCCCACATTATGATTTTCTTCTTTTTTATGGGTGTGTTTACATTTAAATTTTCCCGGAACAACTATGTGTAGGCCATACAAATATTTGTTCCATACAGAAATCAAACCCTCAATACACAGCACAGCAATGGGCAGCTCAGGCACTATGTCAACCATGCAACCATATATTGACCTTAAAATATTCTATGTATATTAATATTCCATGCAGTTTTTAGACCAGTACAAGATGAAAAAAAAAAAACAATCAACTTACTCATTATCCTCTTGTAATCCTGCATGGTATCCTGCCAAACCATTTTCTTCTTCATATCCTCTGTTACTGGGTCTTTTTTATCAATATTCTTTATAACAGATATCATTTTGGGTAGTAAGCTCTTGTGTGAAAATGTCTCAAAGTAACCAGAGGTCACACCTCCATCCCAATCTTCACTGAATACATTCAATGGGTGGCCAACAAGTAGGTAATGCTTGTTATCCAAATACTTGCTCGCTGTAGTACGCCTCTGTCTCACAGTCTGACTGTACAATGTGTAGACTTTATTCTTCTTTTTGTTTTCCTCTAAATATTCAATGATTTTGTCTACTGGGGCATTGTTGTCTAATTCGGTGGCTATGAATGCAGCTTTCTTTTTTTTCTGAAAGTAATCAATTAATAATAAAATTATGTATTACATACATTCTTCGTTTACAACATTGCGCCCCGTACGTGTAGTAGACAATAAGTTAAACTTTACAAACCTTGATTACATCGATTTTACTGTCCTGGTGAGACATTGTTATGGATTTTCTAGTTCTAGTTATTTAATATCACATTTATCTATACTCAATTTGTTATAAACAATACTGCAAAGTCGCACATTTAAATTCTAAACATTTTTTAAGGTTAGGATTAATGAATGTTTATTGTTTACCACTTTCTGTCAACAGTCAACTTGTGTCAACCAACTGTCATCTTTTTGTCATTTTTTTTAAATGTTTCTGCCATGGCTACATGGCCTTTGTGCCATTATATTTGTGCTCCAGAGATAGAATCGCCATGCTACGCGTGCAGATTCTGATGAAAAATGTAATTTTTTGATGGTTTTCAGGCACAGACTGTATACCTTTTTGAAAAGATCCAAACATGTACAGACTGATCTATGTATACTAATGTATAGTTATAAATAAGTGCTCCTGCTTTGCATGGCATCACTTATCGGGTTCAAAACTATCTTATCATGCTTACCTTTGAAGCTGACACACTGATACACATTTCGGAAAAGCGATGTAGTTCTAGAGCATTTTCTACTGCAACATGATAATAACGATTACAACTGTTGTGTGGCAACACAGCCACTTGGCTGTATGCAAGTTGCCGTGTGCGTCTGTCTGTCATGGCGTCGGCTCCTGTGGCTGATCTATAAAATGGTTAATATTGTGTGTCTTGATTTAACTGGGAATAATAAATAGTTTGATTTGATAACCGTGTTCTTCATTGAATTGTTGTCTTATCAGACATCCCTGCACAAACTAGTACAAAGAGGAAATCATCGGGAATCTAGACACAACAAAGTGGCGACGAGAAAATGGCTTCTTCGTATTTGGGAAACATAGAATACAATGGTAAAGAAAAATTTTCGACCTACATATCAAGATTCGAAATATTCCTTGACTGCAATGGAATCAAAGAGGAAAAGAAAAAGTCGGTGTTTCTGACTGTAATTGGGGCCGAGCTATATGCTTTATTACAAAATCTGTGCGTACCAGTGAGTCCGAGCGAGAAAACCTATGAAGAATTAAAGAAAATTTTAAGTGAACATTTAGAGCCAAAGAATTCAATAATTACCGAAAGATACAAATTTAATCAAAGATCTCAAAATGTGAATGAAACGATTGCAGAGTACATAACGGAATTAAAAAAGTTATCTATCTATTGTAACTATGGGGAAAAACTGGAAGACATGTTGCGAGATAGATTTATATCGGGATTACGAGATCCAAAAGTAAAACTGCGTATCCTCAATGAGCAGGAAACTACTATGACCTTGGATAAGGCAGTGCAGATGGCACTTTCATTTGAAAATACTGAAAGGAATTTGAAAGAAATGGGAAATCCATCAGCGGATAGAATGCAGAAAATGGAAAGAGGAAAGGAACCAGGAAGGCAGGGGCACAGAGGACCCGAAGGAGAATGGAGACGGAAAAGTGAAAATTCTAAAGGGAAACAACATGGAGAAGGATATGGATATATTAATAGAAAAAATGAAGGATATGGATATGTTAATAGGAAACGGGAAGAAGGACGGCAGAAGCTGGATCGTGGCAGGCCGGTGGAGACCCACAAGAAAGGTAGTTGGGAGCAGCAAGATCCAGGAAGGTGTGACTGTTGTGGCAAGCAGGGACACAGTAAGCAAGAGTGTTGGTTTCGAGATAGAAAGTGTAATAAATGTGGAAAGCCAGGGCATTTGCAGTATGTGTGCAAGAGGAAACAGTATTACATTGAAAAGGACAGTAATGTTAATAGTAGTAATTGTGTAAAAGACATTCAAAGTCTATTTGTAATGGATGTATGTAAAACTTCACCATACTTGGTTAAATTAAATGTATCAGGCAAGTACCTAAATATGGAAATTGACACAGGATCAGCAGTAAGTGCAATTAATTTAGATCTTTATAGGAAGCTGTTTAGTGATATACCGATGCAAAAATGTAATGTAGAATTGAAGTCCTATACTGATGAACCAATATGCCCACTGGGCTACATACAGATATTATTAGAATACAAGGGAGACTCACAAATTACCATTATATATTTTTGAGAAAGGAGGACCACCATTAGTTGGTAGAGACTGGTTACAAAGTATTAATTTGTTATCTATTCATTCTATGGAATCTACAAATTTTAATTTGAAAAATATGTTGAAAGATAAATACCCAGAAGTTTTCAGTTCAGAATTAGGTACTTATACAGGTGAAAAAATAAAATTATGTTTAAAAGAGAATGCTAACCCTAAATATTACAAAGCTAGACCATTACCTTATTCTATGAAAGATTTAGTTGAAAAAGAAATAAATAGATTAGTAAAGGAAAACATATTAACTCCTGTTCAATCAGCAGAGTGGGCAACTCCTCTAGTTCCTGTATTAAAAGATGATGGTAAATTAAGATTATGTGGAGATTTTAAGGTAACCATAAATCCATATTTAGAGGAAAATAAGCATCCCTTACCACGGATAGAAGATTTATTTGTAAACTTAAAGAAAGGTCAGAAATTCACTAAAATAGACTTAGCGCATGCATACCAACAATGTTTACTTTCTGATGAGTCTAAAAAGCTAGTTGTTATAAATACTCACTTAGGGTTGTTTGCATATAACCGTTTACCATTTGGTGTGAAAACAGCTCCAAATATTTTCCAAGGAATTATGGATAAATTGTTCAAAAAGTTAGAAAATAAGGGTGTAGCTACGTTCCTTGATGATATTGTTATTACAGGGAAGGATGATCAAGATCATATAAATAATGTTCTGGAAGTGGTTTCTATTTTAAAAGAAGTTGGTCTAACCATAAAAATGGAAAAGTGTATATTTATGTCACCTAAAATTTATTATTTGGGTTATGAATTGTCAAGTGAGGGTCTGAAACCTGATGATAGGAAAGTGGAAGCAATATTGAAGGCACCAGAACCACAAAACATTACAGAACTTAAATCTTTTCTAGGGATGGTAAATTATTATATTAAATTTCTACCAAATGCATCAACAGTACTAGCTCCATTATATAATTTAACAAAAAAGGGTATACAGTATTATTTTAATGAAAATTGTAAGAAAGCATTTAAATGTATCAAAGAGATGATGGCATCACCTCACTTGTTGGCACACTATGACCCGGAGGCAGAATTATGTTTAGCTTGTGATGCTAGTGCATATGGTTTGGGTGCAGTGTTATCTCAAAAGAAACATGGTATAGAAAGGCCAATTGCCTTTACATCTCGCACACTGAATGATGCTGAAAAACACTACAGTCAGATAGATAAGGAAGCCTTAGCATTAGTATTTGGTGTTTCAAAGTTTAATCAATATTTGTGGGGAAAGAAATTCACTCTAGTAACTGATTCAAAGCCTTTATTAAGTATTTTACCACGTTTTTATACACTCACTTTTCTTGTTTGTTTGTCGTTCCGGTTGGACTTTTGCAACTCAATTTTGAGGCACTTCCCGATCAGCTAGCAGGCTGAAATTTTGCACACGCTCTGAGTTCTGATGACAATACATGACTAGCTAAGAAACGTCATAACAAATCCAATATGGCGGCCTCCTCAAGATGGCGGACTGGCTGTTTGAAACCCACCCCCATGATATGGGTATCAAATGAAAGGGTTTGCTGTCAGGAATACGAAAAAAATAGTCACGTGACTTAAATCCAATATGGTGGACGTCCAAGATGGCAGACAGGCTATTTGAAATGCACACCTATGATATGGATATCAAATGAAAGGGTTTGCTGTCAGGAGTACGAAAAAAATAGTCACGTGACTTGAATCCAATATGGCGGACGTCCAAGATGGCAGACTGGCTGTTAGAAATCCACCCCCATGATATGGGTATCAAATGAAAGGGTTTGCTGTCAGGAATACGAAAAAAATAGTCATGTGACTTAAATCCAATATGGCGGACGTCCAAGATGCTATAGCTTCAAACCCGATGAACAAAGATAAAAATAATAAAATAATTAATAGATTTAAAAAATCTAAAAACCCACGTTTTTAAATGTCCTAAAAATAAGAAAATAACCCTACGGGGCTGAGAGAGGGGCCACTCAAAACGTGGGGGCGTATCTTTGCAAGTTACACCCACGATCTATACACGTCATGTAAATTATATCCCATAAATAATCCCTTAAATAATGTACGCCCCCACGTTTTGAGTGGCCCCTCTCTCAGCCCCGTAGGGTTATTTTCTTATTTTTAGGACATTTAAAAACGTGGGTTTTTAGATTTTTTGGTCCTAAAAAGGGAATTCCTGTATTAGCAGCTGGTAGGCTACAGCGCTATGCCTTATTGTTATCAGGGTATGAGTACAATATTATCTATGTAAAATCTGAGCAAAATAATGCAGATTGTCTCTCACGCTTACCTTTAGAAAGAGTAAATAATTATTGTACACCAGATTATTCATACTTAAATTTTATTACTGACAATAGCTACTTACCATTAGATCACAAAATGATAAGAAAGGAAACTATGTTAGATCCATTATTGAAAACTGTATTAGAGTACATTTATACTGGATGGCCTAAACATGTGGATAGTATATTTCAACCTTTTTTTAATAAGAGAGAACAGTTAACTGTTGAACAAGGAATAATTATGTATGGTCATAGAGTAGTAATTCCAAGTAAATTGACGAAATCTGTATTGAATGAGTTACATAGTACTCACTTGGGGATAGTAAAGATGAAATCTATTGCAAGATCTTATTTTTGGTGGGTTTCATTAGATAGAGATATTGAGTTGTTAGCTAATAGTTGTAGTGCATGTTTACAACAGAGGCAAAATCCTGAAAAAGTAACTTTACACACGTGGGAATATCCAAAAACAGTATGGTCACGATTACATATTGATTATCTTGGTCCTTGTTATGGTAAAATGTTTTTAGTATTACAATGTGCTTATTCAAAATGGATTGAGGTGGTAGAAGTTAAATCTACTTCAGCATTTCTAGCAATTTCAGCATTAAGGAAAATATTTGCTACCTTTGGTTATCCAGAGTTAATTTGTAGTGATAATGGACCACCCTTTCATTCATCTGAATTTCAAAATTTTATTAATAGTTGTGGTATTAAACAGATATTTTCACCACCATATCACCCTCAAAGCAATGGCTGTGCAGAAAGTGCAGTAAAAATAATTAAAAATTGTATTAAGAAAGCTGTATTTGAAAAAAGAGATTTGGAAACTAGTATTTGTAATTTTCTGATGTATTATAGAAATGCACAGCATAATACAACTGGTGAAACACCTGCTCAACTCATGTTTAAGAGAAACTTGCGTATTCAATTCGATTTGTTAAAACCTAATATAAAGGGTCATGTGGAAAAGAAACAGGAAATGCAAAAAGTTTATTCAGGGGGAAGTGAGGCAAAACAGTATCAGGTTGGACAGAATGTATTAGTAAGGTCATACAGAAATAATTGTAAATGGATAGAAGGGAAAGTATTAAAACAATTGGGACCTGTAACATATTTGGTTAAGTTAGTTGATACTGGTATAATATGGAAAAGGCATGTTGAACAAATAATGTTGTTTGAAAGTATGTATGAGGAGAGAGAAGAGGTACCTGAAAACATAAGATTAAATATTAGTAAAGATGAACCTGTAAAAGAAAACTTAAAATTAAATAATGAAAACTTACCTGTATCTAATAAGGTTACTGTGAAAGATTTGGATGCAATGCTAAAAGATAAAAATGAAAACGGTACAATTAATGATAGTGTGCAGACTGATTGTAACATTGTAGAGAGTAAGAATTTAAATGTTGAGAGACTTCCAAATGTACCAAGTGTAGAGTCCTCTCAAAGAGTGAGCTTGGAACCAGTAAGTGTGGCCGAAAGGCGCTATCCTAAGAGAGTTATTAAAAAGCCAGATAAGCTCAATCTTTAGAGGAGGAGAGTGTTGTGTGGCAACACAGCAGAGACTCCCCTTCCGCGCGCACTCAGAGCTAGACGTGTTGCGAGACGCTCCGTCAAGATATTATTTATTGTTTTGCTGTATTAAGCGATATTGGAAAACAATCTACACTATAATAGTTTAAGAAAAATATATAAAAAGTGATTGAGATACCTACAAGTATAAGAAGTGATTGAATTAAGTTTAGTAAACAAAAATTAAAACCAACTACGAACAAAGAAGCAAGTAATTAGCAGTGAGTCACACGGCGCGCACCGCTCCTATTGGTGAGTCAGAGAATACTGTACGACGAGAAACGCTACCTTATATGGTCACAAACGCTTACTTCAACCTTTGCCGTCTACAATCCTCATTAGAAACACATCAGCTAATTCACTCACTATTGTTGAGTACAAATAGCTAGTGCTGGAATATCGAGATCCGCAAGCAAGGTGTCGTGAGTTCGAACCCGGGACACTGCTATTCTTTTTGTTGTTTATGATCAATGCTTTGGATAGTTTAGTGACAGCTTACCTAATAAATTGCTTTTGCTCTACTTCGAGGAATCATTTAATAAATTATACGTAATTTTTTGACATAATTTAATGATGCTACTAAGACGCACACCACCAAAAACGCCTACATGCAGTGAATCAGACGCTCAAACAAGTACATGCATGACAGTCGATCAAATAGGCGAATCAACTCCAAATATACCCGCTAGTGAGTCTGATAAGGTGCATCCACGCAAGCGCAAATACAATGGCGATTGTACAGCCTTTATGGAAGAGATCCGTGAATTGCTTAATTCTCAAAAAAACCAAACAGAAAGCAAACTTAGGTCGATTCAAACAGCTATGGAGGAAATCAAGGAGCAAAATGCTGGAATCAAAAAATCTATTGATTATTTCTCCGAGCAATATGACGGTCTGGTAATCAAACTACAACATTTGGAAGCGGAACGAAAAGCTGACCGCTCTTATATTGACCAGCTTGAGGAGAGAGTGGAAAACCTCGAACGTACATTAAATTCACCCAAGATAGAGATTAAGAATATTCCTAGAAAGCAAGGTGAAACAAAGGAAGAATTACGCAATATTATTACAGAAACGGCAAGCGTTCTACAAACCCATCTGCAGCGCCAAGATATAAAAGACGCCTACCGCCTAAATAAAAAGGATGGCGCAACCACTATTGTGGTCGAATTTGCTACCACAACAACGAAGGATAACATCCTAAAAAACTTACGGCAATTCAACAAAAATAACAGCCAAAATAAGCTAAATACTACCCACATTATGAAAGAAAGCGTGAAAACACCAATATATATAACTGAAATCTTGACACCTAAAGCACAACGCCTTTATTACCTAGCTAGAAACTATGCTAAGGATAATAACTACAAGTATTGCTGGACATCATTCGGGAAAGTTTTTCTAAGAAAAAATGAAGGTGATAAGCAGGTATTGATAAAAAGCGAATCTGACATCAACATTCTTCGTCTGGGCAAATGACTAGCGATTATCTTAGGTTTTCTTATTTGTTCTTTTTATGTAATCTGTTGCTATTTACTACTATTTGTTATAATGCTATTAGTTCATTCAATTTTTTTATCTGCGGAACCCAAATACACATATTTTCAATGTACACTTAAACACAGTTATACATTACAGATCCATACACACAACCACATTTACCAATTGATGCAGTATACAAATATTATTCCAATAATAAAAAGTGTCAGTACCTATCTTGACCTATTCCAAGCACTACTTTATCATACTCGTAAACATCTATTTTATAAAATACTAATTATATGTGACTTAATACTCAATTCTTTTCTCAATGGATAATAATTCTAATAAAATTTTACAGGATTTAGATACTATCGCTGTGTCAAATAGTTATTTTTGTGACACAGAAACCTGTAATTCCGTGCTCCATGACTCTGCGGCCAAGTCTTTGAAAATCATAACACAAAACATTCGCAGTATTTACAAGAACTTCGATAATTTCCAGGCACAACTAGCTAGATTCTCCTTCGATATTGACATTATAATTCTCACTGAATGTTGGCTTAATGAACACAAACCAATTCCTATTATTGAGAACTACGAATCTTTTTCTTCCAAGACTAGGCTTAATCAGAACGGTGGCATTGTCATCTATGTCAGGAAAGATATAAAATGCACAGTTGAGGAACCTGAATCAAATGACGCTAGTTTTTTATTGCTCCAGGTTAACTCGGATATTAACATATTAGCAGTGTATAGATCTCCCTCAAAACACTGTATAAATAACTTTCTCAACTCATTAGAAGCTATTGTACGCCCAAGTAAAGCTAAACACATAATTATTGCTGGCGACATCAATATTGATATTAAACCGAACAATACTGACAGAAACAGTGCACCTTACTTAAATCTGACTGCAGAACTGGGGCTACTTCCGGCACACACTCATCCAACAAGGGTTGCTAACTGCCTAGATCATGTTATGCTAAACACATCCTATTCTGCGGCAGCCTTTGTGATAAACTCAAGTGTTACTGACCACGCATCAGTCCTCTTGAGCCTTTGTTGCAAAAATCTCGAAAACACCAGAAACAATGTGTACAGGAGGGTTGATTATGATGCTGCCCTTGCACACCTGCGAACTATTGACTTTACATTTATCAACAGTGACTCGGATGCAAATGATGCCGCCACTCTTTTAGTTGATCATATTTCAAATGCTTTGACACAGCACTCGGTCATAATTTCTCGACCCTGTAGGAAAAGATTGCTTAAACCCTGGCTTACCGCTGGTCTCCTGCGGTGTATTCGCCACAGAGATAAGCTTCATAGAACTTTCATAAAAGACCCTAATAACATAACTTCTGAGGTAACATACAAAAGATACAGAAACTTTTGTAACGCCCTTCTGAAGAAGCTAAAAAGAAATTATGAAAAATCCTTATTAAAAAATACAAAATGTAATAAAGAAAAATGGAATGTCGTCAAATCCATTATTAGTACCTCAAAACAAAAAACTGCTGGAGAACATCTCTTAGTCTCACAGAAAAGTGGGTCAAGTGCTGTAAATGAAATAAACGCCTACTTCTCTAATATTGGTAAACAGCTAGCAGACAAAATAACACGAGCTGAACATAGTTACAA
This sequence comes from Agrotis exclamationis, assembly GCA_950005045.1. Lineage (NCBI taxonomy): Eukaryota > Metazoa > Arthropoda > Insecta > Lepidoptera > Noctuidae > Agrotis > Agrotis exclamationis. The sequence goes on along the minus strand of OX465434.1, from coordinate 2,235,217 downwards.
ATTTGACATCAACCCCGTTCCAAATTCGATTGTGTTACTCCCACCTGATGAGGCCGAAGTTGATGCATTGATTTCGAATCTCAAGAATGACTGTGCTACCGGCTGGGATTCTATTTCGGCCAAGTTTCTGAAATTAGCTAGACCCATTATCGTCCCCCATCTGACAAAACTAATTGAGATCTGCCTTACTCAGGGTGTTTTTCCCAAAGTGTTCAAAAAGTCCCTTATTACTCCTGTCTACAAGGGAGGGAAAAAGGACGATGTTGGCAACTACAGGCCGATCTCAGTTCTTACGACCTTATCAAAAATATTAGAGAAAGTGTTAAACAAAAGGCTCACAAACTTTCTGCAACACAATAAGATACTGTCTGAAGCCCAGTTTGGTTTTAGACCAGGGAAAAGCACAGAAGATGCCATAAGTCAATTGATAGATCACGTCACACTTAAATTAGACCAAAAGCAAAAGTGCATTGGCATATTTCTTGACCTGGCCAAAGCCTTCGACACCGTCATGATTCCTCTTCTTGTGGACAAGCTAGACAAAATCGGTGTTCGAGGTAACGCTCTAAAAATCTTCAAGGATTTTCTTTGTGACCGAACGCAAAGAGTGAAAATAAAAGAATATGTTAGCTCTGATGCCTGGGTAAAATATGGCGTCCCTCAAGGCAGTATTCTTGGCCCAAGTCTCTTCTTGATTTACATAAATGACCTATGCCAGCAGTCATTTAACAATTGTAAGATCTTTACCTACGCTGACGACACGGCATTAGTATTTCATGGAGGGACTTGGGACGAAGTACGGCGAAGTGCTGAACTGGGACTGCACAAGGTGAGCCATTGGCTAAGATCTAACCGACTAACTTTAAACCTTTCCAAATCAACATTTCTCCAATTCTCTTTTGCTAAAATCAAACCTCAAAATTTAAGTATTAGACTACATGAATGTAATTTCGATTCTACAGAGACATGTTCATGCACAGCTATCACTAGGGCTAACCATATGAAATACCTTGGTGTGATTGTAGACGAGAGTCTTGGCTGGCGGCAGCACATAGACCTCACTGCAACACGTGTTAGGAAACTTATTTGGGCTTTTAAAAAACTTAGGCACGTGGCCGACTTCGAACTACTTCGCACTGTGTACTATGCGCTTGTGCAGTCAGTTTTGGGATATTGCGTTACTGTATGGGGTGGTGGATGCAAGACCTTTATGATTCACCTGGAAAGAGCCCAAAGATCTCTACTTAAGGTCATGACTTTCCGGCCCTTTAGATTTCCTACCAAAGACCTATACGAGAAGTGTGAAATACTAACGGTTAGACAAAATTATATTCTCCAAATTGTTAACAAGCAGCACAGCAATACACCCTATAATAAACAAAATAATAAGAAACGCACCAAATCGAATGTTTGCTTACCCCTGCGCTGTCACACAGCATCGGCCAGGAGACAGCGGGTATATCTTGCCGTTTTTCTGTACAATAAGTTGAACAAAACCCTGAACATAAATTCCCTTACGACACGTGAAACAAAAAAGAAGGTTAAAGTATGGTTACTGACACAGGACTACAATCAAACTGAAAACTTACTGCAATCAAACTAAAAAATAAATAAAAAATAAGTAAAAAATATAAGAACACAAATTATTGGTATTCACACACACACACATACACACACACACACACAAAACACGCACACATACACATACACACTCCACCAGTAGTAAACCCCATTTTTTTTAATTTAATTTCATTAATTTTTAATCCTGATTTTTATTAATTTATTTCTTGTAATTATTAATTATTTTAACTGTAATACCTTGTTCTCGGCTTATGTTAGTTTAGTTTATAGACAACATTATTGTAAATCTAATATTGATAAATTAAATAATAACTTAAATTGTTTTCATTATTCTTTAAAATGTTGATAAATAAAAATTAAATAATTGTAATTTCTTAAATATAATTGTATCACGCTTGCTAATGTAATAAAACTGTAACACAAATGGAAGAAGTCACTGGCTCCTGAAACACAGGTACTATAACCTAGCTCTGGAGCCAGGGTCTCAATTTATTGTGAAATTTTATATGGCAATAAAGAATTTATTATTTATTATTATTATTACAGCCACTTGGCTGTATGCAAGTTGCCGTGTGCGTCTGTCTGTCATGGCGTCGGCTCCTGTGGCTGATCTATAAAATGGTTAATATTGTGTGTCTTGATTTAACTGGGAATAATAAATAGTTTGATTTGATAACCGTGTTCTTCATTGAATTGTTGTCTTATCAGACATCCCTGCACAAACTAGTACAAAGAGGAAATCATCGGGAATCTAGACACAACAACAACTTCATTTCATCTGAATTTGATGTTATCGTACAAATTACTATACTGTTAATACAGGTAGGAATACATAATCAACATTTGTACTCACATCAGTAACTCTTTCATTATAAAGTCATTACCAATAATTATAGGTACATAATGGCATGACACACTAAGTAGGTATTATCCAGGTAATTTTCTATTGATAGGTAACCATCGCTTTTGAATCAGAGCAAGAAATGTTTGCTCAAATAGTTCTGTTAATTTCTTATTTGACTACGATAGACAATAGCCGAGCCCCAACACATTTGTTGGTAACACGCGTTGGGCCATGCCATGAAACACAAAAGTATATCGTTAAGGTTTCCGAGTTTAGCGTTACAACACAGACATGCGATTCGAAACTAAGCGGTGTGATAAATGTTTCTGAAAATATTTCTGGTGACTGGAAGGTAAAGGTAAGTTAGTTTTCAATTAAAAGCTGGAATACACAAGAAGGTAAAAAAAGCTAGAGAGTCTAGGAAGAGACGTTAACCTAGGTCACAGAGCCTAGGTCCTATTTTTGTTACAACTGATTGGACGTTGGACCGTATTATTGCATCATTAACATTATTAGCTACCCTATCAAGGGGCGCGGGAGCGCCCTCAGCCAAGACTATTTTTTTGACTGCTGATAATAAATCACTAAAATACTTCTCTCGCTTTGGGAGCGCAAGATAATGCCAGACTCAAACTGACTTCAACGGGAGGATTTTTTTAGTAGATATGTCTGACTGTAGGTATAACTATTGTTCTTGTTCCTTCAAGTGCCCTCCGCAACCGAGGGCCATGGTAACTCTTTGGTACATTCTCGCAGACTCAGCAGAGCCAGGCGTGGTTATTGCCAGACGGTGAGCTACCAATTGCTCGCCGTACGCCATGTGCTGTAGTGACCGACGCATGAAGAGTAGAATTGCCTCTCACTCACATGCGTTCCTCCAATCCTGACAGTCCTGACACGACTCTACCCTCTGCCCTTCTCAAGATGTTTTGTCTTCTAGGCAACAATGCAGAAGTGCGGAGATATCCGTAACTTAAATTCGTGTGACTTCTTCAAGTCGTTCTTCGTGGTCCACAATGGTTGCGGCGCAGACGAGAAGGAGGTGAACTTGTACAATACACTCTTCGACTATACTACACCAAAGTGAGATTTATTTCTTTGTATTCTTCTTTTTAGAGCAGTGCGGCAGGAATAAGTTTACCTCTTAGACTATGGAAAAGAGTAGACATGAAATACCTACGAAAAAAACGTGCATACCTACTAATGTGTCTGGCACAAAGATGGCGGCTTACCGTAGAGCTGCGCGCATTTTATTATCGATAGAATTAAATAAAAAAAAGTTGAATTGCACGGTGTTTTTCGAAAATGAGTTTCTATTAGCTTTCTTCAGTTTTATTTACGTGGTAATGCGGGCTATAATAAAAACGCACTCGCTCAGAGTGTCATTTTATATGGCAGGGCACGTGGATAATAAATAGATTCTATCGCAATTAAATTATCATCCTCTCATCCTCTTTATTTTTACTTGTACAATGACATGTAGGTACTTAAGTTCATAATAAAACTAATTTTACTATGGTATGTTTATCTCATTTATTCCCAATTGCCACCGCCGCGATCACGAATAAAAACTGTGTGCGTTGCTGGCTTTTTCCTGTGGGCGTAGTATGCAACCGAAATTGCGGCCAAAGACACCGTGGAGACCACTGTTGGCAATCTAAAATCACAAAAAGAAATCGAGTTTAAATAATATTCACCTGTCGATATAATTATTATCGATAAATTGAATATGTCAAACCGAAACTCTATTTATTAGGACCACAGATTAAAAAGCCGTGACAAAACATGGCGACCGGCCACAGCGAGATATTTTGTGACGTCACCAAGATAATGTTGCTAATTTTGGTAGTGATAAAACTACTGTTGTCCTTTTCTATATATGATTACCATCGTAAGTTAAAAAGAGATGCCGATATGTCAGTAACTATGCCGTCGAAATACATCACATTCCTATAACTACTGTTTGTATAGATTGTATAGGCCGAGTCCATTCTTTTTTCCATAGTCTAAGGTTTACCTACATAATTAGACATAATGTGACGCCTGTGTTTTCCGAAGGGCAAAATCTGTAGTACTTTTTTGCTCTTCGGAGATGCACGGATCTTACATAGTAAAAGGTCCACATTTTATCAGTTTTGTTTCAGCACCGAGCTGTTATCAATATCGAGCCAAAATAAGCTAAAAAAGGCTTTTTGTAGGTATGAGAGCTTCTCTAAATATGTATTTTATTCTGTTTTTTATAGTATTTGTTGTTATAGCGGCAACAGAAATCATCTGTGTCAAATTTCAACTTTCTAACTAGCACGGTTTATGAGATACAGCCTGGTGACAGACGGACGGACGGATGTAGGCAGGCGGACAGCGAAGTATTAGGCTGCGGTTCCACTGAGGTGGAGTGGAGCGGTGCCGAGCAGAGCTGAGCTGTGAAAGAGGTAGGTGTTTCCACTGAAGCGGTGCGGGATGGAGCGGACCGGAGCTGGGTAGAGCGGAGCTGCTTTGTCTATCGGATAAACACTATCCTATTGCTAACTAAAATTAATGAATGTGCCGTGTGTGAGCCGCCCCGCTCCGCACTGCCCCGTCCCGCCCCGCGTCGCTCCTTTCACGGCGCTAGCCTAATCTAGCCCGTTTTCCCGATATCTTAAACAATTCCGCTCCTCTCCGCCAATGCTGTTTCCTTTGAAGCGGAGTGGAGAAGAGATATGGATTTAAGCCACGTGATTGGTGAATCGCGGCACTGCTCGTCTCTCCGCTCTGCGCCGCTCCGCCTCATTGGAACCGCAGCCTAAGTAATTGGGTCACGTTTGAGTACGAAATTTTTTCTCTTAATAATTAAGTACTATACTACTCAAAACAAAATAAGGGCCACCTGGTTTTTATCGATTTATTAAATAATGTTTAAATATTACTAGTTACAATGACTGAATCTGATTAATATTAATGGTTTTAGATGGAAATACACAAAAATTAAATATGTATTCCAATAAATCGTTAAAATAAACCAAATTGAATAAAAAGTGAGGAATTGCAGGAATGTATCAAGTTACATAAAACATAAAAAAAAATCGAAAAAATAACGTCTTTAATGTTCCAAAGTGTTCTTTTAAGCTTCTCTTTTAACTCTGTTCTCTCTGTTCTGCTCATTTTATGGAGGTGGAATGATCTGGATTAAATACCGAACATTTTCTTTTGGGATACTCTACTAGCAAGTTTTTAGACATTTTATGAGATCCAGCTGCGTGTTGATGGGAATTTTATTTTCTTTTTCACTCTTCTTTAACTCATCTCTTAAATGCTCAATAGAACTCAGGTAAAAATCCTGGGTGTCCACTGTAACATCGTAATTCGAGTGTAAGGGAATGTGTGAACTGTTAGTCGCGTCGTATTCGCTCGAGCATTATCCTGCTTCAAGAAGAACTCAGGTATTCCTTGCTGTCCGAATGGGATAACGTGGAGTTACATCACAAATTCTACGCAATTTTGAGGAGTTACAGCACCCTCGTTAAGAAGTGCGAGCTCAGTTTTGCGTGATAGAGATAACCGCCCCAGAGCATAACTCAGAACTCGCCAGAACAGTCTGTTTTAAGAGTTCAAGGATCTGAAACCAGTTGTTTAGATCTTCTCTACACTCTTATGAATCAGTTTTTATTGAAAAAAAATAACCCACCAGTCATCAATAAAAAACAATGAAGCCCAGTCAAAACAGTTCAATAAATTTTCTCCTTCGCAAATGTTTCACGATTTGCACCATACGCTGCAGTTAACTGGAGGCGAACGAAGCATCATCTTGAGTATTTTTAGTCTTTATGGAGTCGATTCAGAATAGTTAGTCAATTATAGGGGTGCCTGTAGCTCGACGCAATGGAGTTTGTACGGTCCGCGCAGTAGATTTTCGCTCTATTTGCGCGGTTAAACAAACTTAAAGGTCTTCTTGGACTTTACTTACTTACTTTCTTCCTTGATCACGGCGTCTGGTGATATTACCCGTCTTTTAAGACCAGTTTTAAGCATTTTGAACCACTCGTTGGGAATATTCCACCATTAAACCTACCTCTTCTGGCTACGGGCCCCCTGGATTAAGGTGACACCCCAAGTGGCTGTTTTTGCGTCCATATGTCTCCGAATACATGACATTATGAGATTGAAAGATCATTTTAGCCTGCTTGCTGTATTAGTCGAAGAAAACTCCGTTAGAATTTGAAAATTAAAAAACACCATACCGTAAATTCTAAGTAATTTCAAATATCGAATTAAAAAGAAGTTATGAATTTCCAATTATGCAGTAGAAACATTATTAATACTTGAAAGAAACCATAACAAGATATTTAGTATTTATTATGTACCCAGAATAAGAGCAATACTTGTTTATAGTGCAATTTAAAAAGTGGCCCTTATTTTGTTTTGACGAGTATAGTTTCCCAATCATCGCCCTCAGAATTCTCAACTATGAAATAAACTTCTTTACAGAATGAAATGTCCAATTCAAGCTGGACGCTATGAGCTACACAATTATCCATTCAGTAGTGAAGAAAACTACGTGACGGTGTTCGAGTCGAAAATATCGACCAGTGTCTTCGGCTTTACGTTCAAATTGGATGGGTACGCTAATGACGGTAATAAGGTACGATTTACGCCCGTTTTCACTAGTAATAAGTGACACCTAAATTAGTGCACATGGGATTTTTTTCGACTTATTTTTTTATTAACATCAAATCAAATCATTTATTTCAAATAAGCCAGTTACAGGCACTTTTGAATTGTCAAAAGTAAAATAAAATAGTTTAAAAAAATAGTTACGGTGCTACAGTCCCAGTCACAAGACATAAAAACTGTGAAAGTACTGTAGGTGCCCATTCCAAAGCGTAGATCTCATGGAGAAGAAAGGGCAAGAAACTCCATGGACACTCTTTTTCAATCGCCAAAATGATTACAGAACCTTTGTTACATCATTCAACTTGAGATGGTACATTATGTGAGAACGATGTAGCAAGTAAAAAGTGTCCATAGGAAATATAAAAAAGACAATTCAAAAACAAAATTATTGATAATTAAAATAAACCATGGCAGCTAAGAGATGACCAGTCTCAACTGACAGCGCCCGTTCACGAACATGACGCATGATATCAGCACCATTCAGCTCAACCATTTTGAAGGGAACTAAATGATCCGACACACGCGCCACCATCAGCGAGACATTTAAGTGAGCATGACATACTCCCAACTGCCAGAGCACATTCATGTCAAAAAAATAATAATTAAGAAGTAGGTATCTGGTGAATAGCTTTGTGCACATAGAACTCACACAATATAATGCAGCTATATACAATATGAAAGAACAAACTCTTGACCTCAGTCTACCCCAGAAGCAAATATTCGAGCCAAAACTGGAACTCCTGCGCACCGACGACGTGTCGGAACACAGTAAAACTATTTGGCGCCAAAATCCTAGTAACTCCTAGTAAACCTAATCCCAGGTAAGGTCGCGGCGAGACAGGGGGGCCTTGGTGAGGCCTACCACCGCAGGTTACAGGTTTTCTGCGGTGTCGCCCAGGGTAGACCGAAAGGTGGTCCGCGTTTCAATTGTGCACAAAAGTTAGAAAACGAGTATGACACAAAATATTACTTAACACGAATGTGAACAGGTAGGAAATATTGAACACTGTGTATTTTGTTACTGCACAGTGTTAAATCTAGTTCTTTTTTTTTCACCCCAACTGAACGGCATTTCTTGCAGATATTTTGCGTAGAAACGTACCTGCAACTTCTTTACAAGAGGAAGCATGATTGGGTCGAAAGTACCGATGATCGGCCGACTACAACACCTCAAACAACACAACAAACCACAGCTGAGGATGAAGACTAACCTGCAATGATGATATTTGTCTGACAACCAAAAAGTTATCGTATAAAAAACACTGGAATTGTCTGATATGTTATATCTATGAAAAATCAGCAAAAAAAAAGCAATTACATATAATAACAGTAATTTATTCATCCCATCCCCACAGCCCGTGACTCTCTCTAATAGTTTCTCTATTATCTCTTCTCGACCTAGTAACAGCACTCGCTTCTCCTTTCGCGATGGCCTTCTTCCTCTCCATCTTCTTCTGCCTTATTTCTAGATTCTTCTTGACTTGCTGCTTCACTACTTCTGGAGCTATTGTACTCGCTGACGTGTAAGTTCTCAATGATCGAACGTCTGATAGAGCTTTCTCGATCATTGCTAGTCTGTACTTCTGTGAATTCTTGTCTGGTTCTCCATTGCCATCTTCTGTGGGGACTATAAGTGTTGGTATTTCTTCTTCGTCTTCTGCTTTTGGGGATTCTTTGTCTGCTATGGTTAGGTTCACGGTTTTCGTTGCGATCTGGTGTACTGGGAGTTCGTCGTTCTCTATTGAGGCGTCCACCTGAAAGTTTTTATTCAGTTAGTTTTTATTATTATCATTGGGAATATCTACAGCTCTTTTCTGCTTTCGTTTTATTTGCCAACCCAAACAGAGCTCTAAAAATCTCCGAAAAAGGTCTACTAAGATTTTGATATTAAACCAATTAAATCAAAATTTTAATTACATAATGTGAAGTTTGATAGGTGAATCAGTGTCCCAATTGAAGACAAAAACACATCCTAAAAAAACATTATTATTACCTCTTTCCTAAGCTCATCTAAGTCTTGCTCTGTCATTTTCTTACTGTCTTCCGTCTCTTGATCACCATCTGATTCAACTTCATCATCACTTACTTGAAGCCCAATGCCCATTTCCTGGAAAATAAGTGTGTTAATCTAATAATTGACTCTGATCGTCATAAATTCTTCAAATATAATTCCTGCAATTGAAATGCCAATGTTTACGCAAGAGTTATAGTTGGTGTGCCTAAGGGGACTGTTTTAGGTCCATATCTGTCCTCAAAAGTAGTAAATGAGTCCATCGAGTTTTAGAATGAAATATTCTACTAACTATGAACGACAGTCTCTCAGAAGAATAAAAAGTGGCAGTGATATCACTAAACCAGCTAAACTTGTATAAATGTCTAATGTTATTTACGACAAGACATTGTTAAGGCTAAAGCCGCGTTTCCATTATACGAGTTGTAAATTGTATGCAACTTGAACAAACCTGCATACAAGTTACAAGAAGGCAATTTGAATGGTAGATTGTGTATTTTTAGGGTTCCGTACGTCCGAATACAAAAACGGAACCCTTATAGGATCACTCGTGTGTCCGTCTGTCTGTCGCTTACAGTCAATTATCCCCGAATCTACTAGACCGATTGGGTTGAAAGGAGAATGCTCACGCTTCATAGAAAAAAAACCCAGCTCCGGCAGAAACGAGTTGAATCTCAAATTAACAATAGTATAGTGTAATAAAATAATAACCAGGAATGATCGGGATCCTTACTGGCAAACATTAAAAAAATGATAGTTTTGTTATGCAGTCGTCCATATAAAAGTAGTTCGAAATAGTAGTATCTTCCCCCATTTCTCAAAGACGCCTAGACCGATTTGGAAAATTCTTTTTTTATTTGAAAGGGCATACTTTTTTTATAATTAATTAATTAAATTCGTTTATATCGGACTACAAAATCCATATAGTGTTAGTACTTAAACATTAAAACAACTTATTATCTAGTGTTAGTAAAAATTATCCTACACACAAATTGCTTCATAAGCGGAGAGCATATCCTCTCCGCAACAGTTCCCAGGATGCTGTTGGGACTATCTCTCACTCGTCTCAGTAATGAAGCGGTTTTCTTGCGTACAATCGCGTGAAAACCGTCGGTACGAGCTTGCGCAAACATCTGCGATGCACTGCAGTAGCGAGGTAGACCCAACAACATTCTGAAAGCATTATTATACTGGACGCGCAGGACATCCAACGATCTTTTGGTGTAACTGATCCATAGATTACTCGTGTACAAACTCTGGCAAATAGGCCTTGAACAAGATAATTTTGACTTGATTCGTACACCGAGCAAATCTACGGGCCAATATGTTACACCGGACCGCCAAAGCCCTGCGCTCCCTCTGTATATCTACATCGTCTTTAAGGTCGTCGGACGGAAAATGACAAGGGCGTCGCCAAGGGGAGGCAGTTGCCCCCCACCCCCCTAGAGATCAAATGTTTTAATAAAATATTATTTTTGTTAAAATAAATAATTATTACTGTGTTTAAAAGTTTGATTTCGGTATTGTGCTGTCGAGGGCTTGTGAAGTTTTATACATTAGAACCGTTCTTATTACAAATTGTCATCGAGGCAAAGATTTCCTTAGTGTAACGCTTCATTCCTGCCGGAGGCTGTATGCCGGTATCGTGCGGTCCATGGCCCCCTACGGGGCCCCCGTGTGGGCCCTGAGCATGCGGACGCGATCAGCAAAGCTGGTCGCAAGCCAGAGGGTCATGGCTATCCAGATGATCCGAGGATACCGCACGATCGCCGGCGAATCGGCCAACCTCCTTGCTGGATTGCTGCCCTGGGATATGGAAGTGACTGCCCTCCACACTACTGGAGACACATCGCCGGAGCCCGGAGCTCTCCCCGCCGCGCCTCGACTCTCGCGATCTCAGGGCAGTATGAAGGAAGCGACTGTTGCAATCGAGGTCCGGGCACGCCGTAGTCGCGGTGATAAGACCCCTTTTTGAGGAGTGGTTGGATCTATAGGCGTCACGGCGTCCTGACTTACCGCCTGACGCAGGTCCTGAACGGAAACGGAAGTTTCGGGAGGTACCTGAGTCGAATAAGGAGGGAAAAAACGCCTGGATGTCACCACTGAGAGGATCGCCTGGAGGACACGGTGGAGCATACGGTGCAGGACTGCCCCGCTTGGGCAGAGCACCACCGTGTCCTCACGACGACGATAGGCGGCGACCTCTCGCGTCCGGCATTGGTCGAAGCTATGCTGCGGGGGAATGGGAAGCGGTCACCTCCTCCTGCGAAGCAGTCATGACAGCGAAGGAGGAGGCGGGACGCGTGAGGGAGAGGACAGCGTCCTCCCTTCACCCTAGCCGCAGTAGCAGACGCCCACGGCGACGGACGTCGCTAGACGATCTCCGGCCACCGTAGGCGCGGGCATGCTGGTGGCGAGTAATGAGCGACTCGCTGTTCATGGACCTTGCCCGGGTCGACGGCGCCTAGATCCCGGAATTATTGAAGGACACCGTGGATTTTAGTCAGTACGAGTCTGACAGTCTCTCCCGCTCTGCCCTGGGTGGGAGGACTCATTTGATGATTTTACCACGATAAAAAAATGTGTAATGCTTCATGCTCTCGGCGTTCATATTTTTTATCCCCCATAATATTGCCCCATTGCCCCCCGCCCTTAATCATAAGTTGACGACGCCCTTGGACCTAAGTATTTAAATGTTGATACTTTTTTAATTACTGACCCGTTTTTAAGTAGTTCGGGCCCTTGTTCCCAACATTTGCCACCGACCTTAAAAACCATGTATTCACAGTTTTTTACACTTTACGACAAACCATGTGTGGCAGCGTAGACTTCACAAGTCTTAAGAAGCTCCCTGATTGCTCCCGCAGACGGACCCAGCAGCACCATATCGTCCGCATAACTGATGTTGTTAATTCTTACTCCACCAACACTGCATCCGACACGCATACTGCTGAGTCCCTCTATGAGGTCATTTACGTATAGGTTGAAGAGCCTGGGGGATGTCAGGCCACCTTGCCTCACCCCGCACTCCAACCTATACGTCTCAGAAAGCGTACCGTCCCACTTCACATGATTGGTCTGGTTACCATACCAATAATGCAGTATCCCACATAATTCTGCCGGTATACCCCTGTTGGTGGCCCAGTGGTATCGGCCCCGACTTACGAGTTGTAGGTCGTAGGTTCGAACCCCGTCAGGCGCATTACTTTGTGTAATTTATTTCAACACCACTGCTCTCAAAACGGTGAAGGAAAACATCGTGAGGAAACCGGCATGTCCTAGAACCAAAAATTCGAAGACATGTGACATCTACCAATCCGCACTGGGCCCGCGTGGTAGATTACGGCCCACTCCCTCTCACAGAGAGGAGGCCTGTGTCCCAGCAGTGGGAACATTTATAGGCTGATGATGATGATGATGATACCCCTGTTTACCATCTTATCCCAGAGCACAACATACGAGACAAGATCGAAGGCCCTGGAGAAATCTAGGAAACAGGCGTACACCGACGCGGCGACGTCTTCCGAGCTGTATAGTATTGTATTGTTTATGACCAGTCATTGATAATGACCAGGTTGGAAAAAAAAGAATTTTAAAAATTGGTCCACAAAAATTTTTTTTTTGTTTGAGGTTTTGATTATAAGACCACCTGGAAAGTATACCCTTCCTAACAAAAAAAGAATTTTCGAAATCGGTAAAGGCGTCTTTGAGAAATAGGGGAACGAACTACTACTACGAATTTAAGTACCTACTTTTTCTATGGACGACTGAATAACAAAACTGGCAATTTTTATATGTTTGCCAGTAAGGATCACGATCTTACCCGGTTATTATTTTATTACACTATACTATTGTTAATTTGAGATACAACTCGTTTCTGCCGGAGCTGGGTTTTTTTTGAGCATCCTCCTTTGGTACACATATCAATTCCTGTGACCCAAGCACAGAGGTGTGACGTGAATAGATGAAATCTGTATGTGGGAGGTAATTTCTGGGGGGGAAGGGGAAAATTAAAAAAAAAGTTTTGAAAACTGCATCGTGTGACATATCAAATGAAATGTCTTGTTGAGACAATCTTAAATGTATTTTTTTGTAATTTTAAAACAAATAGTTTCCAAGTTATTCAAGAAAATAGACGAAATTTGACCATTCCCCCTTCCCCCCTTATCTCCGAAACTTATGAACCTAAAATTTTGAAAAAAATACATTAGTTAGTTTTCTACTTAAAGATTATAGGAAAACCTATAAGAAGTCCATATCTGTATATGGGAGGTAACTTTTGGGGGGCAAGGGGAAAATTAAAAAAAAATATTTGAAAACTGCATTGTGTGACATATCAAATGAAAGGTATTGTAGAGACAAACTTAAAAGTATTTTTTTTGTAATTTTAAAATAAATAGTTTCTAAGTTATTCAAGAAAATAGACGAAATTTGACCATTCCCCCCCTCTTATCTCCGAAACTTCTGATCCTAAAATTTTGAAAAAAATACAGGAATTAGTTTTGTACTTATAGATTATAGGATAACCTATAACAAACTGCATGACGCTCAGTTCGGGTTTCGGCCCGGGCTATCGACTGAAAGCGCAATAGTAAGTCTTAAGCATACCGTCCGGTACTATACCGATCGTAGGACGCCGGTATATGCTTGTTTCCTTGACCTCTCCAAGGCTTTTGATCTCGTGTCTTACGATGTGCTCTGGAGAAAGTTGAGGGACAGGGGTGTGCCGGTAGCCGTGCTCAATATATTCAGGTATTGGTATGGGAACCAAACAAATTTTGTAAGGTGGGCTAATACACTTTCTGAAGCGTATAGGTTGGAGAGCGGGGTGAGACAGGGGGGTTTGACATCTCCCAAGCTCTTCAATCTATATATAAATGACCTCATCGTTGAGCTTAGCAGCAGGCGCGTCGGTTGCTCGATAGATGGTGTATGTGTAAACAACATAAGCTACGCGGACGATATGGTGCTGCCGAGCCCGACGGTGGGTGGTCTCAGAGAGATGTTAGAGGTGTGTGAGGACTATGCTGATGTACATGGTCTTATTTACAATGTAAAGAAGAGTGAATACATGATCTTCAGGGCCGGCGGTAGATGTCTCGATAATTCACCCAGTGTTACCCTAAATGGCTTGAGCGTAAATCGTGTCACTAAATTTAAATATCTTGGACATTTCCTTACCGACGGCCTTGAGGATGATGTAGATATTGAGAGGGAGCGCAGGGCTCTAGCGGTCCGAGGTAATATGCTGGTCCGCAGATTCTCCCGCTGCTCGGAGGAAGTTAAGACTACGCTCTTTAAGGCATATTGTCAGAGCTTTTACACGGGAAGTCTGTGGGTCAGTCACACCAAAAAATCGCTGGATGCCCTGCGCATCCAATATAACAATATCTTCAGGATGATGTTGGGGCTGCCCCGATTCTGTAGTGCATCGGGGATGTTCGCGCTATATCGCACTGATGGTTTTCACGCCGTTATTCGCAAAAAGACGGTATCCCTGATCTGCAGATTGCGTGGCAGCCCGAACAAAATCCTGGAGACTGTAGCGGATAGGTTCTCATCCCCACTTTGGAGGTCATTTGTGAGAAGGGTAATTTAGTATTTTAATTTAATAATTTGATAATAATAATTCTTAATTCTAATATATTTCTATCTTGTGCCTTAAATTTTTGAATTTATGATTGAATTTTAATGTATGACTGTGATTTTAATGTATTTGATTTGAATGAATGTAATCCTAATGTATTTAATTTTTATAATTTTAATGAATTTTATCTGATAAATTATTGTAAAACTACTATGGATATGGATCTTTTAGACATCTGAAATAAATGATTTTATTTTATTATTTATTTTTTTTTATAAGAAGTTCATATCTGTATATGGGAGGTAATTTTTGGGGGGGGGGGGGGAAGGGGAAAATTTAGAAAAAAAATTTGAAAACTGCATTGTGTGACATATCAAATGAAAGGTATTGTAGAGACAAACTTAAAAGTATTTTTTTTGTAATTTTAAAATAAATAGTTTCTAAGTTATTCAAGAAAATAGACGAAATTTGACAATTCCCCCCCCTTATCTCCGAAACTACTGAACCTAAATTTTAAAAAAAATACAGAAATTAGTTTTCTACTTATAGATTATAGGAAAACCTATAAGAAGTCC
The DNA here is from genome assembly GCA_950005045.1 of Agrotis exclamationis. NCBI lineage: Eukaryota > Metazoa > Arthropoda > Insecta > Lepidoptera > Noctuidae > Agrotis > Agrotis exclamationis. The sequence goes on along the minus strand of OX465434.1, from coordinate 2,219,966 downwards.
ATGATATTAAAATAACATGGTAAATCACTCAATATACACAGTAGAGCATACGGTGCAAGACTGCCCAGCTTGGGCAGAGCACCGACGTGTCCTCACGGCTGCGATAGGCGGAGACCTCTCGCGCCCGGCATTGGTTGCGGCCATGCTGCGGGGCGAGACGGAGTGGGAAGCGGTCGCCTCCTTCTGCGAAGCAGTAATGCTCGCGAAGGAGGAGGCGGGCCGCGTGAGAGAGAGGACAATGTCCTCCCTCCGCCCCACCCGCGGTGGTGGACGCCCACGGCGACGGACGTCGCAAGACGATCTCCGGCCACCGTAGGCGCGGGCATGCGGGCGGCGAGTAAAGGGCAACTCGCTGCCCGACCATGGACCATGCCCGGGTCGACGGCGCGTTGTGTTCCACGCGCGCCTCAAAGAGCGTCAGCATAATGACGGGGCCCCCTCTGTAGAGGGCCAAAGCCTGCCGGGGTCGCGGGACTTATACCATTACCGTGACCCCGGGACATAAAGGGCTACTGAAGGACACCGTGGATTTTAGTCAGTACAAGTCTGACAGTCCCTCCCGCCCTGCCCGGGGTGGGAGGACTCATTTGATGATTTTACCACGATAAAAAAAAAAAAATAAAAAAAAAAAAAAAAAAAAAAAAAAAAATCACTCAATATTGTGTGTACCAATTTGGGTCAGATTTAAAAAAAAAACGTGATAGGTAGCAACGTACGGAACCCTCTTCACGCGAGTCCAACTCGCACTTGGCCGGTTTTTTTTCAATTTAATCAACTTGTATACCAATGTGACGTCATACTGTGTGCAAGACTTGCCTAAGATGAATTCAAACCCTATTTCAATTACCTCAAGCAATTCATTATCAACATCCTTGGTGCGTTTGTATCCAGAGCAAGCGATTTCCGTGTCGAGCTCGTCATCTCGCTCAAGGTCACTGAACTTCGGGTACTCGTCACTCTCGTATCCGAAACGTTTCTTGAAGAATTCACGAACGCAGCGCACATCGCGGTCGAAGTAACTAAACAGAAGAAAGAACTTAGAAAAAAATGTTTTACAATTACAAAGAATGCATTTTATTTCGTTTTGAAGTAATCATTTTTCATACTAAGTGAGTAGACAGATGGGGTGCTAAGACAGGTAACCTCCACGTGCGTCCGTGGACTGGAGTTCCCTCTCGGATACGTCCGGGGGGAAGACCAGTTTTTCGGGCCGGTGCGCCCTGGGATGCGGGCAAAAACTCTTCCTTAGGCACTGTGTGCCTAAGGGGGTTTCTTTGCCCGTATGCAAATAGCCTGTCGGGTGGAAGCTCCAATGCGTGTCCCTCTGATTAGCAGAGGGCACAGCAGCGGAGCGGGCTTGCGGACGGTGAGTAATGGGTAAGCTCGCCGTCCGACCAGGGACCAAGCCCGGGTCGGTGGCGTGTCGTGTTTCACGCGTCACCGACGGGGCCCCTTATGAGGCCAAATGCCTGCCGGGGTCGCGGATTTTTTCTTAATCCAGGATACCGTGGCCCCGGAACGTAAAGGGCATCCGAAGGAACACGGGTGGATTTTAGTCAGTAAGAGTCTGACAGTCCCTTCCGCCCCACCCAGGGCGGGAGGACTCATTTGATGATTTTGCCACCCTAAAAAAAAAAAAAAAAAAAAAGTGAGTAGACAGATGATTCCCTACGAAAGTTTTGGTGAGTGAATCAAGTGTTCAAATACTAGCAGCATATTTACTAGGCGACAAACACTGGAAATTAATAATGTTTATGTTAATTAGATCTTTGTCTGTAACTAATCAACAACCGAATTTGCCTATCCCAGTCTTTAAGATGTCCAATCAGAAGCAGCCGTTAAATACAAAGGAACGGGATTTGCATTGAGATTGAATATTAAAATCGAGCGTATGTCGATATTGGTATATTGGCGTAGCCAGTTGTAGGCTATTTATGATTGTAGAAATGTTACCTAAATAGTCTTCACTGTTTAATCTACTGTTATTTTTAAATAAATAATAACACATTAAATTCTAATACTGAAAAAGATTAAAGAATCCATACTCTACAAGAAGACTCACAGTTCAGCATTAGGATGCGAGGTGGAGACCATTTGCGGGAAGTCAATGATGATGGGATGGTTGTCTTCATCGATCATGATATTGAACTCATTAAAGTCTCCGTGGATGACGCCACAGTTGCCCAGGCGCACTATCAGGTTCATCAGCTCGTCATACAAACCTTCCGTGTCCGCTACTGAAGATACGTGGGTCCTGTAACCATAGAAACCAGAACACACATTTAATGTGTGTTTAAAAGTAAATATACTGACACCCGACCATACACTTGATAGATCAACAGATTTTTGTAATTGTTTAAAAAAGGATCTAAAATTCAACCTTGGGGTACTCCAAACTTAACCAGCTAAAATAACGGATACATTATGTATCTGTTGTAACCAGATTCGTAAATCATTTGATTTCTTTAAATAATACTTGTTATTTTTTAATTTACAAGTGCTTCTGTCAGTTATGAGAGTAAAAATGTTAAGAAATGGGTAACTCTATCAAACGCTTCTGTTAAAAACATTTTAAGGACTTCATAAACCAGGGTTTATTTATGACATGACGTTATGACTTCATAAAACTTTTTTTTGGGTTTTCTCTTGACCTTAGTCTAGGTCAGGAATGACTAAGACAAGGTCGACGATGGAGCGAGCTTACCCAGAAGAAGCCTGTTCACTCTAACTTTGAAGAGATTAGGGTTGTATGCGTTCGGAAACACAGACGCAGGCAGAGAGATCTACTCCTTCGCTGTCCGCATTATAAAAGACGCTTGGAAACACTTAGTGTGAATTGGTGGTATAGCAATAAGGTAAGGATGGTAATTTGCCGTGCGTCTAGATGTGTAATGATAGAAGGGGGCTGGTGTGATGAGGTCGTGGAGTTCTTGGGCACACTCTCCAAAGTACAATCTGTAGAAGACCGACAGGCAGGCAACTTTGCGGCAATGAGTCAAGCTATGGAGCTTGGCATTCACCAATTTTACGTCGCCAATTTTACATAAATAAGCATTTTATGGATGTCATAGAATGTCTTTATGAGAAGTATTTAATAAAACCTTAAGAGGGCTATTACAACATGAAAGAACACAGTTTCTGTCAATCTGACATCGTGATGTCCCACGAATAGAAACAAAACACAAACAATAGAACTGTGCCTCGTATACCACGAAGAAAACAACAAGAGCTTTTGCCACTTTTCTTTCGAATAAACAGAGTGAGATCCTGGGGCTTCCAGACACTACTTATTTTCTTAGTTACGAACGGATAATACGATAAATGACATCAAACTATTCTATAATAAATATATTGTTATGATATATTTCAAGTGTTAATATTGTTTCCAGTCTAATTGGAATTCATAACTTTTTTTAAATTAGATTTTTGTGATTATTTAGAATTTACGATATGGTATTTTAAAATGTTTAAACCTTTTCTTCGACTTATACAGCAAACAGTCATTTATGTCATGTATTCAGAGACATTAATTATGGACGCAAAATCAGCCACTTGGGGTAATTAAGGTGACATAGATACGGAGATATAGCCAGAAAAGTTGGGTTTAATGGTCGAATATTCCCAAGCAGTGCTTCAAAACGTTTGAAACCTGTGTCAAGAAACGGGTAATATCACCAAACGCCGTGATCGGAAGAAAATGAGTAAGGCCCAAGAAGACTATCAAGTTCGTTGAACCGCGCAAAGAGAGCGATAAATCTACCACGCGGACCGTACAAACTCTATTGCGACGAGCCACAGGCACCCCTATAATTGACTAGGCCATTTCGAATCGACACCATGAAGATTAAAAATATTTAAGAAGCTGCTTGGTTCGCCTGCAGTTAACTGTAGCGTATGGTGCAAAACGTTAAACATTTGCAAATGAGAAAATTTATTGAACTGTTTTGACAGGGCTACAGTCCCTCATAAGGTGGGTTACTGCTGGGTTTTTTTTTTTAAATTAGAGTGTAGAGAAGATCTTAACAAAAGGTTTCAGATCTTTGCACTCTTGAAACAGACTGTTTCGGTGAGCTTTAAATTATGCTTATAATTATGGGGTGGTTATCTCTATCTTGCAAAACTGGGCTTGCGCTTCCTAACGAAGATATATGTAACTGCTCAAAATTCCATAGAGAATGTGGTGCAACTCCACATTATTTCATTCGTACAGCAAGGAGTACCTGAGTTCAACTTGGATCAATTTGATGCTCGAGCGAAAATGACGCGACTAACAGTGCACAGATTTGCTGATGCTTGAATTACGATGTTACAGTGGTCAATCAGGATTTTTATCTGATTTCTACTAAGCATAGAAAAATTTGGGTATTTAATCCAGAATATTTCACCTTCAATCAAATTTATCAGCTCTCTGCACTGATCGAGGTCACGCTGCGGGACGAGACGGAATGGGAAGTAGTCACCTCCTTATGCAAGGCAGCCATGCTAGAGAAGGAGGAGGTGGAACACGTGAGGGAGAGTACAGCCGGATGACCTACGACGTCGCGAAGCGATTTCCAATCAGAGGGGTACGCCTTAGAGGCCCGGAGCCCGCCGTGGTCACGGGATTGTCTCATGGTTCCCCTGGAACGCCAAGGGCTATTGAAGAATCACCATGGATTTTAGCTAGTACGAGTCTGATAGTAAATCCCGTCCCAACCGGGAGGACACATTTGATGATTTTACCACGATAAAAAATTAAAAATACAATGCAGCTGCCAAAACGAAATACCGCAATAGACTGGATGCCGAATCTGATACAAGATTTTTAACTCTTTTCGATCAAACCTAATAACAACCGATTGATGAAAATTAAGGAACAGTTTCATAGGATGTATGAAACTGTTCCGTAATTTAAATCTTTTTTCTTCTGTAATACACTGTAACATCATTACAAGAATGCACGTTACTTTTCTCTTATTTTTATTTATTAACAAGTAAACATCTACAAAGGCAGACTTAATGCCTTTGGTATTTTCTACCAGTCGACCTGAGGGTGATGCAGAGACAAAACAAAGTAAGTGCAACATTATATACCTACAATATAATAGAATCAATTTATAAATAAATAAATGAATACACATATTATAATACCTACATACACACAATAATATAAACTAACTGACGAGTGTTATAGGGAAAACAATCAGGTAATTTTGAGACGAATCCGCCAGTTTCTTGAGTAAGAATTCACGAACCTTAATCTTAAACGTGAACTAACTAGTTGCCATCCTAATACTCAGAGAGAGTTAATTCCACAGAAAGACCGCCTGGACAAAGAAAGAAGTTGTTTGAAGTGGCCAGCGGTAGGAAGGACATCGTGGAAGACGATTATTGGAAGAACGGAGATTTTGGCTGAGCACAGAACATATATTATATTGGAAATGGTAAGACAGATAAGGAGAAAAAGGATTGCTAAGAAGAGAAAACAGGGTTGTCAAAGCCCTCAACGGTCTACGCTGACGAATCGGTAATCACTTTAAAAGTGATGATGTGCGGAAACATGATCATACTTTCGGAGATTAAACATTAATTGAATGCAGTTGTTTAGAAGTTGGTCAAGTTTCTTGAGTAGATCTGCATTCAGGTCATAGTAACACACATCACCACATTCAATAAAATTATGGTGAAGATAAGGGACTGAAAAAGGATTGCCTTTACCTGAGCAAAGAGTTATAGGAGCGTTGCGATTCTGTAACTCACACATATCAGAGCTGAATGGAATAACAGCGCAGTCAAAGACAATCCGTGATACAGTTAACCCGTTTCGTCTCTGCAGGTTATGGGGCCTCCTTATAATAACAGACTGGCACTTGTCTGGGTTAACCGCTACTTACGTCAAAAAAATCTGATCAATTTTTGACAGTTTTTTCGGGGCGCTCCTTAGAGAGCCAAATCCTGCCGGCGTCGCGGGACTGTCTTATCAGGTATCCGTGCCCCCGGATCGCAAAGGGTTATTGAAGGACACCGTGGATTGAAGTCAGTACAAGTTTGAATGTCCCTTCCGTCTTTCCCTGGGTGGAAGGACTGATCTGATGATTTAACCGCGCAAAAAAAAAACATACCACCAGAGGCATGGCCAGTGGTATAGTGGGTCCGCAGCGAACTAAACTATACAAGTGAATTGGCATGTTTCGGGAAGTTGGCAAGTCTGAAATTACATTAAATTATCAATTCAGAAAAAAAAAGCTATCAGAATTATTAACATTATTATCTATAATTACATCCACATTCGAATATAATAGGAAAAATACAATCAACACATTTACTAATTTACATTGCAATCTAATCAGAATTAAATTAATTCAAAATATTAACTTGTATCAAGAAAGGTTGGTTACGCTGTATTCTTGGCGATTGGAAAAATTACTGACCACCACTTATGACCTGCGGAAAATTCGAGGTACTACATTTTTCAAGCGCAATTTGATGTAATGACAAAGACACTAGCGCCGCGTCTAAACGTCATGAATGGTGGCGTGTATTTTAAATTTTAATGATTACGTGACTAATGTCAAAATGGTTGCGAGCGATACGTCCTCCCTCAGAAAGCGCTCCGCGCTGTCTAAATCAAAGAACAAACCGTTCTTGGTTTTATATTGAATTTTGTCATTGCATATTATAATTGTTTAATATTATTATTTTACTTTTAAATGAACCAATTATTTTTTCATGCAAGCTAACATAGTAACCTTAGTTATTTAATACTTTTTGATTGAATATCCAGTATAATATTGATAGAAAAAAAATATAATTTCGGACGAAAAATTGTCAATATCTTCCTGTTTTGCGGAATTATTTTTGGTGTATTTCTGAATGAAAAATAAAAAACTGATTAATACAGTCCAAATATAAACATTTAGTTGTACCACGGACATTTTCAAATATTATTTTACTATTATAACTTCTATGTAATGAGGTACCAAACATTGACAAAATGTAGAATTTTATGAAACATCCTTTGCAGAGACAAGGTTTTTACTCATGTACGTAAACAAATCTAAAAATTTGTTTAATACAGTCCACAGAAAAATAATCAAACTTTCTAGGGTATATATTTTTTTTTAATTTGTGGTCATATCTTACCCAGAATCGAGTTCCAAAGTTCGCACAAATATAAGGAAACGTGTGAAAGCCCTCTTAAGGTTTATTTTTATTTCTGTTTGTTAACCATAAGATGTTTGTGATTATTGATTTTCCTGCAATTAAGATATTAGAAGTCAAAGTCAAACTTACAATGGCCCACCGGTGACCAACTGCATCACTACACAATGCCTGTTGAAGTCTATTGGCTTGGGAACAGGAAAATCTCTGTCATACAGTGCCTTCATGTATGCAAACTCCTTGGTGGCAGATATACGGGAGAGGTACAGCCAGGAGGCCCGGTTACGGTGAGCATGGTAGTCACGTTTGTCTTTTATGTTGCGGAAACATGTGCGGCCAAGTCTGAAAGAAAAAGAGAGATTAAAGTATAGTCTCGTGAGCATAGTATGAGGGGATTCTCCAAGGAGGAATTCTTATCAATATTTGGGAGAAATGATTCTCTGAAAACGTTATATGTTTCATTTTTAACAACAACCTCAAATTTAGGAGTCTTTCTTCTTTATTGTGTTGATGATTCCTTAGGTTTAAATGAGCTTCGACCAAACTCTACCACATTTATGGAGCAGGTGGTGGCCTCGGATAGATCCCATAGTAATTGAATACAATGACATGAGTCATAGAACAATCTTTTTATAATTTTAGCAATGGTATGATATTGAAAATTGCTTGGTCATTTTACAGCAGAAGAGAATTTTGTGTATAAGTATTAACATATTAAATATCATGGCTATTATCATATTCTTTACCTGTGCAATTTCAGACATAATGGATTGCGATCTTCATCAGCAACTGTATAAATATTAGATTCCTTGCCCACTCCAATCTGGTTTCCAAACGACGCAATCACTTTTCTGTTTGTCAGTGCTTTTAGGGCTAAGTAGTCATATCCAGAATTTGTGAGACGGTATCCATCATCTGAACAAGAAAGGAAACATTTTATGTATCACAAAACATTATAATTAAGTGGAAAAATTGAATTCATATTGTGCATGTTGCACACAAAAGTCAAATTACAAGGATATTAGAAAAAAAAATCATTCTTAAAAAGTCAGTGATAGAGGGAGTTTCATGTGGGATGAATATTTGTACCTATGGAAGTTCGGTGAGAAATTCTTTCAACTACACAGTGTTGCCTATTCAACAACTTTAATGATATTCACTCACAATGTTTTCCACGCTCATAAGTCAGCAGTCTATGTTTACATAGTTCTTTCATTAATTTGTGGACACCACCATGACGGAGATTCGCTATAGATGCCACGAGAGAACCAGGTACCAGTTCGTGGTTCTTCATGCCCATTTCCACCTAGAAATATGAAGAATGTGTGAAAAATAAACTTTTTTGAGGTTACATCAAGTATCTTTATTCTATCAAAACTTACTGCAGTCAAAACTCGAAAGTCTTCAGCAGTTAGATACCGCAACATTGCGACGTCTAGCTTTCCCATTTTGATAAATTGTTTTTATTTAAGTTTTTATTGAGACAGAACTAACAACAACGTGATTGCACAGAGGTGATTGCGAATTTGATAATCAATGGGGAAGGCAAGTGTCAAAGTAAAAAGTGACATTTGTGTCCCAAAAGAACTGTCAAATCAAAGCATAGACATATAATCCTATGGACTGGAAATACCTACACCAAAAACGTGGATACCTACAAGTTCGCCGGGCACATAAAATGGCGGCCTATGCTAGGGTTGTGCCAATCAAGAAACATAGTGTTACTGTAACGAGTATGGATACTAGTATCCCTAGTACTTTTAGGATTACATAATAGTATTACGACTAGATACCATGATTGAATAATAATCCATGTAGTTACGTAAAAAAAATGTAAATTTTCACATTTGCGCTATTGCTTGTAATTAAATATTATACATATATTTATGTGTTAGCGTTAATTTAAAATTTGACGATTAATTCGGATTTAACAGGTAAACCTTTGGACTTGTTAATTTGTCTTTTTAAAAAGTCTTTTGGTCCCGCCAAGTCTTCTATCACAACAGCCTTCAAATCAGCATTTTTTTTCCCTTCCTATTCTTTCATTGAGGCGTTTAATTGTTTTCTGTTGATTGATGTATTTTTCTTTAAAGGCTTTAATTTTTCCAGTTTGTAAAACCTGGAATAGAAAAGATAAATAGTTAAATCAAATCAAATTTATTTCAACTAGGCCAATAATTACAGGCACTTTTGAATGGTCAAAAGACTTAAAAATAAATCAGTACAAAATTGTTATGGTGCTACAGTTCTAGTCACAAGACATAATAACTGTGAAAGTACCGTAGGTGCCCATTCCAGAGCGAAGATCTCTATGCAAAAGAACGGACAAGAAACTCCATGGACACTCTTTTTACACTCAACGTAGCAAGTTAAGTGTACAGTTAATATTAAAAAAAAATAATGAAAATTAAAATAGACCGTGGCAGCTAAGAGATGACCAGTCCCATCTGACAGCGCCTTTTCACATGCCAAATGTATCAGCACTATTAACCAATAACTTAATTATGCACTGTTAAAAAATAATTTGCATATTGCATTTTATTGCTAAAAGTTATTTTCAAGTGACAGTTGACAAGTCTTTGACAGATTGCGGCGCTTGATGTGCTGCCGTCTGTTTGTCAGAAAACGGTTAAAAATTCAACATCTACATACCTCTTTGGGCACTGTTCCCACAAATTGATGGGTCAACTGCAATGGTGCCTCCATTACATTAGATGGTTCATCTATTACGGTAGATGGTTCCTTTATTACAGTAGATGTACAAGAAACATCAGATTCTTGAGTGTTGCTTGTTTCACAGAATACAAATGACTCTGGAAGTTGTTTTTTGTTGGATGTTTGAAAAAAATTATGAAATATGCATTACTATCCATATAACTTAGGCTAAAAAACCAGGCTGTTATTTAACAATCATTTTAATACACGCTTACCGAAAATATTGTAGGTACAGAGTTCTCATGTAACCTAATAAACATCAAGTGTTCTGTTAAAACATTTTTCTTCAAAGTGAAGTGAACACATAAGCCAGTCTTTACTTCGAGGACAATTTTTTTCGTCACCGATAGAGTCCAACCATTTTTTCTTCAATCTTTCATTTTTGGGAAACCTATAAATGATTGGTATTTTTTATCAATATATCATTTGGTAACAGTTTCAGTGTAACGAAGGACTAGTATCGGGAACTATTACAGCAACGGTACAACACTATTATTATTGTAAACAAACAAACGAAAATAAGAAATGAAAAATATTGTCTGTAGGACGGAAATAAACCCAAATATTAATACTCTAACCATGAAAACAAGGTCACATAGCGATTTCTTTACCGAAATTGTTCTATTTCATGTAGTTTTGCATGAAAACCTGTTACTAACCTGTACAAAGTCAATTCAGGCTGATTCTTCTTTTTTCTGGCATGACAAGACACAATGGAACATCCAGGCATGTTGAATTACTGTTTCTTAATGGTAACACGCACTTTTAAAAGAAAACACTCCGTAATTTACTCAAAAATCTAAATTCAACAAAAAGTAAACAACTGTTTGACAGCAGAACTACCACGAAACTCGGCACATAAAATGGCGAAATGGGCACGTTTCTGTAACTGTGGGAAATATCCCAACAAAATATTCCATTTTTTAGCAACAACCGAAATATTGTTGTCTCTTTTGTCAAATATGAATACTGCATTAGAAAGAAAGAGACAAACCAATATTTCACTCTCTGTCTCATGTTTGACTCATATTTGTATAAGCAAAATGTATGTATAGAACATCGGGGCGTCTCCATATAACTTTATCTCAATGAATCAAAGCAATTTTCTGAAAAACAACGTTTTATTGATGTAAAATGACTAGATGTTTTGTAAATGGCTCTAATAATGATGGAACATACAAATTTCCGAAAATTCACACTATCAAGAAATAATAAACAAATATCTATCTTTGCGAAGCCTGGACAGGCCGTTAGTTGAATTTATTAATGAAATTCTATGATTATACCAACTAAACAATCGAATACACCTTTCAAAATAATATCTACCTTTCTATTGTAGGTTAAGTATTGCATCGCTCTTTATAATATTATGAAATGGTTCGTCTGGTGGAAGAATTATCACCGGACCGAGATTTGTGATAGTGGTGCTGTTAAGAAGTAAAAATTCTTATCATATTGCTCCAATCTATAAAATAGATGTAAAATTAGATGAAGAAGACAAACACAAAACTTGATGACATTTTTCTCAATATAGAATGTCAGAAGCAGTAATATATTCTTTGTAGAGGCTAGCACATGTAATACCTACTTAAAAATTACAATTTAAAATCCCAACTACAAGTGTGTGTTTAATGTAGTAGAATCAAATTTCTAGCCTCTCAACTAAATCACTTTTTTTTCCTCTTGTAGAGGCACCGCGGTGTCTTACTTCTGGTTTTAGTATATGCACTTGCATTGACGAATAATTTCCTATATTTGTTTTTTAGAATAAACTCAATTTTTATAACAAAATACGTGTTTGTTTTTTGTACAAGCTAAACAGTAATCTGACTTATGGGACAACGATCGCAGCGACATCTACGAATAGCTTTGAGTTGCCATCCCCATTGATCACAACTTTCACCACAAAAAGAATCTGGAAGAAAATTGAAAATATGATTGACAACAGTCAGTATTTCTTTCATATTGCCTATAAGAAACAGAGACAAACTATCTAGTTATGCTCTCAGACTGTACAATTATATAAATTGCTCGTTTTCACCTCACCCGTAGAAAGAGAATAACCCTCCTTTTTGCTTCGCCGTAGTCGGGTAAAAAGTATAGAACGCGGGATAATTCCTTCTCTTTCCCTCAAGAAAGAAAAACAAATCGACAAATCGCATAAGAATAAAAGGGACAGAGCATACTATCGCCATCTCTCAGTGCGTAGCCCGTAGAAAGAGAAAAATATAGAACGCGGGATAATTCCTTCTCTTTCCCTCAAGAAAGAAAAACAAATCGCATAAGAAAAGGGACAGAGCATAACTATCGCCATCTCTCAGCGCGTAGCCAGTTTTTTCAAGGCCAGCCACAACATTTTGCGGATTTCAGGGATACCAGATTCGGGCAATATAATTATTTCCCGGACAATAAGGAAGTTTCCAATTTTTTTTATTTATTTTTAAAAAATAGTACTAAACTTGCAATGAAGCCCATTGACATTTTTATTCAATTATCTTCATAAATGACGAAGTTATAATACTTTTCCCGTCCGCTTTAAAACTTCTCGGCGCGCGGCCGGTCAACAATCTCATGACGTCACAAGTCTCATCACTCGCTCGAGTCGAGAAGTCGTCGATGCGCGGTCACCTCAGACGGTTATTACTTTTGGTTCAAACAAGACTGAACAAATATTATCGTTGAGGAATCATTATGGAAATCGTGCAAACTGATGTGAAAGTACATTATAAATATTGTATCGTTCCCAAGTGTACAAATACAACCATAACTCTCTGTAACTTAACTCTGTAACCTTAAATCTGTAAACTACATCAAATCAAATTCAACCTTACACGCATGTTTTAAGGTCAGAATTACAAAGTGTCGTTAAAAAGCAATAAAACCGGCCAAGTGCGAGTTGGACTCGCCCGTGAAGGGTTCCGTAGTAGCAGGCATAGATTAGGGATATAATTATATTGAGATTAGTAAGTAATATACACAAACAGTAAAAATATCTTTGTTTTTCATAGTGTTTGTATGAATGGCAAAGTTATATTTGCGGTTTTTAAAAATGTACTATATCTCAAAAACTGCTAACTGTATCTCATCCAAACCAATTTTCGTTGGAAGATTTTGTTGAGGTCTACATTATATATTTTTTTTAGTTTTATCATTCTCTTATTTTAGAAGCTACAGGGGGGGGGGGGGGCGGACACATTTTACCACTTTGGAAGTGTCTCTCACGCAAACTGTTCAGTTTAGAAAAAAAATGATAATTATATGAGTAATCTCAATATCATTTTTAAAGACCTATCCATAGATACCCCACACGTATGGGTTTGGTGAAAAAAAAAATTGAGTTTCAATTCTAAGTATGGGGGGAACCCTCAAAATTTGTTTTGTTTTTATTTTTGTGTGAAAATCCTAATGCGGTTCACATAATAGGTACATCTACTTACCAAGTTTGAACAGGATAGCTCTTATATTTTCGAAGAAAAATGGCTGTGACATACGGACGAACAGACAGACAGACATGATGAATCTATAAGGGTTCCGTTTTTGCCATTTGGCTACGGAATCCTAAAAATTAACGACAGAACCTCGTCGCTTCAAGGACAAGGAATGATATGTAATACCTACGACTTATTAAAATAAAATTGTTTTCCACTGTTAGACTGTCCACGCACAAATCCACTCTCCATCGTCTAAATTTTACTTTTATCTGGTTTTTACTTAGCTAAAAGATAGTATATTATACGAAATATTACTTAATACTTCACACAGACACTCAAACACCGCATTCCATGTACTTACTGTGAGCAACAAACCACGAAATACTCGAAACAGCCGCTACCCGCCCCACCCGCGCGGTGAGACTTGTGACGTCACAGACCAAATGCTCCGCGTGCATTTCAAAATTAATTCGGGATTCAGTAAAAGTGGATTAACTTTGTCATTTTTCAAGTTATTAAAATAATTCTTTCACCGTACATATTATAATTTCTTTGCCTTACAATTTTAATAAGTATTTTTAATTTTTGTTAAAATGGAAACTTCCTTATTCGGTCTGTACGATAATATATGAAAATTGACAATTATTTTTTTTTACAACTATCACACAACGCCATCTAGTCCCAAGCTAAGCAGAGCTTGTGTTATGGGTACTAAACAACTGATAAACATACTTATATATTTCTAAATACATACATATTATGGATAAATTACACCCAAACACAGAATAAATGATAGTGCTCATCACACAAACATTTGTCCTGGGTGGCAATCGAACCCACGACCTCCGGCATAGCAGTCAGGGTCACTAACCACTAGACCAACAGGCCTGTCAATCAGTATGGCTTAGCAGGTTTCACAAACTTACGCCATTAAATTCTTCTCTGTACTTAATTAGGCAGATTAAGGGAAAAAGTCACATGCAATTATACTACAAATGTTTTTGTTTTTAAATAATTTATTAAATTACTATAATTATGTTTTACTTCACCGAAAGGCAATTGGTCTGATAAACAGGTTATCCTTTTGACATATTATTACCCATATCGACCATTACCGATCACGCGTGATAATAATGTACCCGTTAGTCGGGTAAAAAGTTTGCAGTATGACAACGCTCCCCATTTGTGACGTCAACATTCTCTATCTCATGTGGCTACGCCAAACAACCATCTAGGATTCCTTTATCTAAGGCGTAGCCAATTTTTCAAGGCCAGCCACAACATTTCACGGATTTTAGGGATACCAGATTCGGGCAATGTATTTCCCGGACAATTCGGTCTGTACGATAATATATGAAAATTGATAAGTATTTTTTAACAAACATTCTACATTATTATTATACATGATATTATACATATTCTTTGGGAGTGTATTCTTTGGCAGAACGAACGCAATATTATGTTGGATACTGTTCAGACTACATCTGGAGTCATTTATTATACGGACCTTGTGGAAACTCGAACAAACTTCCGTGCGTTCAAGCGTTTTTGCCATACCTATTATTGGAATCAAATATAGCAGCTCACAATTTAGGACCCATTAATATTAGTAGTCATTTTTACCCGTGGTGCAAGGCAACTGGGCTTCTCCCAGTTGTAATGTCCCTTTGTGCCTATTGGCCTTGCTTTGTTCTGTCTCCTGCTTGCATGGAGGGAAGTGGAAACATATTTTTCCTACTCCTCCACAATTCTTTTCTGATTAATTTCGTGCAGGATCCAAGACAGGTAAATTCATTCTCCGGGACACGTCGAGCTTCATTGTCTTGGCGCTTTTCTGGTGGTTGCCACTGTTGATTCTGGCTCTCAAGAGTTGCAGTGGTTTGGGAATAGTGTGGTGGGTTTGTCCCAAATAAAAAAAAAAAATACATGATACAGGAATTTGAATCCGTAATAAGATATAAAAAAAACTTTTTTGAAAAAAAGGGAACCGACTTCAAAACCAAACACAAAAAAACTGTAAAATAACTTTTCTTTCGGAAGTCGGTGGCTTTGTTTTTTATATCATTGACTATGGCCACCGACTTCCGAAAGAAAAGTTATTTTGCAGTTTTTTTGTGTTTGGTTTTGAAGTCGGTTCCCTTTTTTTCAAAAAAGTTTTTGATTTTTCCCTTTTTAGTTTCGAAATTCAACAAAAATCTTCATATAATCGGCGTCTTTTGAAAATCTGCAATCCTAGTCAGCAACAAAAACGGATTTGTACGGGCAACGTCACGAGATATCCGTTAGTGTTATATACTAAAACCTTCCCCAGAATGTAACAAATACTTTTCTGAGAACCGCATCAAAATCGGTTCAGCCAAACGCGAGATAATCGCGGACAAACATGCAATGGTCACTGAAAATCTACAATCCAAGAAACAAAAAAACGGATCCAGGCGGGCAACGTCACGGGATATCCATTAGTGTTATATACTAAAACCTTCTCCAGAATGTAATGAACACTTTCCTGAAAACCGCATCAAAATCGGTTCAGCCAAACGCGAGATAATCGCGGACAAACATACATACATACATACAGGTCGAACTGAGAACTTACTTTTTTTTTTGAAGTCGGTTAAAAATAAATTGGTAGGAGACTTCAGCTCTTTCTCGATGTATTTTTTTTTTGTGTTTTTATTTGTCCACGAAAATGAGTGAGATAATAATTATGTATTGGTGTTTCGCCTATTCATAGTTCATAGGCAATTCCTCGACCGATGGGCCCGATAGGAAAGTCTCGCTCATCATATCGCTCAATATAAAAATCTACAAGAGTATTGATTAGAGTTTACAATAGCCATTTTAAAAGTATCTTGTATGGAAATGAAATATTAGGTCGAAACAATTTGAAATAATGTGAGGGCATTATTTCAATTTAATTCGAACTAAAAAGAACAAAAAAAACACTGTTTAAAATAATAAAAAACTGTTTTTTTTTCAACCCCCTGATATATTCCTAACATTCAAGGGTTGGGGTCACATCATACTCCACCTTGCATAATGTTGACTTAGTATGGCTTAGCAGGTTTCACAAACTTACGCCATTCAATTCTTCTCTGTACTTAATAAGGCAGATTAAGGGAAAAAGTCACATGCAATGATGTTTTCCTTCACCGAAAGGCAATTGGTCTGATAAACAGGTTATCCTTTTGACATATTATTACCCATAACGACCATTACCGATCACGCGTGAATATAATGTACCCGCTAGTCGGGTAAAAGTTTGCAGTATGACAACACTCCCCATTTGTGATGTCAAAATTCTCTATCACATGTGGCTACGCCAAACAACCATCTAGGTATTTCTTTATCTAAGACCTCACCCCGCACTTCACTTGCGAGAGGATGGATCCTCAGGATGGATCACAAGTCACAACCATTGAGATAAAGTTATATGGAGACGCCCCTATGTTCTATACATACATTTTGCTTATACAAATATGAGTCAAACATGAGACAGAGAGTGAAATATTGGTTTGTCTCTTTCTTTCTAATGCAGTAATCATATTTGACAAAAGAGACAACAATATTTCGGTTGTTGCTCAAAATGGAATATTTTGTTGGGATATTTCCCACAGTTACAGAAACGTGCCCATTTCGCCATTTTATGGGCCGAGTTTCGTGGTAGTTCTGCTGTCAAACAGTTGTTTACTTTTTGTTGAATTTAGATTTTTGAGTGCGTGTTACCATTAAGAAACAGTAATTCAACATGCCTGGATGTTCCATTGTGTCTTGTCATGCCAGGAAAAAGAAAAATCAGCCTGAATTGACTTTGTACAGGTTAGTAACAGGTTTTCATGAAAAACTACATGAAATAGAACAATTTCGGTAAAGATATCGCTATGTGACCTTGTTTTCATGGTTAGAGTATTAATATTTGGGTTTATTTCCGTCCTACAGACAATATTTTTCATTTCTTATTTTCGTTCGTTTGTTTACAATAATAATAGTGTTGTACCGTTGCTGTAATAGTTCCCGATACTAGTCCTTCGTTACACTGAAACTGTTACCAAATGATGTATGGATAAAAAACACTAATCATTTATAGGTTTCCAAAAAATGAAAGATTGAAGAAAAAATGGTTGGACTCTATCGGCGACGAAAAAATTTGTCCTCGAAGTAAAGACTGGCTTATGTGTTCACTTCACTTTGAAGAAAAATGTTTTAACAGAACACTTGATGTTATTACATGAGAACTCTGTACCTACAATATTTTCGGTAAGTGTGTATTAAAATGATTGTTAAATAATAGCCTGGTTTTTAAGCCTAAGATAAATGGATAGTAATGCATATTTCATAATTTTTTTCAGACATCCAGTAAAAAACAACTTCCAGAGTCATTTGTATTCTGTGAAACAAGCAACACTCAAGAATCTGGTGTTTCTTGTACATTTACTGTAATAGAGGAACAATCTAGTGTAATAAAGTCCTCGCTGCGGTCTCTCTATAGATTCAAGCATTTCCTCCCATCTAGCACCAAACTCATTCTTGTCCAGTCACTTGTGCTTCCCATTATTGACTATGCTGATGTTTGTTATTCTGATCTATCCCAAGAACTTCTTAACAAAGTGGATCGACTTCTCAATAGCTGTATTCGCTTCGTTTTTGGCCTTCATAAATATGATCACATTTCTTCTTTCCGTTCTCAGCTTAAATGGTTGCCTATCCGACTCAGGAGATCCCTCAGATCTATCTGCATGCTTTTCAAGATTATGAACGATCCACGTGCTCCTGATTATTTAAAAACTCAATTTAAAGTGTTGGGCAGTTCTCATACTTGTAACCTTCGAGCTTCCAAAAAACTACTTCTCCAAATTCCTTCACACCACACCGGTTTTATGTCTAATTCTTTCGCTTTCGCTATAGCATTAAAAAAGTTGAAAGCGATTTCACTTTAAAAAAAAATTACTTAACCTCTATTTAAGTCACAATAAATAGCTCTCTTCTTTTTCTTTTCAAGTCTAGTCATAATAGTTATTATTAAGTTATATGTATATATATATATATTTTTTTCATTTATTCTATTATATTGTTTAGTTTATTTTATCAGTAATATATGTATTAGTATCTATATTAATTTATATATGTCTTTGATTTTTTTTGTACCCTACCACAATATTCTCTTATTTAACCCAAAGGTTGACTGGTAGAGAATGCCTTGTGGCATTAAGTCCGCCCTTGTACCACTTTATGTACATGAAGTTTAAATAATTAAATAAAGGAACCGTCTACCGTAATGGAGGCACCATTGCAGTTGACCCATCAATGTGTGGGAACAGTGTGGGAACAAATTAACGCTAACACATAAATATATAATATTTAATTACAAGCGATAACGCAAATGTGAAAACATTATTTTTACGTAACTACATGAATTATAATTCAATCGTGGTATCTAGTCGTAATACTATTATGTAATCCTAAAAGTACTAGGGATACTGGTATCGATACTCGTTACACTAACACAATGTTTCTTGATTGGCACAACCCTAGCATTGGCCGCCATTTTATGGGACCAGCGAACTTGTAGGCATACACGTTTTTGGTGTAGGTATTTCCAGTCCATAGGATTATAATGTCTATGGTCACAACTAATCACAACAACATGACAGTGACATTGACAATGATTGACATAGAACCACAGACATATAATTATTATATTAGATCGTGCTCTTCAAGTTTTTTGCCACACAAAAATGAATCTTATTGCTCACGATTTAGATTTCCTTTTTTGTCTGGCAAAACTAACGAGAGACATGAGAGGTTAACTTTAAAGGTCGCTATCTCTTTTCCACAATTGCCAGGAGATAAGCATTGGTAGAAATGGTAGAAAATTTTATAGTTTGGGGCTTACTTAATTTATTTGTAATTTATGTTATTTTTAAGCTACAAGTAAAATACGTTTGTGAGATTGCTTAAAAATGTATTTTATTTACCATATTTTTATAATACATAGAAAATAGTTATCATTTAATTTTTTGTAAAGTTATATTTATTGTATGACTATGTGGTAGTAATTACGTAATTATTCTGACAACACTAAATGTGACGTATGAATTATATATGGCGGCTTTTTTGTAAACCATAAATAAAAATACGTTTTAACTACAGATATCTTCTATTTTTACTGTGAAAATAGTAAAATATGATGTAATAAGACATATAGAAGTGATTCATAATATTGGTTGTGGCATATCATTTCACAGGTAAGGAATATTTAAGATTTTGTTACCTAACGATGATTAGTGTGACAATACTTCAGAAGTTCATTATTATTAATATATTATTGTGGAATATTATTATTACTTTGCGATGAAAAGTAAGGAAAATATAATTTGAACCTACGAGTAATTATCACATTATTGCAATAGTTTATAGATTAGTTTAATTTTTAGATGGACGTGACAAAAAAATGTTGTGTGGAGACTCCATTTCATGCCAAGCGAAACTCTATTACTTAGATTTCGCTGTCCGTCCGTCTGTCTGTCACCAAGCTGTATTTATGAACTGTGATAGTTAGACAGTTGAAATTTTCACCGATGATTCATTTTTGTTGCCGCTATAACAAACTAAAACAATAGAAAAAAAAACATATTTAAGAGGGCTCTAATACCCGCGCCCGTCCGCATCGATCATGCCTGGGTCGACAGCGCGGCGTGGTCCATACCCGCCTCAAACAGCTGTCAGCAATCTGACGGGCCCCTCTTACAGGGCATTTGTCTGCCGGGGTTGCGGGACTGTCTTATCAGTTGACCCGGAACGTAAAGGGCTATTGAAGGAACACCGTAGATTTTAGTCAGTACAAGTCTGAGAGCCCCTTCACGTCCCACCTGGGATGGGAGGACCCATTTGATGAATTTCCCACGATAAAAAAGAGGGCCCAGAGTTTTTTGCTCTTGTTTAGTCGATAACGGCAATAAATAGACGTTTGAAATACTTATTCACAAAGTATTGAGTTATATATTCTCTATAAAAATGAATAATTAAATTAAAGCAAATATTTAAGGGAGCTCAAATACAAAAAATTTTTTTTTACGGTCTGTGGGGACTAAACTGGGTACAATGAAAATACTTTAATAAATTCTCCACTTTAATCAATAATCGCCTAATCAAATCTTCAGGATCCTGTGGGATGTTCGAATAGTAGGGTGGTGAAACAGCATGGGGTCATTGATCTTGAGGTAGAAGTCAAATCCGAAAGTCATGAACTCATGATTCGCGATTCTCGTGGAGTTAGTAACGTTAAGGTCAAGGTCAAATGTCCTTAGAGTTAAGGTAAAATGTCTTTGAAATTAAAATCAAATGATTCCGAGGGCATTATTTATATACCTTGAAGGTCAAGCTCGAGTGGAAATTATGGTCAAGGTCAAATGACTTTAGATTTCAGGTTCATGATCAAGGTACTGGAACTCCAGTTGACTTGACTTCAATTGCAATAGTATATTTTTCTCTTCTTTTGTTTAAAATCTCCAAAACAGTCTGTCCTGTCGCAAAAATAACGAAAAAATTCAGCCAAGTTATAGCAGGAAAAATCTTGTTCCAGAATCTTATGGTCACCCTACTAGAAAGAGACGGTTATCTCCAAATTAGCTCTCTCAGCTGGCACGTTTTTCGGCATGAGTACTCAGTCCACATTGTTTAACACGGCTGATAATCTTCGTACAACGAAACGCTCGATGTAGCGCCATATTGTTTTAATGTTGACTGACGTTTCTGGTCGTCTGTGATTGGCGTCGCATACGCTGGTAGGCCGCCAGCCCGCCATTTGTTTTTGTTTCATTTGACATAAGTCTGACATTACAGAAAATAAATAGATTTTTGTGCTTATTTAAATATTGATAAATCCCAGTTTCCCAGTGTTTCTACTATTACTTTTGCTACTTGCAAAATGTATTACGAGTGCTCTGTTTGTAAATCTTCGCGACAGGACGCTATTTTGCATCATTTCCCTTGTAATGAGAAAAGACTCGCTGTGTGGTTAAAATGTTTTAATACTAAACCGTGATGATCTGCAATCGTTATCACCTGAACAACTTCCGAAGCTTTTCGTTTGTCAAAAACACTTCTAAAAGAAGTTCATTACGTCTAAATCTCGTCTCATTGGCAGTACCTATCCTTCCTTGTTTAATGAAGATGAGATTTTGAGTGGAACAGCAACTCGGCAGTATACCGGTAAGTATTATGATGAAACATCAGCTATAGTTACTTCTTGCTTTCTTAACCTTACTTCTAACTAATATTATAAATACCAAAGTTTGTGAGGATAGATGGATGTTTGTTACTCAGATTATTTTAACATAAATAAATAGGATACCTTTTATCCCAGGATTAAATTCCTGTTACTTAATTGTCGTCATAAACGCGAGCGAAGCCGCTGGCAATGGCTAGTATAAAAATAAATGTTTTGCAAATTGTTATTTAGAATAGGTGCTAAATTTTGACCGGGTGGTAAGAGGCAGAGATATAGGTATTGTTCCTATAGTTTAATAGATCTTTTTATGAGAATTCATTTTACAGTTACATGCAAACATAATATGTATTACTGAATACATAATAATTATATTATAATGTTTTCATAAAACTCAACTGGTTTACAATACATAAAGCACCCTCATGATTCACTCCGAGGTTCATAATATTTTGTTATACTAAACATAATGTTTCTTCTTTTCCAGGTCATTATGCAGATGGAAGACCTGTGAAAATCCTGACAATAGCAGTTGTAGAAAAATTACCTTACCATCAGTTTTGGAAAGAGGCGGAGAGGCAATCCATGAAACTAATATCCACAACTGGATAAACCAATCGAGAATATACGGCAGCAAAAAAAGACTAAACTACCCATCCAAAGGCGCAGTGAGGTGTTTCGGTACAGTGATAACTATAACAAATGCATACTTGGAACACAATGCTCATAATAATAATGTTGCATCAAAAGTGATTGATTTTATTGGTTCCAAGTATTCATTTGATATCATTCACTGTACCAAACACAAGACAAATAACCTTAATCATTTCATTTCATTAGTTGTGAGGTTTACCATTATTTACATTATTATAGTCAACTGGTGCAATATGATAAATAGAATTTTACAAAATCCTTCTTTGCCTGCAGTGCAAAAACAAGCATTCGAAAAATTTAAAAGGAAATTAAAAAATAAATGTTTTAATATGTAATTGTTTGTTTTATCTTATTTTTTCCCAAAATTCAGACAGCAGTAGTAATTATTATTATAGAAATCATGCAATAACGAGCACGGCGTTCTAGGCTGTATACGATTTATTCCTTTGCCATTGTACAACAGTCGTTTAAATTAAAAAAAAAAGAAACGTCATACGACATTAAAACTCTATGATGAAAATTTTTGTTCCGAAGTTGGCAGTCTGATACGTAGTATCTCTAAGTAGTCTGTGTTGTTTAATACGTCCATGGTTAACTATCGAACGCGGTGAAGTCAAATCAAATACAGCTCTAGAGCAATTGCCCAAGAGTTATTATTGTTTGGTTTATCCAACTATTTTACGATTACAATACAACCTCGGCTGTGGCCCCAACCCGTGACCCGCCCGTCCGGCGTCCCAAAATTCCTAGGTTCGATTTTCTCTGTGTTCGTGTGCTCTGTTTCTATTACCCGTAATATAAATTTCCTTTCCAGAGTAACTTTCGGGTTGTTTTTGTAGTTCTTACAGTAATTATTTTAGTTTTTGTCAATCAGTTGTTTTTTGAGTGATAATTTGTTAATGCAAATTAACTACTTATAATGGCTGATGGCGCCTTCAACAATGGTCTTATACAATTGGAATCGACTCCGTTGTTCGTGTTTTACTCCGGCCAGATTGTGTCTGGCACAATACAGTTTGAGCTGGACCGACCATTAAGATTTTCTGGTAAGTACTGCCTGTCGAAAACTGATGTCACTGAGGTTACCCGCCCATAAGATGACCCATAAAGAACTATGATAATTTTCTTCTGACTCCCTGACTCACTAGATGTAATATTTCTGAATTCTGAATCTTTTCACTACTCTTTCCTACATGTGTATTTTTGTTATTACCTATGTAAGTAGGTAATAAAAAAAATCCCATCAAAAACATTCCGTCAACAATTTTACTAACCCAAAAAAACAAACAGCAAAAATAATGTTATTATTTCTTTCAGTGATCTACATCCAATTTCTGGGAGAAGCGAACGTGCAATGGACTGAGAGTGAAGTAGAGACTGTCAATGGTGTTAAAAACCATAAAATAGTCAAGTATGTGGGCCATGAGGAATACTTCAATTATACTTATAATTTGGCGGGAGGTGGCTCAGGTAGGTTGCAGTAACATTATTGGTGCTATAGTTAAGCTATGGATATAGTTGGTGCTATATTATAACCAGTAGTTAAGCCGTGGACGGCTGAGTTACAAAGTGCGGTTTCAATTCACACACACCTACAAATGGTTGTTCCTTGTCTGAGTGTTGAGTTTCAATGTTTGTAAACGCAACAACAATACAAAAGAAATTCCTAGTGTTTGGCAACTATACTTAAATATTAAATTTTACAATTAATTTCAGGTACTTCAGTACTTCCAACTGGACCTCAGGTCATCCCTTTTAAGTTCCAAGTACCGTTCACGGCTCCCTCATCTTTCAAAGGGCAGCAGGGCCAGATATCTTACACCATGACGGCACATTTAGTCGTACCAGAACAGATACATGCACATGAAGTGATCATGAAGAACTTCCAGGTCATAGCACCATTGGATTTGAATTTGGGAAGTCCGAGGATTAAGGTAAGTGTTTTTCAATTTTTTTTTATCTTGTCTTTGGTTTTTCGTTTATTATGTGTCTCTTAGATCAAAAAAAAAAAATCAAAAGCAAGGAGGGGATGCCCTGGGAGACTTACTTGTCGTCTAGCGCCACCTCGTTCCCACACACACTGTAGTTACTCTCGCTTTAAGACGTCTTGTTAGGCCACCAGCAGTCTTTACATAAAACTGGTGTAATACAACAGTTGAGTTTGAGTTGACTAGAGCTAAGTACCTACCATATTTTCTAATATAAAATAAATGTTAACCAGGAACCTATAGACATGGAATTCGAGGAGGTGTATGGATGCTGCTGTTCTTCCGACCCTGTGAATATTCGCGTCCGGCTGCCCATATCAGGCTACTGTCCCGGGCAGAACATACCCGTGTCCTTCCAAGTGGATAACACCAGTAGAGTCGAGATCACTCAGATAATTTGCGAACTTTTGTCGGTAAGTAACTAATCTACTATCATTATTTCTAAAGCTTTTTTGTAGAAAGAAAAACTCGCTTGCGAGCAGGACTTGAACCTGAGACCAGTACATCAGACGCATTACCAACTAGGCCATCGTAGTCATGCTCGACAAGGTCAAATTGTTCATTTGACTGTTAACTTCACTTATCCCTATTTCTACCAAGGGTAGGTGTAGATATGTACTGCAAAATCAATAGTATAAATTTCCCAGTTCTGGGACATGGGCCTTAAGAGCGGAAATGAGCCTTGATTGGCAGTGTCACATATACACTCTTCTGAACGTAATTAATCTACCTTTTCTTAATCTGACGCGCTGGGGTATTTCTTCGGATCGATTTTTTTTTACTAATCTGACGTGTTCCTCCCAACACACCCCACCATATAAAGGGTTGATACTTGGTACAGGTACATTAAAGGGTGCAAGGATTCTCCCTTATAATAATCTGACACGCTCGAGTCACTGCAAAAATCCCTTCTTGGGCTACCCTATTAATTATTACTAACGGTGCATCCACACCGCCGTTAACATTTGTGGAGCAACAAAAGGCAACACGGTAACATTCGGTAACTTTTGTGGCTCCTTGTTACTATTTGTTGATTGTTACTCATCCACACCGCAGTAACATCCGACAACAAATGTTGCCGTGTTACTGTATGTCGAGTAACGTTGCTCGACAATCGGCAACATTGTTGGATAATGGGGGTAACATTGTTACCGAATGTTGAGCAACGTTACTCGACTTACAGTAACACGTCAACACTTAGTAACATTAAATAAAATTTTGTTGGCGGATGTTACCGAATGTTGAGCAACGTTACTCGGCTTACGGTGCATCCACACCGCCGGTAACATTTGTAGCTCAACGTTTCCAAATGTTGCTCGGTAACATCCGCCAACAAAATGTTACTAAGTGTTGACGTGTTACTGTAAGTCGAGTAACGTTGCTCAACATTCGGTAACATCCGCCAACAAAATGTTATTTAATGTTACTAAGTGTTGACGTGTTACTGTAAGTCGAGTAACGTTGCTCAACATTCGGTAACAATGTTACCCCCATTATCTAACAATGTTGCCGATTGTCGAGCAACGTTACTCGACATACAGTAACACGGCAACATTTGTTGTCGGATGTTACTGCGGTGTGGATGAGTAACAATCAACAAATAGTAACAAGGAGCCACAAAAGTTACCGAATGTTGCCGAATGTTACCGTGTTGCCTTTTGTTACCGGCGGTGTGGATGCACCGTTCCGGTAACACGTCAACACTTAGTAACATTTTGTTGGCGGATGTTACCGAGCAACATTTGGAAACGTTGAGCTACAAATGTTACCGGCGGTGTGGATGCACCGTAAGACAGGCAATTAAATTAATCAAATGAAACATGATTTTTCATTGTTGTTTGATGAGTTTATTAATAAAAGCTGTGGTTCTGTTTTACTGTTTTCGGAAACCATAAACGACAATAACGGTACCTAATTGTTGTGTAATAAACGAGTTTGGCATCAAACATCCTCTTTCATTTAAAGGTTAGAAGAAACGTTGGCGGTAATTAGCGCGTTTTATGTGTGGGTGCTAATCACAGATGTAGATAGACCTAGCTAACATAACACAAGTTTTATCTGAATGAAAACCAAGCGTGGCATTTCTTGAGTTTAACTGACAAAGTCCAATTAAAACAACTAAGAAGGTCAAATTAATTATCCAGCGAAACTCTGACTCCAATAAAAGTGAGTTGTGAGTTCGAGTCTGAGTGTTGTGTTAGTTGTGTACGTGAGTTTCTATGTTTGTGAAGACACCCACGACACAAGAGAAATACCTAGTGTGGGGTTTTTAAAAACAAAATGAGATACACCCAGACACGGCACAAATTCTTGTAAAAAAACTGTGTGAAAAAAACCTATAAGCACATGAAACTAATCTTAAATAAAACCTTAACAGAAAGAGTTATATCGGAGCCAACAGCCACAGTCGGAATACATACATCCAGAGAAAGTGCTGGTCACGGCTAAGAGGGGAGCCGTGATGGGCAAGTCGAAACGAAACTTTACTATGGACATCCCTGTGCCAGAGATCATACCGCCTTTCCTCGAGAACTGCGGTATTATTGATGTGGGGTACTTCTTCCGGGTAAGTTGATTAACATGGTGATCATCATTGGCAGTTTGGTTCCACCCAGTGAGGATCTCTTCCTTTTTATGTTATATTTGACTGGTTGGTTAAAAGTTTGACCCCTATTTTCTTTATCTAAAGGTTCATTTAAGGCTTTGAGATCATCAATCGATTGTAATATTTGATTATTTTTCAACGTCCTTTTTATTTACCACCAATGTGCATAAAATAATGAATAAATAAAAGAGACAACATATTTTTATGATCGTTAACCCCTCTCCCCCATAGAGACAGCACTAATTTGTCAACTCTTCGACTCGACTATGTATTCATTTCACTACTCACCCCTGAATGGTAAGCTACATCCTGTTCTCCTATTTCAGGTAACAATCAAACTATCGGGCTGTAACGACGATTTACAGGACGAGGCCGAAATCTGCCTTGGATTGGTCCCTGTAAAAGAGTTTGTAGAGGGTACATATGTTCATCCATTAGCCCATAGCCTGCCTACGGTGCCTATACCAGACCCGAACACTACCGGTGAGTTGTTACTCCCTCCCCCCACCGCAGGCTTCAGGGGATCCAGCACTAGCCTGCAAAGAATACAGCAGAGTCCAGTTCAGCAAGTTCAAAGACCGTCAAGACCCTCCTCGTATACAGACAACCCACCTCCTTATCCTTATGTTGCCGGTAACCGTAATTCCATGGAAATGAAGTCAAAACCGCAAACCGATATAGGTTTTAACGTTCCACTAGCGCCTTATCCCACCGGTGGGCCGGGCTACCCGACTGGCGGGCCCGGTTACCCGACTGGCGGCCCGGGTTACCCAACTGGCGGCCCGAATCACCCAACTGCCGGCCCGGGTTACCCAACAGGCGGGCCTGGTTACCCAACAGGCGGGCCTGGATACCCAACAGGTGGGCCGGGTTACCCTACTAACGCCCCGAGTGAGGTGAGTCCTCCGTCGTATAATTCCACCCAACCGCCTTATCCCAGGGGTGGTAATGCTGGACCGCCGTATCCCCAAGGAGGGTACGCGCCATCCGCTCCACCACCGAGTTCCTAAGTACCTAAGATTTTCCGGCAACCACACGTCTTTATAAATACAGTTCTTATTCCTTAGCTGTAATTGCAATTTTTGTAGATTCAAGGTACTGAGACGTGCGGTTTATCTGAACCAGCGGCCTAATGCCGCTGATTATAGCTTGGTACATAACCAGACATGATAACGCTTAACACATTGCCTACAATGATATTTGATATACATACCTACGTTATCTTAATATTACGGTGTAAAGAGACAAAACTGTAAGGGGTTGTTGTTTTTTTTTACATTCGCAAGAAACAGGCAGTTGAAAAATGCGGCTTAACTGGGAGACTGTCCTATGGTACTTTGTACTTAGTCGCTTTTGACTAATCTTTGAGAACAAAATATTGTTTAATTTAAAATAATTTATATGAGGAGTGAAATTCGCCATTAGAGGCAATCTTTTCTACAAAATAACATTTTTGATACAATTTGGTACTTATGCGCAAATTAAACTTTTAGCTACCTTTACAAATACATGTAAGTATATGTACAAATTCACATAGGTGATTTAACCTGAGTACATAATAATGATTACCTCTTAACTTAATATTTAGCATTTATAATGACGTTTTACAATTTTTATATTCGATGTAAGAAAATATTGTATAGTTTTAAGACTATAATATTATATTCCTTAAGATAAAATGTTGACGGCCTTGATAAATATAAATAATTCTTGTTTACAAATGTATACTTACATATTCTATTATTATCTCGCTTACGTAAAATATTGTAACTTAGGTAATCAGTACTTACGAGAAAAAACTCAGTTGTTTCGACTTTGAAGTTAAACGGTGCTTATAAACCTGTTTCCAAGTGCCTCTTGTTAGTAAAAGACAATAAATGTCTATTAGAAATATGCCATATTTTCTATAGGCTAGTACGCGTAGCATGGCGCCGTAGAAAGGGGTTTTGTCGACTGAAGAAACGACAAAATGACAGAACGTAGAAAGATTTTTAGCGTTTTAAGCATGGTTATGTAAAAAGTATAAAAAATTAATGATTCTATTCTTCCACAATGTACGATGTACGAATGGTGTCATACTTGTGCAATAAAAAACAGTCGATTTGTATAGAAATAACGATTAAATAACTGTCTATTCTTGGTAGAATTGAGATAGAAATCATAGAATCGCCATGCTACGCGTGCAGATCGAAATAGGTAGAGCTGTTTTATGTACTTGTCATAGGTAAGAATAATATGGATATTCCCCGAGTCCCGGGATTTTGAGTGAGACAACAAGTTACTGTTGGTAAAGAATTGAATTCTAGTGCCGCAGAAAGAGACAAAAACAGGTGCGTCACTCTAGCGACAGAAACATCCCGCTGTTGTTTTTACCCGACTGCGCGACGCAAAGGAGGGTAATGTGTTTATCAGTCTATGTATGTATGTTTGTTTCTATGTGGCGTTCTAGAGACCAAACGCGTAGGCCGATTTTGATAATTCTTACGTCAATCGATTCGTCTTAACCTTGCGAGTGTCACTAAAGACAAGACAGTAATCAAAATTCACCACAGCGACGACCAGACGCCATATTGTCAAAATGAAAAAAATAAAAGTCGATGAACTTTGTCAAGTGGGGTGTCGTTGAATAGGTATTTTTAAATCATCTTTAGGTTTCTTTAATCATTTTTCATTTTAAGTAATAGTTTAGGATATATAACGATTTAAACTTGTTTAACAAAACAATCATCCTCGCTAATTTTCTTATTGATTTATGTTTTTATTTCAAGTAAAAACGATATACAAACAAAAAAAAAACAGTGAATAATGAATCGTAACTAAAAAGTGTAAAATAAAAAAAAAAATTTAAAGAAAAACAAAAAACCCGACTGCGTAAAAACTAATTTTGAAAAAAAAAGTGAAAAGTTAACTTAAATAAAAACTAAAAAGAAAGAAACAAGCCCAACAGAACAGCAGGAAGAAGCAGAACAGAACGACTCACAGTCGGGGCCCATTCAAATTTTACCAATCAAATCTTCCCAAGGGGCCCCGACTGTGAGTCGTTCTGTTCTGCTTCTTCCTGCTGTTCTGTTGGGCTTGTTTCTTTCTTTTTAGTTTTTATTTAAGTTAACTTTTCACTTTTTTTTTCAAAATTAGTTTTTACGCAGTCGGGTTTTTTGTTTTTCTTTTTTTCTTTTGTTTCCACAATGTGGCGACATTACGCGGCTCGATCCCGTGGACAGATCCATAATAACATCAATGTTTGCGGTCAATGAACCTAAATAGCTCTACCTATTCCGATATACGTAAGGAGTAAATACATCGTATTTTTGTAATTATTCGACAAGTGAAGACAATTCTGAACTTATACAGTGGTATAGATTTTCTGTAGGCTATAGGGAACGAACTAATTGAATATTAACGTAAGAAATATATTATACTTGCTTGTTATTGTTTTCTTTGATAATTATATTACAGATATTTGAGAGATGTAATTTACTCTAGCATTTTTTTAAAGTACAAAGTTTATAATATTACCTATTTATAATGTAATAAGGCTATTAAAGCACAAAAATGTGACGTGACAAAAATACAAACTTACAAGGCCTAGTTTCGTTAGGTTTAGGCCGTGCGCTGCGTTAAGCGGGCGTCCGTCGCGGGGACCCACGCCGTGCTCCGTCGCGGACGCCCGCGACGATGGTCTCCCGCCTCTCGCAGCGCCGCCAGTCCAATATGATCGCGCGGGTGTACAGTCGATATCATGTATATGTCACGTCTAGATTGTTGTGAGGAGAATTTAACGCAACGGCGCGGCGCTCACTGATTTCCTAGAAACATCTCCGATCGCGTGCTCCGTCACACGGACACCCGTCGCCCGCGGGGCGGGTCCGCCGCCCGAGCCGCGTGCGACGGGCGACCCGCAGCACGCTGCGCTGATCTATGAGATTACATGAAACAGCACGCGACGCGGGCGCCCGCGACGGACGCCCGCTTAACGCAGCGCACGGCCTTAGGCGTGCTACACGTTTTTCGGCATTGGGTAAAATGTATAGTCAGGCGGCAAGCTTTTTGCTTCGGGTCGGCTTAATTGTTCCACGTGGAACAAAGAAGCCGACCCAATTAATGCTCTTACTTCGAAAAAATATGTAGCACGCCTTTGCACATCACATAGATTTAGTCTAGATTTATATTTTTTTAATTGTAATGGATGATGAGTTTATTATTTAATGATTTATTAATGAACAACAAATTAAAATTAGTAAAGTTATTATAAATGTAAGTCATGGTGCCTACTGTAGGATTAGTAAAAGGAAATGTTTGCTCTAGTCCTTGTTTGAGAAGAGAGATGCGGAGAATAGAGAGGAAAGGAATAGAACACTCCTTATAGTCACCTACGAAAATCAAACTGTACCGTTCCCACCTCAATTTAATATTAAATGAACACCTGAAATTAATTTGTCGTTTTTAACTATTATGCATCAAATTAGATGACACGACTTTCGTAATTGATCGAACCAATTACGACCTAATGCATTAATATCTTTTTGATATTACAGTTTGCTAGTTATTTGCTGAGAGATGTCTAAATACACGTTGGTTAAAAATATGGTTGGCTTATATAATATGAAAGATTTGACAAACAGAAAAGATGAAAAACATGGTTTTACTGCAGTGAGTGACGAATGCAATGGACACATGCTATGGTCGGCATAGCTTAGTATAACCGGGCAAATCAATGATATTATAAAGTCATAGATATGTTATACACGTACAAAACAACAGAAAAAAGCGTACCGCGCAGAGAGGCAGCACACATACACACTTTTTATTCACACACATTACAATTCACTACAAGTAAAAAGGATAGCTTGATAAAACCAATATGAAAAAAAGTGACAGCTAGATGGTGAAGCTCTCTCTTTTATCTCACTCGCACTCTCACTCGCACTCTTTCTTTTACGACGCCATATTTTAGAAACGTAATGTTTTATTTGTGAAAATATTAAGATAAATAATATATTTACGAATGATAAGTGATTCTTTGACTTTTAGAAGTCTTGCTAGTATAATTTGTACAATATCTCATCACACACGACGGCATTTTCGGTGGTTTTGAGTCACTTTTACTTTTGACTCACTCTGTAGTACGTGAAGTGCATCCGTTGTCGCTGGCAACGTCGGACTGAGGTCAAGGTTTGTGAATCAACCACATTTGAGCGCGTCTGTTTTTGAGCGCGTATAACGTATCTACACCTTTTTTACTTATAATATCATTGGGGCAAATAAAATATGTTTTACTGCAGAGTGAATTTATAGATAATTCAGTGGTAGATAAGCCGAAAGTTTGGCAATACGCTATTCACATTATCACTTTAATGGAACCGATTGTACGGTTTTGGATTTGTGAATAGGGTTTAGAAGAATTTTCCAAAAACACTGTCGATCGATTGAATAGTTAGGCCAACCGAGTGGTTCTGAATTATTCGGATTCATTCTTCACAACGAATGCCGCCCGATCCGAATGTGCCGATCCGAGCAAGTGTACTCTAAAGCATGCATGAAGCTTTTTATTTTTAAAAGTTAGATTAGGAGGCCTATAATCTGTTGTGTGCGACACAAACTATGTAATAAGTGCTAAGTTTTGATTAATTTTAATTAATAATAATTTTTGATATTGTGTTTTTGTAAACATATTACCTATTATGATTTTCTGAAGTGTTTATTGCGGTTACTAAAATATACGAATGTTGCCGTGCGAATTACCGTGGTTTTATTGTAACATAATTATCCTATTTATATTCTATTCTAAAGTTTTCATTTAAATTCCTTATCAAGATAGCTTACAGTTACAAGGCATAGGAAGGACCCATCATCGTCTCTCTTTCATGTCTTTGTGATGAAAACTAAGGAAAATATGGGAAATATAATTTGAACCTACGAGTAATTATCACATTATATTAATTAGGTAATTTTTTAGTTGGACGTGACAAAATAATGGTTGCGCTGACAACTCGATTTAATGGCGTAAGTTTGTGAAACCTGCTAAGCCATACTAAGTCAACATTATGCAAGGTGGAGTATCATGTGACCCCAACCCTTGAATGTTAGGAATATATCAGGGGAATCAAATATTTTATTATTTTAAACAGTGTTTTTTTTGTTCTTTTTAGTTCGAATTAAATTGAAATAATGCCCTCACATTATTTCAAATTGTTTCGACCTAATATTTCATTTCCAGACTAGATCTTTTTAAAATGGCCATTGTAAACTCTAATCAATACTCTTGTAGTAATATCAGTAAGTAATTCTAATGTTGATTTTTACATTGAGCGATATAGGGACTTTCCTATCGGGCCCGTCGGTCGAGGAATTACCTATGAACTATGAATAGGCGAAACACCAATACATCATTATTATCTCACTCATTTTCGTGGACAAATAAAAACACAAAAAAAATACATCGAGAAAGAGCTGAAGTCTCCTACCAATTTATTTTTATATCTTATTACGGATTCAAATTCCTGTATCCTGTATAACATGTAGAATGTTTGTTAAAAAATATTTTTTTTAAGTAAAAAT
Source organism: Agrotis exclamationis (assembly GCA_950005045.1). Classification (NCBI taxonomy): domain Eukaryota; kingdom Metazoa; phylum Arthropoda; class Insecta; order Lepidoptera; family Noctuidae; genus Agrotis; species Agrotis exclamationis. Next base: position 2,186,648 of record OX465434.1, on the reverse strand, counting down.
CGATTTTAATACGCGATTTTATTTTTGTGAATAATCGATTAATAATCGATTTTTTTATAATCAATTATTACCGATTTTTCATCTGCAATCCCCCCCCCCCCCCTCCCCCCGACATTAAGTTTAGTCTTCTGGGCCGTTCCGGGCTCCGGGCCAGAAGTTCTGGCCCGGAGCCCGGAACGTGAACTGCCAAAGAATACTATCTCCAATTTATATTCAATTTTTTATTTAAATTTAAAATGTCACTTACGGGATATCTTCCGTGATTATATTATATTTGTTTGAGTTCCCGATATTTCGACGCGTAGTCAACCCGCGATCATGGCGCTACAGCGGCGTACAGCTTGGCAAAAATGTCCTGAAACGGTACTAAAAATTTTCATCGTTGGCAACTTCACCCACTGTCACGTCTAGTCAGTACATGTAATGTCATTTCATGTTATCGCTGGCTGTTTTTTGTGTATTTTTTATTATTGTGTTGAATTTGGTGACTCAAAGGGCTCAAAATGAATAGAAAAACCATTCGCAGCTCCGCTAGAGCGATAATTTATAAGGTGTATACCAGATGTTTGGCGGAATTTGAAGCCGGACAAATTTTATCGAATATAAACGATGTTTATGAAAGAACTGCTGAAATGACAGGTAAAATGTTATTTTATTTAAGTAATTAGGTATAATATGTTTGTCCAAACTTACAATAGATAGTTTAAACCATTAATATAACTGTTAATTACATTGAAAAACATTGATGAATTAGAGGTTATGTTTATTTGCAAAAGATGGACGCTCATATAATTTTGATACTTTTTGATGAAAATAACTAAGTTTTTTTTTCTAGGTAAATCCGTAAGTACCATACGGCGAATTGCTAAGGAAGGGCAAACAAACAAAGGTATTTTCTCCACTCCAGGGAAACATAAAGCAGGGCGACCCAAAAAACAGTTGTATGATTTTGACTTGTGCGCGATCAGACAAAAAGTTTAATTCTGTTACACTGTCAAAAAGATTGTTAGTCGATTTTTTAACCATTTAATATGATATATACCTAAAAAGATACAATTGATTTTTAACCGACTTCAAAAAGGAGGAGGTTATCAATTCGACGGTATGTTTTTTTTTTTTTTTTTTTTGTATATTTGTTACGCGATTACTCCGCCAATTGTGGACCGATTTTTAAAATTCTTTTTTTTGTTCGAAAGGAGGTACTTCTGAGGTGGTCCCATAGTCACCAAGTTGGGATCTGATGATTGGATCCTGGAGAAATCGAGGGCAACCCTCGAATTTTATAGGCCGATATACCGTTTTTTTGCAAATTTTATGAAGTAATTTAAGTACTTGCGTATGGTAATCATAATTTCATGTAGCTGAGCTGATGATGGAAGGTAGAACTCCTTAATAGTAAGGAGTAGGCATCGACTGATTTAGTTTGAGTTCGCATATCTCTGGAACTACAAGTCCGATTTTAGTAATTCTTTTTTTGTTGTACTAGGTATCATTTAACTTAGGGAATATTGCAAGTTTCATCAAAATCGGTTCAGTAGTTTTTGAGATAGGGAATTTTATTAGTTTATTGTGTACATGAGCGATGATATTACCGGTGTTATGGATTACAAAATTCTAGTGCACATGTTGTATTTGACAAGAATTCGGGTTGAACATTTAAACTAAAAAGAGTAAAATAAAAACTTTTTCAAAAAAAAATGTAACCGCCTTCAAAAACAACCATAAAAAACGGTAAAAAAACCTACAAAATAACTTTTCTTTCGGAAGTCGGTGGCAAAAAAAAGACAATGAAATAAAGAAAACAAAGACACCGACTTCCGAAAGAAAAGTTATTTTGTAGGTTTTTTTACCGTTATTTATGGTTGTTTTTGAAGGCGGTTACATTTTTTTTTGAAAAAGTTTTTCTATTGTCGCTTCAGCAACAATTTACCTTTTGTCTTTAGACACATTTACTTTGTTATTAATAAAAACCACTTAAAAGAATCATTGACTTTTATTTTCCTCATAATGAAAATCAATATACACACGTACTTACTTGCGCATTACCATACAAAAGCGAGTGTGTAACGAGTAGAGAAATTTGTTTATTTGGTTTAATTCAAGTTTAAGTAATGTAAAACCCGTCAAAGACATTATCATCTGCCTAGCCTTTTCCCAACAAATTTTGGGGTCGGTCCAGTCTAACCGGATGCAGTGTAAACATTAGTATGTTACATGGAGCGACTGACTCTCTGAACTCCACAATCAAGCAATTGAGTAATTCAATACCACTTGGAAAGTCACGTTTTCAAATTTTTGAGTTTCTGACGCACAGTAAAAATCTACAAATAACATACAGGACAATCTTCAATCACGGCTTAACCTTGAAGATTGTCATGAGCGGTTGTTTTATTATTTAGGGGCTAAATAAGCTCCTCTAAAACCCGTCAAAACACATTTAATAAAAAAAATATTTGAGAAAAAAAAACAAAGTATCAAGATCGTTATTGCCGTACTACTCGTATATAGGGTTACAATAAATGTACGATAGAGGCGCCACCATTATTTTCACGACTTTTTTGCCAAGCTGTAATATCGGGAACTCGAACAAATATATGATCACGGAAGATATCCTGACATTTTTTTATAGACAAACCGTGAAAGTTTAAAACAGTGTTTATTTATTTGATACTTAATATTTTATTTGTTTAATTTATGTGAAAAACATTTTAATTTGAACCTTTTTTATTTTGATAGCTAAAACTTTAATTTGTGATGATTATAATTATAAGCTTGTGTCGGCGACGAGACCCACGTAGGGACACGAGGTGCAAGTAGTGGAAGGAGCGCCTCCATAGTGACAGTGTTGTGAAAGTAAAATTGTGTGTGTCGGCGGCGAGACCCACGCAGGGACAAAGGGTGCAAGTAGTGGGAGGACTTTTGCCGTTGTACAGTGTAGTTTGTAAGGAATTTTGCAAGGTGATTTTCTAATTGGAATTAATTATGTTTATGTTGATTGTACATTTATAATTCTTATTAGATTATCTTAGTCATTCATATTAGATTCTAGTTAGATAAGTTTCTTTTATGAAAATTGGAAAAAGTTTGAAATTTCTTAGATAATTACGTAACTTGAAAACTCACTTTTTTGTTTATGCATGTACGTTAATTAAAGTGTTAAAAAGGGTTGTATTTCATTGTAAAAATAGGTTTACAAGTTGTTTCATGAAGATCGGTCCAGTAGTTTTCAAGTTATTGCGAATTTTGTAAAGTGAAAATTTTGTTCCTATGTAAGTTTGACTATTTTTGTTCTAGGAAATTTTTTGTATGTTAATGTATGTATAAAACAATTAGATTAGGTTAAAGTAGAGATAGAAAGGATTCTAATGATGTATAATACATAGCTGTAAGGTTGAAATTTAATGAAAATAAAGGCTACGAAAGTTTCGGTCTTAGCGAAAATGTAAGGAAAAACAGGCTCAAAATACGAGGGCCTCTATAAGGTAACAACGGCCGGTATAAAAGCCGGAACGAACGCCGGCACTGCGTCAGTCGCAGCCGAGCCACCGAAGAGGAAACAACACTAGAAAAAAGAAGACCGAAGCCTTCAAGATTTGAACTCTAGTGCAGTGTTTCATTCCGTTGCCCGTGGTCCCAGCCCCAGTATTATTTCTGAAGTCGTCAAACGTTACGCATTCAGGGGTGCGTGGGTACGTGCGTCACCAGCAACGCAAGGCACGTGCGTACACAGGGACACAGGGGGCACGTCGAAAAAGTTTTCCGTTCCTCCCCTCTCCCCCATTCGGCGGAGCACCGTTGGTCATCCCGGTCCGTCCGCCACAAGTTTTTGGTCCTTCGTGAACCGGATCCCTGTTAGAAGGTGGTGCCAGAAGAGGTACCCAGAAGAGTACCAGAAGAGTACAGAAGATAAGAAGATTGCAAGATGCCCGTCACCAGGTCTCAGAAGGATGCTCCCTCACGTCCCTCGTCACGTCCTTCCGTTAAGGACGCGGCTGAAGAAGGTTCAGGGACAGAAGGGGTCACGTCTGCGTCAGCGTCATCGGGTACAGCAACCACGTCGGGTACAGCGACTACGTCGGGCACGAACACTTCTTCAGGCACAACGACTACAGAGGGGACCACGGCAACAGAATCCACGAAGACTACGGTTGCGACCACCACCACAGCGGCTTCAGAGAGCAAGAAGGGAACAGAAGCCACACGTAAGGAGACGACAGAGAAGACCCCAGATCAGGCCCCGGCTCAGGAGGTGTATGGGTCAAGAACCACTCTTAAGCCGATGGGGGTCAGTCGTCGCACCAGGTCAGTGAAGACAACGAGCACCTCGGCTAGAAGACGCGAGCTGGAAGCCAGAGAAGAATTAGCACGTCTGGAGCTGAAGCAAGCACAGGCTGCGGCCAAGCTAGCGCGCGTCAGGTTGGAGCTGGCACAGTATGAAGATGAGGACTCCGTTGATGAAGATCAGGAAGATCGAACAGCACAGGTCCAGAACTGGATCGAAACGTCGGTACTAAATGAAGACGTACCAGAACAAACCGAGCTACGAGGTCAACGCCCCCCCGAGGACCCGAAGAAAGTCAAAGCCGAAGAGAACTCGGCAACCAAGGGAGCTACGATCGAGATTCAAGCGCTAGCGTCGGTGTTGAAAGAAGCTCTTACCACAAGGGAAGGACCAGCGTCGCAGCCGAAGTACATCCATGAGTTACCGTTCTTCGACGGCAGCAGCAGCGAGTGGCTGGCCTTCAAAGTAGTCTATGAAGATACGGCGCCAATGTTTAACGACGTTCAAAACATGGCAAGACTAAGAAGAGCATTGAAAGGGAACGCAAGGGAAGCCATCAAGAGCTTATTATATTCGGAAGCATCTCCACTGGAAGTGATGCAAGCTCTTCGAAGAAGATACGGGAGGCCGGACGCACTAGTGTTGGCGGAACTGGAAAAAATCAAGACGTTGCCGAAGATATCAGAGAATCCCAAGGACATATGCATCTTCGCGAGTCAAATCAACAACAGTGTGGCGGCCATCAGAGGATTGAAGAAACCCCAGTATCTACATTCGCCGGAAATGGTGAAACAAATTATCGAGAAGATGCCAACGGTCCTGAAGTTCCGCTGGTACGACTACACTGCAGCATCAGAAGAAGGCGAGTTCTCCAACCTGACATTGGTGTCCAAGTTCCTGAACATAGAAGCAGACAAGTGTGGAGCCTTCGCTACAATAGAAGAAAAGAGCGGGTTCAAGAGGACTCACCGACAGGCGGCGCACTCTACGAAGGAAAAGGAAAGGAGCTCGAACTTGAAACAACAAGAGAAGACTTGCCCTATGTGTGAGGGCGAACACTTCCTCGTCGAGTGTCAGAAGTTCAAGAACGCGTCGGTCCAAGATCGGTGGGCAACAGTGAAGAAGAGTCGCGTCTGCTTCAAGTGTCTTCAGGGGAAACACAGGAAGGAGAGCTGCAGGAAGCCATCGTACAAGGAGTGCAAGCGGTGGCATCATCATCTGCTGCACGTCGAGTCGGAAGAAAGGAAACCCGAAGATAAGAAAGAAGATAAGGAACCACAAGAAGGAACAAGTGTCGCCGCATCAGTGAACGCGGTCAACAGTACGAGGGCGTACTTGAAGATAGTTCCTGTGGAAGTCTTCGGGTCGAAAGGATCCAAGAAGATACTGGCCCTCATGGACGAAGGGTCAACGGTGTCACTGCTGGACGAAAAGATAGCAAAAGAGGTCGGCGCTCAAGGAAACACAGAAGAACTGGTCATCGAGACAGTGGGAGGCAAGCTGCTAAGAAAGAAGGACTCTCAGACATTGGACCTGATAGTGAAAGGTGCTCAGGGAAGCAAGAAGACATTGAAGAGGGTCCGAACCATCGACGAGTTGAAGCTTGCACCGCAGTTCTTAGACAAGAAGAGGATTGAAGATTGTAAACACTTGAAGAAGATCGCCGACTCTCTCTATTATACAGGGGAGTCACCACAGCTACTCATCGGGCAAGATAACTGGGAGCTGATCGTGACTCGAGAAATAAGAAGAGGCAAACCAGGGGAACCAGTCGCATCAAGAACGGGACTCGGCTGGGTGCTACACGGGTCGGACAGCAGCGGAGGCACGAAGCCAGTACACTTCCTGAACACTTGTCTTCACATCAACACGGCTGAAGAAGGGATGCATCAAGCCATCAAGGAACACTTTGCCATTGAAGCACTAGGGGTGTTGCCAAGAAGACCCACCACTGACTCAGAGGGAAGAGCACTCGCCATCCTGGAGAAGACCTGCAGAAGACTGGAAGATGTTCGATTTGAAGCTGGGCTCCTGTGGAAGAATGAAGAGGAGCAGATGCCGGAGAGCTACACTTCTGCACGGAACCGATTGATTAACATCGAGAAGAAGATAGACAAGGATCCTCAGTTGAAGGCAGAGTATAGCGAACAAATCCAGCACCTAATCGACAGCAAGTATGCAGAAGAAGCCCCTGATGGACCAGAGGACAACAAGAAAACATGGAAAACTTACCTGGAGAAGATGAAGCTGCTCCGAGATCTTCACATACCGAGGTGTCTGGCGCCACATCGCACCGAGGGGGAGCTGCACACATTCACCGACGCGAGTGAGACGGCGCAGGAACGGTCTACTGGAGGACAAAAGAACCCAGCAGACGACGCGACGCGCGACGTACCAGAAGATTTTGACTGTAATCACCGATGGTTCACCGGGCCTGACTTCCTACGAAGAGATGAAGTTCACTGGCCGGCACCGAGGACCTTTAAGAAGGAAACCACCGGTGAAGAAAGGTTAACGGACGTCGTGGCAGCAGCGAGCAACGCATATCCCGTACCCGATCCTGAAAGGTTTTCTTCATGGAAGAGACTATGGCGTGCTACAGCGAGAGTACTGCAGTTCATCCAACTCTGCAGAACAAAGGAAAAGGTCAACGTCAGCAAGGAAGATCCAACATGGAGAGCGACAGAAAGGAAGAAGACGACAACAGCAGAGAAGCGACGTCAGTCTTCGAAGAACGCCGAGAAGAAGTACCTGCCATTGGACGCCGGACTACTAGAGCAAGCCGAAATTCTGTTGCTAAAACGAAGCCAAGAGAAAAGCTTCAGAGAAGACATCAGGTGTCTACAGCAAGGAAAGCAACTAGAAGGCAGTAGCAAGTTGAAGAAGCTCGACGTAGTGCTGGAAGAGGGTCTTCTACGGCTGAAAGGAAGAATCGACGCGATACAGGGTGTGAGCAGAGACTACAAGCGACCCATCGTGCTCGACAGCAAGGAAAGGACAACACGACTCGTCATAGAAGAATACCACTGCCGCTTCAATCACGGCAATCACGCGACGGTCATGAACGAAATAAGGCAACGCTTCTGGGTGCTGGGACTGAGGTCAGCGATCAAGACAGTTCAGCATCAATGCCAATGGTGCAAGACGAAGAGGGCAACGCCACAAGAACTCCCGACGGGCAACTTACCGGTAGAAAGGCTAATGCACGGCAGCTTTCCATTCACGTGCACCGGCGTAGATTACTTCGGCCCGCTGACAGTCACCGTGGGAAGACGTCATGAGAAAAGGTGGGGCGCTCTATTTACATGCCTAACCACAAGGGCTGTACACATAGAGCTCGCTCCTTCACTCTCCACGGACAGCATGATCATGGCGCTACGAAGATTCGCTGCGAGAAGAGGAATGCCGAAGACAATCTATAGTGATAACGGGACCAACTTCGTCGGCGCTAACCACGAACTGAAAGAAGCGCTAGAGAACATGAAGCAAGAAGACCTCACCTCAGAAGCAGAAAAGATCGGCGTGCAATGGAAGTTCATCCCTCCTGGTGCGCCAAACATGGGCGGCGCATGGGAGCGTCTGGTGCGATCAATCAAAACCGCACTGGGCGCCACACTCAACGAGCAACATCCACGAGAGGAGGTCCTACATACCCTCCTCCTGGAGGCCGAGCACATAGTCAACTCTCGGCCTCTCACCCACCTCTCCGAGAATCCTGAAGAAGAAGCACTCACGCCCAACCATTTCCTCATTGGGCGTTCCTGCGGCGCGGCGAGGATCGGCAGCTTCACCGACAACGAGCTCGTGGGCAGACACACCTGGAAGGCTGCGCAGCGACTTGCCGATCACTTCTGGCAACGCTGGCTGCGCGAGTACCTGCCCACTCTGCTGCCAAGGAAGACGTCGGGAAGGAGCGACGCTGCTGATCTACGCGTCGGGGACGTCGTGCTCATCGTCGACCGCAGCCTACCGAGATGCACCTGGCCACGCGGCAGAATCCAGCGGGTGTATCCGGGACCAGACGGGCGGACAAGAGTCGTCGACGTCGAGACCAGAGGAGGAGTGCTACGGAGACCGAGTTCGAGAGTGGTGCTGCTGGTGCCGGGAGTGTCGCCGAGCCAGGAAGATGGTGCGACGCACGAGGGGGAGACTGTCGGCGACGAGACCCACGTAGGGACACGAGGTGCAAGTAGTGGAAGGAGCGCCTCCATAGTGACAGTGTTGTGAAAGTAAAATTGTGTGTGTCGGCGGCGAGACCCACGCAGGGACAAAGGGTGCAAGTAGTGGGAGGACTTTTGCCGTTGTACAGTGTAGTTTGTAAGGAATTTTGCAAGGTGATTTTCTAATTGGAATTAATTATGTTTATGTTGATTGTACATTTATAATTCTTATTAGATTATCTTAGTCATTCATATTAGATTCTAGTTAGATAAGTTTCTTTTATGAAAATTGGAAAAAGTTTGAAATTTCTTAGATAATTACGTAACTTGAAAACTCACTTTTTTGTTTATGCATGTACGTTAATTAAAGTGTTAAAAAGGGTTGTATTTCATTGTAAAAATAGGTTTACAAGTTGTTTCATGAAGATCGGTCCAGTAGTTTTCAAGTTATTGCGAATTTTGTAAAGTGAAAATTTTGTTCCTATGTAAGTTTGACTATTTTTGTTCTAGGAAATTTTTTGTATGTTAATGTATGTATAAAACAATTAGATTAGGTTAAAGTAGAGATAGAAAGGATTCTAATGATGTATAATACATAGCTGTAAGGTTGAAATTTAATGAAAATAAAGGCTACGAAAGTTTCGGTCTTAGTAGCGAAAATGTAAGGAAAAACAGGCTCAAAATACGAGGGCCTCTATAAGGTAACAACGGCCGGTATAAAAGCCGGAACGAACGCCGGCACTGCGTCAGTCGCAGCCGAGCCACCGAAGAGGAAACAACACTAGAAAAAAGAAGACCGAAGCCTTCAAGATTTGAACTCTAGTGCAGTGTTTCATTCCGTTGCCCGTGGTCCCAGCCCCAGTATTATTTCTGAAGTCGTCAAACGTTACGCATTCAGGGGTGCGTGGGTACGTGCGTCACCAGCAACGCAAGGCACGTGCGTACACAGGGACACAGGGGGCACTTCGAAAAAGTTTTCCGTTCCTCCCCTCTCCCTCATCGGCGGAGCACCGTTGGTCATCCCGGTCCGTCCGCCACAGCTTGCTAGGTATTTTTTGTTTATTTTTAACTAATAAATCTGTTGATATAATATTTATGGCGTTTATTTTGAACTTAATTGACAAATTAGCAAAAAATCGATTAATGTAACAAAATCGATTATTTTATTAAGAAAAATCGATTATTAATTAATCGATTCTTCATGCTACAAAAAAAATCGATTAATGAAAAATCGATTTTTTAGGTACAATGTCACATCCCTAGAAAAAACTGACTAACGCTTGGCAAAAAACAGTAGAAAACCGGAAGTCGCCACTGTCTTCTCGCTACCAGCACTTTGAATGATTTTATTTTATTTATTTTCACTTATTACGTTAGTTTTATGGCACAATAATAAATCTTACAAACCTGCGTCTTTGTTTACATCAAATATCAAATATTTAAAAACGTTGTCAGCAAATAAAAATGTTAGTTCCGTTTCAACAAGACGTTGCCAAGCTGTACGCGATGAGAGATGGCGATAGCTATGCTCTGTTCCTTTTCTTCTTATTCGATTTGTTTTTCTTCCTTGAGGGAAAGAGAAGGAATTACCCCGCGTTGCTTTAGTTATTGTTCTGCGCCCCGCGTTCTATACTTTTTCTCTTTCTACGCTCAAAGCATTGAGGACTTGTGGTCCATCCCCGCAGTGTAGTGAAAACGAGCAATATTTAACATGAATAGATAGTTTGTCTCTGTTTCTTGTAGGGAATATAAAAGAGATAGAGCTTTATTTATAGACTGTTGTCAATCATAACGTCAAAGCGGGCGGCGGGGTCAAAGCACTAATGTAGATTAGAAAGATAACGAACGCTGTGAAGTCAAATACAGCTCTACGTCCCTTGCTCAAGAATTATTATTGTTTGGCGTAACCAACTGCTGCGGCACAATACAGTTTGAGTTGCACCAACCATTAACTTTTTCTGGTAAGTACTGCCTGGCGAAGACTGATGTCACCGAGGTTACCCGTCCATAAGATGACCCTAAGAACTATGATCAGTTTCTAAGTTATGATAACTCCCTGACTCACAAGATGTAATTTTTCTGAATTCTGAGACTTGTTAACTACAGTCCTGTTGCGGGCCTGTCTTAAAAGGCCACCATGTCCTTGGAACGCAAAGGGCAACTGAAGGAACAGGGTCAATTTTAAGTCAGTAAAAGTCTGACAGTCCGCTCCACCCAGGACTGAAGGATGAATTAAAAAAAAAACACATAGGTAATAAATGTAATTATTCCTTTCAGTGATCTACATACAATTTCTAGGAGAAGCAAACGTGCAATGGACCAAGTTTGAAATAGAGACGGTTAATGGTGTTGAAAACCATAAAATAGTCAAGTATGAGGGCCATGAGGAATATTTTAATTATACTTATAATTTGGCGGGAAGTGACTCAGGTACTTAACATTTTTTTTGCCCTTACTAGAACACATGGTGGGCGCAGTAGTTTAGCCATGTATTCCCGGTTTGGATTCCCGCACACCTGCAAGGAGTTGTTCGGGGTCTGGGTGTTTATGTAAAACACTTGTGAATCTCACAGTTTCAATATTTGTAAACGCACCAGCAATACAAGAGAAATTCCTAGTGTATGGCAAATATCCTTAAATATTACATTTTGCAATTAATTTCAGGTACTTCAGTACTTCCAACTGGACCTCAGGTCATCCCTTTTAAGTTCCAAGTACCGTTCACGGCACCATCGTCTTTCAAAGGGCAGCAGGGCCAGATATCTTACAGCATGACGGCACATTTAGTTGTACCAGAACAGATATATGCACATGAAGTGATCATGAAGAGCTTCCAGGTCATAGCACCGTTGGATTTAAACTTGGGAAGTCCAAGGATTAAAGTAAGCGCTTATCTATAATTTTTTGATCTTATCTTTAGTTTTATGTTCATTATCTGTTCCTTGGATCAAAACAAAATCAAAATTAAGGAGGGGATGCCCGAGGAAGACTTACTGATAGATTGACTGATCTTAGTAGTACCTACTTCAGAAAAGTCTGGTGTGTAGAACTCGCAATCGGCATACTTGTATGACCGATGTATAAATGTGGATGAGGCGAAAAGAGTATGTAAGGAAATGTAGAAGGAAGTAGCAGGTGGCGCTCTATAGTGTCTGTCTACCCACATGGGAAAAAGGCGTGACAAAATGTATGTATGTTTGTAATTCAAGGTTATTTAATATTCGGTCGACAACGCTTGTCGTTCGGCGTGGCGGTCTAAGGGGCAGGCCTATGTTCAGCAGTGGACGTCTTCCGGCTGATGATGATGATGATGAACGCTTGGCATCATACCTCTCCAGGCGTCTATGCCACGCTGACTGCTTTCCATTTGGCTGGCTTATACTTGATTGTCAACATTTTTTGTGTCATCTCTATGACACAAAAATTAATAGATTAAAAAATCTAAAAACCTATGGGGCTGAGAGAGGAGCCACTCAAAACGTGGGGACGTATATTATTTAAGGGACTATTTATGGGATATATTTACATGACGTGTATAGATCGTGAGTGTAACTTGCAAAGATATTTTCTTATTTTTAGGACATTTAAAAACGTGGGTTTTTAGATTTTTTTTAATCTATTAATTATTTTATTATTTTTGTCTTTGTTTATCGGGTTTGAAGCTACCCTGAAAATTTCAGCCTGCTAGCTTATCGGGAAGTGCCTCAAAGCCTGTCCGCCATCTTGGACGTCCGCCATATTGGATTTAAGTCACATGACTATTTTCTTCGTATTCCTGACAGCAAACCCTTTCATTTGATATCCATATCATAGAGGTGCATTTCAAATAGCCTGTCTGCCATCTTGGACGTCCGCCATATTGGATTTAAGTCACGTGACTATTTTTTTCGTATTCCTGACAGCAAACCCTTTCATTTAATACCCATATCATGGGGGTGGATTTCAAGCAGCCAGTCCGCCATCTTGGGGAGGCCGCCATATTGGATTTGTTGTGACGTTTCTTAGCTAGTCATGTATTGTCATCAGAACTCAGAGCGTGTGCAAAATTTCAGCCTGCTAGCTTAACGGAAAGTGCCTCAAAATTGAGTTGCAAAAGTCCAACCGGAACGACAATTAATAAACAAGAAAAGTGAGTGTATAAAAACGTGGGAAAAACGTGGGAAAAAAAAATTGAACTAGGTTGAAAGACAGCCCTTATTGAACATCAAAAATTATACAAGACATTCTCCCAAAATTACCAACCATGGAGATGGACTCCTGACCATAAGTCTATAGAGAAGTACCATATTTTTTATATAAAATATCTCGCAACCAGGAACCAATAGACATGGCATTCGAGGAGGTGTATGGATGCTGCTTTCCTTCCGACCCTGTGAATATTCGCGTCCGGCTGCCAATATCAGGCTACTGTCCCGGGCAGAACATACCCGTGTCCTTCCAAGTGGATAACGGCAGTAGTATCGAGATCACTCAGATAATTTGCGAAATTTTGTCGGTAAGTAACTAATTTACTATCATTATTTGGGCCAATCTTCAAGATTTGAGACATCCGTTGAGGATAATGACGGCCGATCTTGTACTACTAGTGCAACCATCCACTGACAAAAAAACCGGCCAAGTGCGAGTTGGACTCGCCCATGAAGGGTTCCGTAGCAGCAAGCATAGATTAGAGATATAATTATATTGAGATTAGTAAGTAATATACACAAACAATAAAAATAACTTTGTTTTTCATAGTATTTGTATGAATGGCAAAGTTATATTTGCGGTTTTTGAAAATGTACTATATCTCAAAAACTACTAACTGTATCTCATCCAAACCAATTTTCGTTGGTAGTTTTGGTTGAGGTCTACATTACATATTTTTTTTAGTTTTATCATTCTCTTATTTTAGAAGTTACGGGGGGGGGGACACACTTTTTACCACTTTGGAAGTGTCTCTCGCGCAAACTGTTCAGTTTGGAAAAAAATGATGTTAGTAACCTCAATATCATTTTTAAAGACCTATTCATAGATACCCCACACGTATGGGTTTGGTGAAAATTTTTTTTTTGAGTTTCAATTCTAAGTGTTATCAATAGTAAATTATATAACATTTTATCCAATTGGTTTTGTTAAATTATATTAAATTATAATGTTAAAAGTATTATTTTGACTACTGTAGTTCCGCCTGAGTTCGTGGATGGCGCGACTAACCAATCATACCGCATCGGTCGGAATGTAGGTAGAATGGTGGGAGAAAGTTACTTTGGTAGTCGTGCCAATCTTTCGAGCTCAGTCGTGTATCAGACGTCGAGCAATCGACTACAAAACTTAGTTGTGTCTAAAATACCTGGTGTTGATTGTGAAGTGTATTTTATTTTGTGCCTTGGAAAATACAAGTAAGTACATTAATATAATTACGTCTATTATTTCTTTACCCTACTTTTAAAAGCTATAATCCTGACCAGCGATTTAATTTGTATGTTTAAAGTATCACTAGATACTTCGTAAGAGCACAGAGTCTACATTTCAGAAGTGGGATAAAGATTCCTGTTTGGCCAACTATTATTATTTTTTTTTTTCTCTCTCTTTTATTATTATTATTTTTTTCTTTCCTTTTCCCTATACCGTTGATTATTATTTAATCGTGAGGTGTACCTATTAAGCTATTGTGGTGTTTTATTACTCGTTTTCTGTTAAAGTTGTTTGAATTCGTGGCTACTTAATGTATTAAAGAAACCATATCAGGTAGGTATTTAACCAGTTGTAATATGTAATTTGAATAACGTTGCAAGTTAATTCAATGACTTGTAACCTAGCTTATACACAAATTGGATTTTCTCCAATATAAAATGGCCTAATATATATATACAATATACATATATATAAATACCGACATCATAGTCTGTATTCTTTAGTTTTTATATAGCTGATACAGCAGTACACTAAACCAACGTGTGGGTGTGTTTGTGATTGTAGTCCTTTTGGATTAACTGTTTATTTGCGAAACAACTAATCATTACCTTTACTATTATTGTGTTAGTTGCGCAAGCATATGCGTTTAGTTATACGTAAATCGTATAAATATTGGCTGACTAAAGATTGTTAACTGACCCTTCTATAACCACTTATTAACTTCATAAAATCCAATCAATTATTCTCGAGGATTATACATACTTATGATGCTCAAGATTTATGTTTTAATATTCAGCTATTCTCGTTACGTTTGATTCTGTTTTATAGAATGATTTCTTTGGGATATCATTAATTTTCCAGGGTTACCCCATGGAGAGAGACAAACGTGAACGTGTTCTCTACACACCGACTCATCCGACGGGGTCACCCACTACTAATCGGCGGTCACGCAGTCCTGTACGGCGTCAAACCTGCAGCCGGGACTCGAATCGGTCGCGCAGCCGGCCGACCCGTCAATCAAGAGGGCGCCCGAGTCGTTGCTCGCCAGTTGAATCGGCACATCGCCGAACTCGGGATAGCTCCCGCGCACGCAGCAACCGAGTATCGAGGCGCAGCCCGGACCACCGAGCATCGAGCCGCAGACGGGATCACCGCGAATCCAGCCGCCGTCTGGACTGGCGCGCGTCGGGCCGCAGCCCGGGCCACGGCTCATGGAGCCACCGCCCGGACTGCAGAGAACCAAGCCGCCTGGACGTGAGCTGCCACCGTTCACGCAGCCCAGTAAGACAGCAGGGAGCCGGTGCAGCAAGAAGTGTGCAAGCCGACACTCGAGATAAGACTGCAGGTGAGCAGACTTCTTCATTAGAATTATCTACCCTTTCGGATCTTGTTAATGTTTTAAAATCTATGTCTAACAATAGTGCAGATAAATTGGGTTCCTTGAACAATACGATTCCGGAGTTCGACCCAAGTAAACGGGAACAGACAATGACAATGTGGTTGCATAAAGTCAATGAATGCGCAACCATTTATGCGTGGTCGGAAAAGCAAGTTATTCATTTTGCATTACCAAAACTAAAAGGTATAGCACAAAGATGGTATGAAGGCCTTCCATCTGTCCTGTTTACTTGGGCTGAATGGCAGGAGAAACTTTTGGCTACTTTCCCATCGGAAGAAAACTATGGCCAAATGCTGAGCGATATGTTAGCCAAACGGGCTAGGTTCACGGACTCCTTGGAAGAGTATTATTATGATAAGCTGTCCCTAATCAACAGATGTGGTATAAGTGGGAAGAGGGCAGTAGAATGCATTTTACATGGCATCGACGACCGGTCGGTTAGATTAGGTGCTGAGGCAGCTCAGTTTGATGACCCTAACAAGCTCCTTTCATATTTACGTAACGCCCGTAATACAAAATTCAATAGCGAGCGTAAAATGATTAAAGGACAACCTCAAAAACTTCAAAATAACTCTAACCCAAGACCAACGCGTTGTTCCAACTGCAAGAAGGAAGGCCATGTCACGTCTCAGTGCACCCAGCCCATAAGAAAGTGTAGTCGATGCAATAAAGTAGGTCATGAGGTGGAACAGTGCTATGCCAAACTGCCTTCAGCAGAAGAGAAGAAGGTTTTGCGAATAGAAGATAGGGGTGATGTAGGCGTGTTTGACTCTTCAAAAGTAACCACTTCAGTGTCGGAATCGAACAAGAAGTATTTCAAAACTGCTTCTGTTAACGGTTCTTCCATAACTGCATTTATAGATTTTGGGAGCGAATGCTCAATGATTAAGTTGTCAGTATTTCGAAATATAGGTTGTAGTTATAGTGTCAATAATCTTCCAGTACTAAGAGGTTTCGGTAATTCGATTGTCCAATGCGTCGGGAAACAAAGAGTCAAAATTATTATCGATAACGTGGAGGCTAATCTCGAGTTGCTGATTGTCCCAGATGACGCCATGCATGTGCCTCTCCTAGTTGGTCAAACGTTCACGGAACAATCACACGTAGTCATTCGAAAGACTAGCGACTCGTTAGAAATCTCTGAACTTCAGCTCCAACATGTGGTCCCTTATTTTAAAATAAATCTGTATTGTAAGGACTCGGTCGAGTTTTTAGGTCTCGCTATTGTGGACGTTTATACAGATCCGCCACATAAGGGCGAAGTCTTTGTTGATGGAGGTATTCGATTCCGAAAGGGTGTTTGCTATTCAGTGGCCAGTGGATTGTTCCTGATGAGAGAAGGTGGAATAGGACAGATCGTTGTCAGTAATACCTCTTTAACTCCCCTAGCGCTCTCAAAAGACTTTTTTATTGCTCGTGGTCGTTTAGCTCAGGAAGAGCCCTGCATGCAAGTTTTGAATGTTTCATCGACTGGTAACGATAAATTCAAGTCCATTTCTGAGGCTGAATTAAACCTCGAAGCCGGGTTTTCTCCTGAGCATAAAATCCAATTGCTGAACTTGCTCAATAAGTATCGATCCTGTTTCGCTTTCAACTTATCTGAATTGGGAAATACCAAAGCTGGTCACATGACAATAGATCTCCATGACAACGAACCTGTCGTCTACAGGCCCTATCGTTTGTCGATCAGCGAGAAGGAAAAGGTTCGAGAAATTATTTCAGAGTTATTAGAGAATGATATCATACGCTCTTCAACGTCATCTTACGCAAGTCCTATCGTAGTGGTTAGGAAAAAGACGGGCGAACTTCGTTTATGCATCGATTATCGTGCTCTTAACAAAAAGACGGTTCGCGAAAATTATCCTATGCCACTAATTGACGATCAGCTAGATGTTCTCTCTGGTAATAAATACTATTCGACCCTAGACCTTGCATCTGGTTATTACCAAATCCCGATCCGCGAGTCAGACAGACATAAAACCGGGTTCGTAACGCCGGATGGCCATTACGAATTCAATCGTATGCCATTTGGCCTTGCAAATGCCCCGGCTACGTTTCAACGTATAATGCATCAGGTCCTTGGGTCATTGCGACATAAAGAAGCCCTGGCCTATTTAGACGATGTGATTATCCCTTCAAAGGATATTAATGAAGGAATGTCGAGGTTAGAGTCAGTACTGTGCCTGTTCGCTGATGCTGGGCTTACGTTGAAGCTCCCCAAATGTTTTTTTTTCTGTAGTTCTGTAGAATACTTAGGCTTTGAAATTTCAGCTAACGGCATTCGTCCTGGCGAGAGAAAAGTAGAGGCTGTAAAGCTTTTTCCAACTCCCCAGAGCCAACATAATGTTAGGCAGTTCCTCGGACTGTCTAGCTTCTTCCGTAGATTTGTCCCTAATTTCTTAGTCATTGCGAAACCGCTCACACAACTTTTGAAAAAGGACTCTAAGTGGTCATGGGGTACAGAGCAGGAAGCTGCATTCCGTCGTTTACAGAAAGAGCTAGTACAACGTCCTACTTTAGCTCTATACAATCCGAGGGCGGATACCCAACTTCATACAGACGCTTGTAAGCTTGGAGTGGCAGGTATCTTGTTGCAAAAGGATAAAGATGATGTACTTAGGCCGGTTGCTTACTTTAGTAAGCAGACAACACCCGAGGAACAAAATTACTCGTCTTACGACTTAGAAACACTTGCCGTAGTTTCCTCCTTACAAAAGTTCCGCGTTTATCTGATAGGTATCCCTTTTAAAATTATAACCGACTGCAACTCTCTTCGTGCAACCTTTCAGAAGAGAGATATGATCCCTCGAGTCGCTAGGTGGTGGGAACAGATGCAGGAATACAATTTTTGCATTGAGTATAGAGCCGGTCATCGTATGGCTCATGTCGATGCGCTCAGTCGAAATCCTATGCGACAGGCTCACGATGTTATGGTTGTTAGTGATTGCGATTGGTTAGCTACAGTCCAAGCCGCAGATAGCGAGGTACAAAGAATAGTTGGCATTCTCAAAGACCCTCAATTTGACGACGTAATTGACGTAAAATCAAATTATAAGTTGAAGAATGATAGGCTCTACAGGGTAACTAGTGATGGCGATAAATGGGTTGTGCCTAAAGGGGTAAGGTGGCAGATTGTTAAACAAAATCACGACGATATAGGGCACTTTGCACTTGACAAAACTTTGGAACGTATCAAAGCGACATACTGGTTTGCAAAGATGCGTAACTTTGTAAAGAAATATATTGGTTCATGTCTAGAATGCGCTTATTCAAAGGCTTCTGGAGGTAAGAAACCTGGGACTTTACACCCTATACCAAAAGTAGATATTCCCTTTGATACAATCCATGCAGATCATGTTGGCCCTTTTGTCCGTAGTGCGAGAGGAAATATGTACATCTTGGCTCTGATTGACGCATTTACGCGGTATATTTATTTGAAACCTGTAAGGAACACAAAAACTTCTACATCCATAAAGGTTTTCCGTGAATATTTTGGTTTGTTCGGTGTCCCAAGAAGGCTAATAACTGATCGCGGAACCTCATTTACTAGCGAAGCCTTCAAAAGGTTCATGACCGAGAAAAACATCAAACATGTCTTGAATGCGGTTTCTACCCCAAGGGCCAATGGTCAAGTAGAACGCTATAACAGGACACTTGTTGATGCTTTGACTGCGAAATGTGTTGGCTCCCCTGAAAATAAATGGGATGAGCATCTACCTGACGTTCAGTGGGGCATGAATAATACATTTAATAAGGGCATAAATAGAACACCGTCAGAGGCTCTATTTGGCATAAGACCATCTGGTCCCAGTGACTGTAAAGTTGTATCGGAATTGGCAGACGATATAGCTGGTTCTTCTAATATTCAGGACCTATCGCAAATTAGAGAGGACATTAACTCTCATGTCAGTTCCTATCAAGAGTCACAAAAGAAGGCTTATGACGCAAAGCATTGTCCGCCTCCAAAATATAAAGTAGGTGATCTTGTGAGGGTCGAACGTCAAGTTCCAGCAACAGGAAATAGCAAAAAGCTTGTTCCGAAGTTTCAGGGACCCTATAGAATCACAAAAATTTATGACTGCGATCGCTATCAAATTGAGGATACTCCCCTCACACGAAAATCTAATCGACCTTATTCAACAGTTGTTGCAAGTGACAAAATTAAGGCCTGGTTGAATTTTAAAAGACCACATGACGAATCATCAGATAATGACAGCGATTAGTCTATGTCAATATTATTATTTATTTTGTGATTAACACACCTTTATTTATTTCAGTATACCTGAATGTTTACCATGTTCGGGCCATGAAATAATGCCCTTATATTACAATTTTTGAGACCCTTAGACCATGAAATAATGTCTACTGAGGTCATCGCTGGCCATGAAATAATGCCAGTTGCTTAAAATGGGCCATGAAATAATGCCTATAAATGTACATCGAGCCATGAAATAATGCCCGATTTACATTGAGCCATGAAATAATGCTCGCTAATTATTTATAATGGGCCATGAAATAATGCCCAAAATTGTGATTGTTCTGTTAACTATAATTTAATTTTTTTTTTTTTTTTCAATTATTATATCGAGTACGCTATGATAACATGCAATTGTTTAATTACATTGTTTTTATGTTGACTTATACAATAATTACTACTGATAATTTTAGCTTGGTTTGCTCTATTTATATGCATGATTAAGTACTCATTACACGAGGACGTATAGGTACTGTAACTAGGATGGCCGACTGTTATCAATAGTAAATTATATAACATTTTATCCAATTGGTTTTGTTAAATTATATTAAATTATAATGTTAAAAGTATTATTTTGACTACTGTAGTTCCGCCTGAGTTCGTGGATGGCGCGACTAACCAATCATACCGCATCGGTCGGAATGTAGGTAGAATGGTGGGAGAAAGTTACTTTGGTAGTCGTGCCAATCTTTCGAGCTCAGTCGTGTATCAGACGTCGAGCAATCGACTACAAAACTTAGTTGTGTCTAAAATACCTGGTGTTGATTGTGAAGTGTATTTTATTTTGTGCCTTGGAAAATACAAGTAAGTACATTAATATAATTACGTCTATTATTTCTTTACCCTACTTTTAAAAGCTATAATCCTGACCAGCGATTTAATTTGTATGTTTAAAGTATCACTAGATACTTCGTAAGAGCACAGAGTCTACATAAGTATGGGGGGCACACCCAAAATTTGTTTTGTTTTGATTTTTGTGTAAAAATCCTAATGCGGTTCACATAATACATCTTTCTACCAAATTTCAACAGGATAGCTCTTATACTTTCGACAAAAAGTGGCTGTGACATACACGGATAGACAGACAGACAGACATGACGAATCTATAAGGGTTCCGTTTTTGCCATTTGGCTACGGAACCCTAAAAACACCTCAACGGATGTCTCAAATATTGAAGATTGACCCAATTATACTAATATTTATTTCTAAAGCTTTTTTGTAGAAACACAATATTGATTGCGACTGGCAATCGAATTTGTGTTTCTACAAAAAAGCTTTTTCAAATTGTACTCGCAATTTGCGAGTACAATTTTTACCTGCGACCTTCTGGTTCAGTACATCAAATGCCTTACCAACTAGGCCATCGCACTCATAATCAACAAAGTAATTTTTTTCATTCTACATTTAACGTCTTATCTTTTAAGTCTAGATTTATACAGCATAATGGGTCCAGGGCCATAGCTACCGCCGCATCAGCCATATCAATATAACGAGGCCCCCAAGTATCAAGAACCCCCGACGTATAGAATAGAAAAAAAATGAAAACTTATCGTGGTCGAGTACCTAAGCTCCAATTTGCGAGCTTGTTACATAGTTCAATTTTCAACATGGCTGAAGTTGCCATAAATGAGCTGCGATCAGTCGATCAGCATTCTGAATTTTCTAGCTGTTTTCTTTATTCTGCAAAATTATACACTTAGAATAGAAGGGCTCAGTGCTACCCGCATACGTGCATTCGATTTTTTGAATAATCGATGCCAGTTTTCACATGATTCAGCCCACTCCCTCACAGCTCAACATTGATGCTTTCCGTTATTACTTATTAGGCAGCAGGCAATTAAATTAACCAAATGAAACATGATCTTCCAAATTGCTGTTTGATGAGTTTATTAATTAACTCGCGACAAGTCTTAAGTCAATCCCTCAACCACTGCCGCTAGTTTTGATAAAAAAATACTCATGAAAATAATCTTCAATAAAACATTCACAGAAAGAGTTATATCGGAGCCAACAGCCGCAGTCCGAGTACATACTTCCAGAGAAAGTGCTGGTCACGGCTAAGAGGGGAGCCGTGATGAGCAAGTCGAAACGAAACTTTACCATGAACATCCCTGTGCCAGAGATCATACCGCCTTTCCTCGAGAACTGCGGTATTATTGATGTGGGGTACTTCTTCCGGGTGAGTTGTTTAACATGATGATCATCATTGGCAGTTTGGTTCAACCCAGTGCTGAGTATCTTCCCTCCAGGTCTCTTCCTTTTTATGCCATATTGTCCTGAGTTGGTTAGAATGTTGTCTTGTCCCTATTTTTCCTTCCTGAAGGTTCTTAGGGTTGTTGAGACCATCCATCAATTGATATAATATTTGATTATTTTTCGACGTCCATCTTATTTACCACCTATGTACAGAAGCCAGCAGGTCAACCTACCCGAATCAGTCAAATTTTACCTATCAAACATTAACCTTCCACTGTCGTGATAAGGTTGAAAATCTGTTAAAGAAATTTGACAGATTAAGATAGGTTGATAGGCTGGCGTCTGTACATAAAATATTGAATAAATAAAAGAGACAACATACTTTTTATGAGCATTAAAGCCTCTCCCCCACAGAGACGGCACTAATTTGTCGACTCTTCTATGTATTCATCTCACTACTCACCCCTGAATGGTAAGCTACATCCTGTTCTCCTATTTCAGGTAACAATCAAACTGTCGGGCTGTAACGACGATTTACAGGACGAGGCCGAAATCTGTCTTGGATTGGTCCCTGTAAAAGAGTTTGTAGAGGGTACATATGTTCATCCATTAGCCCATAGCCTGCCTACGGTGCCTATACCAGACCCGAACACTACCGGTGAGTTGTTACTCCCTCCCCCCACCGCAGGCTTCAGGGGATCCAGCACTAGCCTGCAAAGAATACACCAGATTCCAGTACAGCAAGTCGAAAGATCGTCAAGACCCTCCTCGTATACAGACAACCCACCTCCTTATCCTAATGCAACCGATAACCGCATCTCCATTGAAATGAAGTCAGAATCTCATACCGATACAGCCACTATAAGGTTTCACTCGAGTTTTACTACCGAATCTATTTCGCAACAAACGTCCAATGGCAACGTGCAGCAAAATGAATTTTCCTACC
Source organism: Agrotis exclamationis (assembly GCA_950005045.1). Taxonomy (NCBI): domain Eukaryota; kingdom Metazoa; phylum Arthropoda; class Insecta; order Lepidoptera; family Noctuidae; genus Agrotis; species Agrotis exclamationis. The sequence goes on along the minus strand of OX465434.1, from coordinate 2,164,013 downwards.
GTTACACCTCCCTGGATTAAAACGTTCGTCAAACGAAAACTGTGAGCGATTTCAATATAAAAATATCATTGTTTAAATTAATGTATAGAGAATAAACTAAATTAAAAATAAATGCTACATTCAGGTAACTTCATGCATAAAAAAAAAATTATAAACTTCAGACATTAGATGTTTTTGTCAGATTTCCCGGAAATTTATTTTTTTATAACAAAGTATATTATATCAGTTTCGAAAATTTATATATAAGTACCTAAACTGGACCGTATTACCGACAAAAGATAAGTAACATAGAACGTAGCAGTGGATAGGTTTTAACGTTCCAGTAGTGCTTTATCCCACCTGTGAGCCGGGTTATCCGACTGGCGGGCCCGGTTACCCGACTGGCGGCCCAGGTTACCCGACTGGCGGGCCGGGTTACCCAACAGGCAGGCCTGGTTACCCAACAGGCGGGCCTGGATACCCAACAGGTGGGCCGGGTTACCCTGCGTTAGTAGGGACCCGAGTAACGTGGTCCCCGTCGTATAATTCCACCCAACCGCCTTATCCCAGAGGTGGTAATGCTGGACCGCCGTATCCCCAAGGAGGGTACGCGCCATCCGCTCCACCACCGAGTTCCTAAGTACCTAAGATTTTCCGGCAACCACACGTCTTTATAAATACAGTTCTTATTCCTTAGCTGTAAGGGCGATTTTCTTAGATTCAATGTACTGAGATGCGCGGTTTATTTGAACCAGAGCGGCCTAATGCCGCTGATTATAGCTTGGTACATAACAAGACATTATAACGCTTAACACATTGCCTACAATGATATTTGATATATATACCTACGTTATCTTAATAATACGTTGTAAAGAAACAACACTGTGCGGGTTGTTGTTTTTTTCCATTCGTAAGAAACAGGCAGTTGAAATAGGCGGCATAACTGGGAAACCGTCCTATGGTACTTAGTCGCTTTTGACTATTTTTTCAGTACAAATATTGTTAAAAGTACAATAATTTAATGAGTTTGCCATTACAGGCAAACTTTTCTACAAAATAGAAGATTGACATAATTATGCGCAAATTAAACTTTAGCGTCATTTACAAATACCTGAGTACATAGTAATGTGTCTTTGCAGTCTGTGATAATAATGATTACCTACCTCATGAACTTTATAATATTTAGAATTTAAAATGGCGTTTTACAATTTTTATATGTATACGATCTACGATGTAAGAAAATGTTGTATAGTTTTAAGAATATAATATTACTAGCAGTTCGCCCGCGACTTCGTCTGCGCGTATTTCGAACTTTTTATCTGTGAATTTCTACACCCGGCCACCCTCCTTATGGGATACTTTTGGAAAATCTAAATCAATATTCAACAAAAATTCTATCAACCCAAAAACAACTCAGGGGTTCTCACAAAGTCGCGTCTTAGTGAGCATCTTTTTTTAGCGTGTTTAATTTATCAATGAGTCCTCTCACCCAGGGCAGGGTAGGAGGGACTGTCAGACTTGTACTGACTAAAAGCCACGGTGTCCTTCAATAGCCCTTTACGTTCCAGGATCACGGTATTCGTTAGTCCTGCGACCCCGGTAGGCTTTGGCCCTCTAAGGGGAGGCCCCGTCATTGTGCTGACAATCTGTGAGGCGCGCGTGGAACATAACGCGCCGTCAACCCGGGCATGGTCCATGGCCAGACAGTGAGTCGCCAATTACTCGCCGTCCACATGCCCGCGCCTACGGTGGCCGGAGATCGTCTTGCGACGTCCGTTGCAGTGTGCGTCTACCAATGCGGCTGTAAGGTGGACGCTGTCCTCTCCCTCACGCGTCCCGCCTCCTCCTTCGCTAGCATGCCCGCCGTGATTGCGGCATGCCCGAAAGTGTGCGATGGGCGCGTCCTAAAAATCTCTATGCATATTTTGAGACTCCCAGCATTTGTAATAACGAAGTTTCATGCAAACTATCAACCCCAAAAACATCCTCTTAGGGATAGAATTTCAGAAAATCCCGTCATAGGCAGCATCTACGTCCTAAAAAGAATCCCTATGCAAAATTTGAAACTTCTACCTCTCAACCCCAAAACAACCCTTTGGGGTTGGATTTCGTAAAATCCCATCTTAGTGAGCATTAAAGTCCTAAACATAACTCCCATGCAAAATTTGAAACTCCTAGTGCTTGTAGTAACAAAGTTTCATACAAACTCCAAGCCCAAACACAACCCCTTAGGGGTCGAATTTCACAAATTCCGCTTTAGTGAGTTTTTTTTTTTGTTTTTTTTTATTTATTCTCTTATAAAAAACAAGTTATATTATTACAGATTTACCTCGCCAAACTTTACAGTTTGTTGGCGAGACGCGCTCGTTTATCATACATTTCCTTCAAATAAAACTTAAATAAGTAATTCACAGATCCTTATATAACCTACAGACCCAAAGAAAGCAAAAAGAAATGTCTGTGATCACTAGCCAAATAAGCCGATAAAAAAAATGTACTATATTAACAATTGAACTGTTTTATATTTTACATCTGTATTTTTAAATTAACAGGTAGGTATACCGTAACAAAAGGATTTCGATTTTTCAAAGTGATCGCAAACGTTCCATAATGAGTGCACTCACTGCTTTTATTGATTTTTCACAACATTACATTTTTTATATCATTATAAGGTAAAGTCATACCTTGACAACGACAGACCGACGCCAATATAATAGACAATGAATTCCAAACCCGGGTGTACTAGCTGAAGCTGGCCACTGGTCTGGAACTCACCGTCCATCACAACCTGACAACTTGTCCGCGTTCTCCAGAAAATAGTTCTTTAATTTTAATTTTAACACACCTTTGCTTAAGTTACCATTATTCCTTAACAAATCTATTTTGTTGAATACTTTTGGGACTAAATATTTAGACGTTCTTTTACCGTAATAGTTAGTTATTTTTGGTTGCACTAGTCTTCCCTCTCTGACACTTCTTGTGTTAAACTTATTGTTCACTTTTATTTTGAAATTATCACTATAATAGTGTTCTAATCCTATTAAATACTCAATTTTTAAATCTACTGGCAAAATTTTACATATGGAAAATAATTTATCGTACTCTTTGTTGCACTTTATCTTAATCTGTTTGCTAACTAGAAATTTCATCAGTCGTATCTGTAGATTTTTTATTTCTAGTAAATATGTTTTAAAAGTACGTCCATACACAATAAGTCCATAACTGATTAACGAGTCAGCGAGTGCGTAATATACAATCAATAATGTGTGTTTATTCACCACACTTTTCAACTGATAAAATTTCCCCAATACGGATCTAAGTTTATTACAAATATCAGTTACATGTGTCTTAAAATTAAAATTTTGTCTATACTAAGGCCTAAATATTTAAATGAGCTAACATACTGCAATTTTACGCACCTGCAGTCATTCTTGTTGTTATGCAAGCACTCGTATGTATGCCCTGTGATATCAAGATGGTCGCTGGGCACAACTTTAGCTCGCGAATTGTATGGCGAGTGTATATGCATGCATTTTGTTTTTAATAAGTTTAATATTATTCCGTTGTCATGTGCCCACTTGGTAATGCTTTCGAAGTCCTCCTGTATGTACTGTTGTACTTCCAGTATGTCCTTCGAAGCATGAACCACACACATGTCATCGGCATACATAAACACTCGACATTTGTTTACAACATTCGACACACTGTTCACGTGCATTGTATAACCTACTGGTCCGAATACCGATCCGGTCGGCACTCCGAGATCCATACCTGCTTCCTCCCCAGAAACACCAGCTATGAACGTGGTTATTTTCCTGTTAGACAGATATGCTCTAAACCATTCGTTCGTGGGGCCACGTATTCCACATTCATCCATCGCCTGCAGTAATATGTCATGATCCAGTGTGTCGAATGCTTTTTTGTAATCAATGAAGAGTGCTATCAGCTGTTTCCCTGAGTCCAGACAATCATTAACATAGTCAGCAAACGCCGTTAGGGCCGAGACAGTACTACGCCCTTTCCGGAAGCCATACTGTGTGTCTGACAAAATATTGTGATGTTCTAAGAAATTACTAATTTGACCAACTATTTTTTTTTCTACTATTTTGTCAAAGACAGACAATATAGCTATCGGCCTATAATTTACATATTCCAGGTGGCTGCCAGACTTATAAATAGGGCGGATAATAGCATATTTCAACTCGTCAGGATATACACTCTTAGTTAAACACATGTTCATTAAATTAGCTAAAATAGGACTTAATTGTTTCCGTACATATTTAATGTCTTTAACTCTCACTCCATCTAATCCTGGTGCTTTTTCACACGACAACTTACTGATAACTTTATCTATTTCTGACGGACTAACATGAATATATCTATAACTAACATCGGTTGGCTTAACATAAGTCTTTCGGTCTAAAAATTTTATGTCACAATTATGTTTAATACATCGAATTTCTTCAGTAAATGTTTTAACAAAAGTTGTACAGATTTGGGTGATACTATGTGTTTTACCTAAATGTCTTAATATTACATCGTCTAGATTAGTTTTATTCCGACCCAACCACAAGTTAATGTTTTCCCATATTTTTCTAAAATCCGCGTTACATTTTTTTATTTCGTCTTGTTTATATCTATTTTTCGCTTCGTTTACAAGTTTATTTACCTTATTTCTAAATTTCGTGTATTCCAATCTTTTATTCATATTTTTTGGCGATGCTTTCCATACTCTAAATAAATAGTCTCTTCGACATAATAAGCTATACAGGTGCTTATCTATCCATGGTTGTGTTATTCTTTTAGTGGAAGTTGTGACTGTTGTCATACTTTCCCTATAGATTTGGTCAAACACTGCACACATTTTCTGAAACAATAATATGGGGCACGATATTGAGAGTAGTTGCGTCCAGTCGTATGCATCTAGCTTAGGTTTTACAAGTTTATCACTAATTACAGTTCGCGTTTTTTTGCCACTATTCACTTTTAAATGTAAACTTTCGTTATCACTAGTATTCGTAGCCAATGCCAGTCCGACGGCATGATGATCGGAGATGTGCGTCTCAAGTACAAACGACGAGGAGCCGCACTCACTACGTCCCGCTCGCACCCAAACATGATCCAAACATGAAGTTTGAAGTTGACCGTTCACGATCGCCTCGCGTGTTATCTCTGTGCTCGGTATTACGCATTGCAGGCCGTATTCACACAAGGTGTTTTTGTATTTTGTTATAATTGGATTCACGGCATCATTTAAAATATCCATGTTTGTATCACCAATCACGACAATGTTTTCGAGTTTAGGGATTGACCTGATGACTGTCTCCAACTGTTCTATGAACCGTATCTTATTTTTGCTAGGTGGTCGATAAACAGCAATTATATGTGTTACCACGTTCTCTGATCTAAGCTGGCCGTGCAGCATTTCTAAGGCGTCCGCTTTCACTTTTTGAGCATTAAAGCTAAGTTTTCCCTTTGCGTATATCAATATTCCTCCTCCTCTATTAGTTTCTCTTGCGTGTATGTGTGTATTATATCCCGATATTTGGTAGAATGATAGTTCTTCCTTCTTTATATTTATCTCACTTAGTATTATTATATCTATTTTATATGTGTTTTCTTCCAACAACACTAGTAACTCATTAAAGTGTTTCCTAATGGACCTTATGTTCAAATGAAATACGTGGCAAGATGTTTTATTTTGTAATGAGTAGGTAATTACTTCCTAAAAAGAAACCATTATGCAAAATTTGAGACTCCTAACTCCCTCCTCCTAACCCCTTAGGTGTTGAATTTCCAAACATCCCGTCTTAAGTATCACCTACGCCCTAAAAAGAACCCTCATGTAACATTTGAAACTCTTAGTACTTGTAGTAACAAAATTTCATACAAATTATCCATGCCGAAAAACAACCCCTTAGGGGTCGAATTTCACAACATCCCGTCTTAATGAGCATCATTGTCCTTAAAAGAATCCCCACGCATAATTTGAGACCTCTATCTATCAACACCAAAAATAACCCCTTAGGGGTCGAATTTCCCAACTTCCCGTCAAAGTGTGCATCTACCTCCTAAAAATATTCCCCATGCAAAATTTGAGACTCCTAGCACTTATAATAACGAAGTTGCAAACAAACTATCAACATCAAAAACAACCCCTTAGGGGTCGAATTTCAAGAAACCCCTTCCGTAAGTAGTACCTACTTCCTAAAAAGAACCCGCATGCAAAATTTGAAATTCCTAGTACTTGTAGTAACAAAGTTTCATACAAACTATCAACCTCAAAAACAACCCCTTAGGGGTGGAATATCGCAAAATCCCGTCAAAGTGAGCATCTGCCTCCTAAAAATATTCCCCATACAAAATTTGAGACTCCTAGCACTTATAATAACGATGTTTCAAACAAACTATCAACACCAAAAACAACCCCTTAGGGGTCGAATTTCAAGAAACCCCTTTCGTAAGTAGTACCTACTTCCTAAAAAGAACCCGCATGCAAAATTTGAAATTCCTAGTACTTGTAGTAACAAAGTTTCATACAAACTATCAACCCCAAAAACAACCCCTTAGGGGTGGAATTTCGCAAAATCCCGTCTTAGTGAGCGCCTACGTCCTAAAAAGGACCTCTATGCAAAATTTTAAACCCCTAGCCATGGGCGTACCCAGCTTCTGGCCTAGGGGGGGGCAAGTCAGATTTTTTAGGTCGGATCTGAGGGTCGGATCGTCCGCGGCTGTTTTGTCACACACACTACACAACACACCTACATGAAACATTAGGTATATGTCACTACATATACCTAATGTTTCATGTAGTGTGTAGGGCAAACAGCCGCAAATTAGGTATCCTGCTTTATAGGTACCTAGTTAAATAAATAAAAGTAAATTTGACTATGCATGCATTTTTATTTTATTTAAATCGCTTCTACTTTAAAAGTAATTTAGGTACGAAGATCTTCTGCAAAACGGTTTATAACGTCTTTCGTGAAAGAATCGCCCATACCATACTGTTTACAAGTTTTTTATTGCTCAGCAGAATGTATGTGCGTGTCACAATCCCAACACAATATCAATCAGACAGATTTATGTACTTTGATATAGACACTGAATGAATATTTTTAAGCAGAACCACCTACATACGTTTCATTTAGCTCCTTCAAAACAATAACAATGTGAAATAAAATAAATGCTAGTCGCTCGCAACTCATACCGTAGATTATCGAATCTAGCTGAGCGTTCGAACGCTCGGCTGGATTCGGTAATCTTCGTCCGCCACACTGCGCGGTTCATTTAAAAGTTAGAGCATAAGGCCTCGTTTACACTTTGATTAGTAATTAGGCGAGTTCATACATGTTCTGCGAGATTTCCAGGGGGGGGCAGCTGCCCCCCCTTGCCCCCCCCTGGGTACGCCCATGCAGGGCCGCGCCGACCCCTTGCAGCGCTTGTGTGCAAAACCTATGTAGCGCCTGTGTGCAAAACCTTTGAAGCGCCTTTTATGTTGTCGTCTTTCAATTTTTTTTCATAAATTCAAATTTTTTGCTGAAATATTTTCATCAATTTTATCAATTTATCAGTTTTCCGCCAGTACGCGCCGGACTCGCGACTCCTCTAGCTAATACCCATTTCGATAGAATGTTTGTAATCGTTCTGGGGAATCCTCGTCGGTTTGCATCGGGTTACGTTTATAAACTAATGGCCTTTGTAATAAAATACATAGATTAATATACTAATAATAATAGTCGGCTATCATAACGAGTGTGACGCGGCCGGCGGTTCTTTTGATTTTAAAGCAGAGCTCGATTCATGTATACAAAACAAAACCCAAAATATAAACAGTGGTTCAATTCAAATAGTTTAGATAAGTATCGTCTTGGGAGACTTGTATCTACTTACTTATCGATACTCAAGTATTAATATATTATGTTGTAATGTGACAAAAATAATTTCAACAATTGGCACTGGTCATCCGGCGCCTCTGTAGCCCTGGCGCCTGTGTGCGCCGCACACTTCGCACATAGGGGCGGCGCGGCCCTGCGCCCATGCCCCTAGCCTTGGTAGTTTCTGAGATTTCGTGTCCTATGAGTGAGTGACCTTTCGCTTTTATATATATAGATACTTATTCCTAAAGATAAAATGTTGACGGTCTTTATAAAAATAAATAATTCTTGTTTACAAATGTATAGGTAGGTACCTCTTCTATATAATCTCGCTTATATACTCGTCAAAACAAAATAAGGGCCAGTTTTTAAATTGCGCTTTAAACAAGTATTGCTCTTATTCTGGGTACATAATAAATACTAAATATCTTGTTATGGTTTCTTTCAAGTATTAATATTGTTTCTACTGCAAAATTGGAAATTTATAACTTTTTTTTAATTAGATATTTGAGATTACTTCGAATTTACGGTATGGTGTTTTTTAATTTTCAAACTTCTAACGGAGTTTTCTTCGACTAATACAGCGAGCAGGCTATAATGATCTTTCAATCTCATAACGTCATGTATTGGGAGACATATGGACGCAAAAACAGCCACTTGGGGTGGCACCTTAATCCAGGGGGCCCATAGCCAGAAAAGATAGGTTTATTGGTGGAATATTTCCAACGAGTGGTTCAAAATGCTTGAAACCGGTCTTAAAAGACGGGTAATATCACCAGACGCCGTGATCAAGGAAGAAAGTAAGTAATTAAAGCCCAAGAAGACCATTAAGTTTGTTTAATCGCGCACATAGAGCGAAAATCTACGGCGCGGACCATACAAACTCCATTGCGTCGAGCTACAGGCACCCCTATAATTGACTACACTATTCCGAATCGACTCCATAAAGACTAACAATACTCAAGAAGATGCTTGGTTCGCCTCCAGTTAACTGCAGCGTATGGTGCAAATCGTGAAACATTTGCGAAGGAGAAAATTTATTGAACTGTTTTGACTGAGCTTCATTGCTTTTTAATTTTTGAATGGTGGGTTATTTTTTTTCAATAAAAACTGATTCATAAGAGTTTAGAGAAGATCTAAACAACAGGTTTCAGATCCTTGCACTCTTAAAACAGACTGTACTGGCGATTTCTGAGTTATGCTCTGGGGCGGTTATCCCTATCACGCAAAACTAAGCTCGCACTTCTTAACGAGGGTGCTGTAACTCCTCAAAATTGCATAGAGAATGTGGTGCAACTCCACATTATCCCATTCGCACAGCAAGGAATACGTGAGTTCTTCTTGAAGCAGGATAATGCTCGAGCGAACACGACGCGACTAACAGTGCACACATTCCCTTACGCTCGAATTACGATGTTACAGTGGACACTGAGAAATTTTACCTTTTCTATTGAGCATTTAGAGATGAGTTAAAGAAGAGTGAAAAAGAAAGTAAAACTCCCATCAACACGCAGCTGGATCTCTTAAATAGTCTGAAAACTTACTGGTAGAGTATCGCAAAAGAAAATGTTCGGCATTTAATCCAGACCATTCCACCTCCCATAAAATGAGCAGAACAGAGAGAATAGAGTTAAAAGAGAAGCTTAAATGAACACTTTGGAACATTAAAGACGTTATTTTTCGATTTTTTAATGTTTTATGTAACTTGATACATTCCTGCTATTCCTCACTTTTCATTCAACTTGGTTTATTTTAACGATTTATTGGAATACATATTTAATTTTTGTGTATTTCCATCTAAAACCATTAATATTAATCAGATTCAGTCATTGTAGCTAGTAATATTTAAACATTATTTAATAAATCGATAAAAACCAGGTGGCCCTTATTTTGTTTTGAGTAGTATATAAATAGTACTTACGAGAAAAAACTTCGTTGTTTGGTTGTTTGGACTTTGATTTTGAATTCAAACGGTTCTTAAAAACCTGTTTCGAAGTGCCTCTTGGTAGTAAAAGACAATAAATGTCTGTTGTAGAAATATGTCACTTTTTCTTTAGGTTTATATTCAGCATTTTTTCAGCTTCAGTATTTTTGTTATTTTTCGACAAACAGAAGATAATTCAGACAACTTTAAACAGTGGAATAGATTTTCTGACCTGATAAGTAACGAAAGAATTTAATATTAACGTAAGAAATATTATTATAGGTACTTCCTTGTTATTGTTTTCTTTGATATTTATATTAAGACGCGGACTGACTACGATTTTAATCGCTTATGACCGCGTAAACTATTGTCACCACTATGGAGCGTCAATAAGATTGAAAATTGAAAAAATGACATTTGTGTTGAAATGTGACGTAAGCTGCGAATGGGCATTTATTTTACTGCTTTTCTTTAGATTATTTAAAATATAGACATAAAATTAAATAATGGTTCGGTTAAAGTTTTAAAAAAATGGAAAACCTACTAAATTCTTAAAAAAAAAACTGTTGTTATCGCTGGAAATACAGAGATCTTCGACGTCAAAGTTTATTTTTGTGCTACAACTTTCCAATTTTTATTGGGAATATCAAACTCTTATTTATTATTCTGTTCGGTTTAAATTCTTCTTTATACCCTTCTCTGTTCGCTGTATTTTTCGCGTTGCTTATTTTTATTCCAATTTTTGGGAATATGAGATAAGACCGCGCCTTAAAGATATATTTTGAGAGATGTAATTAACTCTAGCATTTTTTTAAAGTACAAAGTTAATAATATTATTTATAATGTAATGTATTTATTACCATCCCATCACGCTTCTGAGTCATGTTTATAAGCTGTTTTCAAGGGTTATCACGAACCGTCTCGAACACAGACTTGATGACTTCCAGCCTCCCGAACAAGCCGGTTTCCGAAGAGGCTATAGTACCATAGACCACATCCATACGCTGCGGCAAGTTATACAGAAGACCGAAGAGTATAACTTGCCATTATGCTTAGCGTTTGTGGACTATGAGAAAGCCTTCGATTCGGTGGAAACATGGGCGGTACTTGAGTCACTCCAGCGATGCCGTATTGACTATCGGTACATCGAGGTGTTGAAGTGTTTGTATAATAACGCCACCATGTCGGTCCGAGTACAGGAGCAGAGCACGAAGGCGATTCCATTGAGAAGAGGCGTAAGACAGGGGGACGTTATCTCCCCGAAACTGTTTACTGCCGCAATGGAAGACGCCTTCAAACTCCTGGACTGGCAAGGCCTTGGCATCAACATCAACGGCGAATACATCACTCACCTTCGGTTTGCCGACGACATCGTAGTCATGGCAAAGTCGATGGAGGAACTCAGCATGATGCTCGATGGCCTCGACCGAGTTTCACAACGGGTGGGCTTGAAAATGAACATGGACAAGACGAAAATTATGTCAAATGCCAATGTTGTGCCCACCCCAGTCTCTGTTGGAAACTCGGTACTCGAAGTTGTTGACTCATATATCTATTTAGGACAAGTAGTCCAATTAGGTAGGTCCAACTTCGAGAAAGAGGTCAACCGCCGAATCCAACTCGGTTGGGCAGCGTTCGGGAAGCTACGCAATATCTTTTCGTCCGACATACCTCAGTGCCTCAAGACGAAAGTCTTCAACCAATGTGTGTTACCAGTGATGACTTACGGCACCGAAACGTGGTCTTTCACTATCGGCCTCATCTCAAAGCTCAAAGTCGCTCAGCGAGCTATGGAGAGGGCTATGCTCGGTATTTCTCTACGTGATCGAATCCGAAATGAGGAGATCCGTAGACGAACTAAAGTCACCGATATAACCCACCGGATTAGCAAGCTGAAGTGGCAATGGGCAGGCCATATTGCTCGTAGAGCAGATGGCCGATGGGGTCGAAAAGTGCTAGAGTGGAGACCACGGACTAGCAAGCGCAGCGTAGGACGTCCACCAACGAGGTGGACAGACGACCTTGTAAAGGTCGCCGGAAGACGCTGGATGCAGGTCGCTTCCAACCGGTATATGTGGAGATCTAAAGGGGAGGCCTATGTTCAGCAGTGGACGTCCTATGGCTGAGATGATGATGATGATGAATGTATTTATTTATGATAAAGCACAAAAAGGTGACGTAACAAATACAAACTTACAAATATAGGCCAAGTTTCGTTAGGTTTAGGCGTGCTACACGTTTTTTGGCATTGGGTAATAGGCATAGCCGGGCGGCAAACTTTTTGCTTCGGGTCGGCTTTTTTGATCCACAAATGTGTTTCTTCGAAAAAATATGTAAGTAGCACGCCTTTGCACATCACATAAATTTAGTCTCGTGTAATGAATGATACGAGTATTATTGAATGATTTAATAATGATTAACACATTAAAGTTAGCAATGTTTAGATAATATCAGGTGGCCTACCATGAACTCTTAAAGCGTGAGTCTTTAGGTTGTGGGAAAGAGACAGAGCTATACAATTCATCTAGCGCCATCTCTTTTCCACAGCCTAAACTGGATCGCGTTAAAAGTTCATGGTAGGCCACCTGTCGGAATTAGGTAGAGTTATTCGTTCGCATCGAAATGTTGATATTAATATGGATCTTCCCAGGATTTCTAATAGACAATATTGTGTGGAAAACAGTATTACAAATAAAAAAATAAAACATCAGAGATAGATTAGACAAATTAATTTTTGTAAAAATAAATAACTTTTTGATATTAAAAATCACGGGATTTTTCTGCTGTATAAAAGTAATTCCAGGATTTGGGGTATATCCACTTTATTCTTTCGCTGTATGAAATCAGTGTAAGTACATTAATAACTCTACCTAATTCCGACCTATTATTATAAATATAAGTCATGGTGCCTACTGTAGGATAAGTAGAACTAATTGTTTCGTGTAGTCCTCGTTTGAGGAGATAAGTAGAGAATAGAGCGGAAAGGAATAGAATTTCAATTAAGTTAAGAAACACTATAGACAGTCACCTATCAGTATTAAAAACGACCTGTATTCAACAAAAGCTGGTGAAAGAATTTATGAAATTGGTCCAGTAGTATCGGAGCCTATACAATACAAATACATAATATTAATATTAGTGTAGATAAGCATAATCAGCATTATCAGTCTTTACCGTACCCACCTCAAATTAATATTAAATGAATACCTGAAATTAAAATGACGTTTTTAGGGTTCCGTAGCCAAATGGCAAAAAACGGAACCCTTATAGATTCGTCATGTCTGTCTGTCTGTCCGTCCGTATGTCACAGCCAATTTTCTTCGAAAGTATAAGAGCTGTCTTGTTGAAACTTGGAAAGTAGATGTATTATGTGAACCGCATTAGGATTTTCACACAAAAAAAAAATGGGAGTTCCCCATGAATCCCCATACCCAAAATTTTTTTTTCAACAAACCCATACGTTATCTATGGATAGGTCTTTAAAAATGATATTGAGGTTCCTAATATCATGTGTTTCTAAACCGAACAGTTTGCGCGAGAGACACTTCCAAAGTTGTAAAATGTGTCCCCCCCCTGTAACTTCTAAAATAAGAGAATGATAAAACTAAAAAAAAAATATGATGTAAGTACATTACCATGCAAACTACCAGCGAAAATTGGTTTGAACGAGATCAAGTAATTAGTTTTTTTACCAATATTTTACACCAACTACAAGAACTTTTATATTATGTAACTTGCTGCTACGGAACCCTTTATGGGCGAGTCCGACTCGCACTTGGCCGGTTTTTTAGGGTTCCGTAGCCAAATGGCAAAAACGGAACCCTTATAGATTCGTCATGTCTGTCTGTCTGTTTGTCTGTCCGTGTATATCACAGCCACTTTTTGTCGAAAGTATAAGAGCTATCCTGTTGAAACTTGGTAGAAAGATGTATTATGTGAACCGCATTAGGATTTTCACACAAAAATCAAAACAAAACAAATTTTGGGGGTGCCCCCCATACTTAGAATTGAAACTCAAAAAAAATTTTTTCACCAAACCCATACGTGTGGGGTATCTATGAATAGGTCTTTAAAAATGATATTGAGGTTACTAACATCATTTTTTTCTAAACTGAACAGTTTGCGCGAGAGACACTTCCAAAGTGGTAAAAAGTGTGTCCCCCCCCCCCCCCGTAACTTCTAAAATAAGAGAATGATAAAACTAAAAAAAATATATAATGTAGACCTCAACCAAAACTACCAACGAAAATTGGTTTGGATGAGATACAGTTTGCAGTTTTTGAGATATAGTACATTTTCAAAAACCGCAAATATAACTTTGCCATTCATACAAATACTATGAAAAACAAAGTTATTTTTATTGTTTGTGAATATTACTTACTAATCTCAATATAATTATATCTCTCATCTATGCTTGCTGCTACGGAACCCTTCATGGGCGAGTCCAACTCGCACTTGGCCGGTTTTTATTTAACTATAATATATCATCAAATTAGATGAAACGACTTTCGTAACTGAACGAACCAACTACTAATGCATTAATATCTTTTCACACCACTTGCTCGTAAATGTCAAATTATATGTCATGCAAACAAGGAATAAAGCAGGTCATTGCCAACGTCATTGGTCATTGCTGCCCCCCGTTCGAGCCGGGCAATAATTTTGTACTGAATTTCATTATTTCAAGGAGTTGTAGCAGTAATGGCGGCCGATGGCCGCAACAGCTGATCGGTTGCTGTGGTGCCCACTTCTCGTTCGAAAGTTGTGTCGTACCACATCAAACAAAAATCGAATTTATTTCCTCGCTGTAGGTGCGAAAAGCAGGGTACGCTCCTCGGGAGTAAAGCTGCCTTGTCTTGGGCTAACTTGAATCCCTCACTACACTGACAGAATCCTTAGTGTCGCTTCGGGATTCAATACGCCCGCGACACGTCAGGCAATGCTTTACTCCCTTGTTGCGTAATCAACTATTTTGATATTACATTTTGCTAGTTATTTGCTGAAAGATGTTTAAAGACACGTTGGTTAAAAATATGATTTGGATTTTTTGGTTTTGGATTTGTGAATAGCGTTTAGAGGATTTTATTTTGAAAACACTCAATCGATTGGATAGTTGAGCCAGTACTCTATAGTGGTTGAATCTTTTTTCAAACAAATGCCGAACCGAATGTGCCGACCCGAAGTGTACTCCTCGAGGTATTTTATTTTATTTAGGAAAATGCAGGGCATGCATGAAGCTTTATTTTTTTAAAAGTTAGATTAAAAGGCTTATAAACTGTTGTGTGCGACACAATCTTTGTAATAAGTGCTAAGTTTTGATTAATTTTAATTAGGTAATAATAATTTTTGATATTGTGTTTTTGTAAACATAATTACTTATTATTATAATTTTCTGAATTGTGTTTATTGCGGTTAATAAAATATGCGAAGGATGCAGTGAGAATTACCGTGGTTTTATTGTAACATATCCTACTTATTTATTATTCTTATAGTGTCTTCATGTAAATTAGTTACCAAAATAGCTTACAAGGCATAAGCCGACGATAAGCGAGAAGCGAATTGAGGGCTCAATTGAAATTTCTGATAGGTATCTAAATACCTAAAATAAAAAAGATCACTAAAAGAAATCATATTTATATCTTCAAAAAAACAATGTTTTTAGAGCTCCCCTTCCCTCATGTAAAGAACTTGACACTTGCAAATCTAGCTCCAAAAACCCTAAACCTACCTACCAAAAATTCATCAAAATCTGTTCAGCCGTTGTGAAGTGATAATAGAAGAAAAATACAAACCTACACAACTTTTCATTTATAATATCAGTAGAAAGTAGGATGGAACCTCCATGCCCATTTGTGCGTAAGCGATAAAATAGCCGTTAGCTAGTCGACCGGTGGGACCTAGCACTATAACTTAGAACAGTTTGGCAGTTCAATGAGCTCGTTGCTATTTTTAGGTGTTCATTTTTGCTGTTTAAAGCAATCGTTTGTTATAGTAAACTCTGGTTGAACTTGCCATTGGAATTTCGACTGTCAATGTTACACCGAACGCTGTAAATCCAACAGGGCCTTACGGGTTTTGATTTCCGCAATCGATATGCCGTTGGCGCCGTCCGTCAGTATGTAAGTACTTGGCAGTTTGAGTTTGATGAGTCATTGATTGCCTCTGGCTATAGAAAGAATGTTATACAGACTGTTTTATAAGCATTGAATTGTATCTATCTATGTAATCAAGGCCAAAGATTGTAGAGATGAAACAGTATGTAACTCCATTTGAAATACTGTTTTTTTGCTGTAACCGCAACTCTATAGTAATTGCGGGACTGTCTCATCAGGGTAACCGTGACCTTGGAACGTAAAGGGCTATTGAAGGATCACCATGGACTTTACGTCAGTACAAGTGTCACATGACAGTCACTCACTCCCGTTCCGCTCTGGGTGGGAGGAGTCATTTGATGAATTTAACAACACAAAAAAAGCTCTATATTAAACAGCCGTACGGGCCGATTTCAAGGTTAAACCGCGCTGACGGGGGCCCCCACAGAAGGCCAATTGCCTGCTGGGGTCGTGAGATTGTAATATTTATAACATATTGTGTTAATTATCTCGCTATACAAAATAGGGAGGGGCGGAGTCTTCTACTACAGGCATTATTTGCCTAAAAGAAGATTCCGAACACAAGAATTGTAAACGAATTATTTGACACAATTTTAATTTAAATTATTGTCTAAACAGGTAATCCTGACTTTGGCACGTAAAGGGCTGTTGAAGAAATATCGTGGATTTAAGTCAGTACGTGTCTGGCAGTCCCTTACCTCCATCTAGGGCGGGAGGGCTCATTTGATGATTTTACTACATAAAAACAAGGTAAAGCCGCGCTTACCTTATAGGTCCGTGGATAGATAGCTTCCGTGCCACGGTAAGCGAATTTAGCCGTTGGTCTCGGCATTAATAGACCTTTAGCAGTCGTAACAAGTGGTTAGTGACCCCAAAGTCTGACAACCACTCTTATCAATTAGTATAGTATTAATTAGGCACGTCAGATACGAGGGGAGGTCAAAAAGTTCGCGGAATGGAGGGGTTAGAGTGGGGATAGGAAGATTTTTTTTACATGTCAGTACTTGGTGACTCAATACAACTACGAATATTAAGTTTCAGCCCGATCGGTTCATTAATCTTTGAGATTTAGCAATTTAAACAAGTAAAACGGGAACAGAACAGTGACTATGGAGAAAATTGAGTTTCGTTCCGTGAAAGAGCTCTTTTTTAAGCAGGGAAAAACACCTCAGATAATTTTGAAATGAATGCAGTTTGATTATATGGCCTCTTGCCCTGAAATGTCAATAATTTGCAAGAGACATACCTAGCCTCTTACAACAAGGCAGAGATTCGATTGAAGACGATCAGTGCTCTAGTCGGCCGATTGCGGCAACATCTTTAGACATTGTTGAAAAAGTTCAAAAACTTGTTCTAGAAAATGCTTGCTTGAAGATAAAATAGAGAAAAGGTGACTAGAATATCGTCTACTACTATTTTGAGCTTTCTCCATGACCATCTTGGCATGTCTAGAGCCAGTGCAAGATGAGTATCGACATTGCTCACACCGCTTCAAAAACAACAGCGCGTCGAGTGTTGTTGCGAGTTTTTGGATCTGTCTAGTGACAATAGGAATGAGTAAATGAACCGAATTTTGATTGGGAATGAAACTTAGGTTCATCATTATGAACTTGAGATAAAACAAGAGACCATGCAGTGGCACAAATAGACACAGCACAGCACCTCCTAAGAAGTTCAAGGTGTCACAATCATCCTGAAAACCGATGGCTACAGTTTTTACGAATTCAGAGGCTATTTTGTTGACCGATTATAAAGATAAAGGTATCAATATCATATGGAAGCACTACACTACGCTAACATAAAAAATAAACAAGAATTTAAAATTAAAAGAATGGGAAACTGGTGTCGACGTGTGCTCCATTTGCAACGCAACGCACTCTTTCACAAGAGCCATGTTGCGATGGCTGCCATAAACAAATGCAGCTTCGAAACTTCTAGCCACCTACCCTACAGTCTAGTTTTGATCCTTTGTTATTATTATTAGTATCCAAACTTGAAAAAAGAGCATCGTGTAATGATTTCACTGATGTCGAAGGAGTGAAGTCACCTATTTCGAGGGCTTTGACGAATAATTTTTTTTCAAAGGTAATAATAAATTATTTTAAAGATCTGAAAAGTGCTATAAGGTTAATGGAGAATATATTGAAAAGGAAAAATAATTTCTTATTTAATTTCACCCCCCTTCCTTTTCATTCCGCGAACTTTTTGACCCACACTCGTAGGAACCCACATCTAAAGTACTGGTATGCAGCTGCATCTGGTTGGACTGGAAACCGACCCCAAAATAGATGCGTAAACGCAGTACATGATGAGGGTTCCATATTTGGTTTCAAAAGTTGATGATTCGATTCTTATTATGTCGAACTTGATGTGTCGATAATTCAGTTGTATGTACGTTCGTTTCAACCGCGAATAGAAGCTGGGCAAGTTATATGAGATTGAACATTACAGAAGCAGACTCTGTTTTAGGGAAAGCCAGCGTCTTTGCAAAAAAAAAAAAATAGATCGCATTTGATATGGCTTTGGTCTTTTACTACAATTGATTTGACTTTGGGCTACTTAAAAAGTGTTTTAATTATTATGGACTACTAGCTGACCCGGCAAACTTCGTACCGACTCATCTTTTTAACCTGCCCTGGACTTCCATAAGTAATTCAAATCAGCCAAATCGGTCCAGCCGTTCTCGAGTTTTGAGCGAGACTAACGAACAGCAATTGATTTTTATAATATAGAGAAGACTAGCTGACCGCCAAACTTCGTACCGACTCATCTTTTTAACCTGCCCTGGACTTCCATAAGTAATTCAAAACAGCCAAATCGGTCCAGCCGTTCTCGAGTTTGAGCGAGACTAACGAACAGCAATTGGTTTTTATATATTAGAGAAGACTAGCTGACCCGGCAAACTTCGTACCGCCTCAGAATCAATAAATTAAACCTTCCCTGGACTTCCAAAAATAATACAAGGAGGAGGAGGTGGACTGAATTTACCTGTCTTGGATCCTGCAACGAAATTAATCAGAATAGTGGAGGAGTAGGAAAAAATGTTTCCACTTCCCTCCGTGCAAGCAGGAGCCAGAACAAAACAAGGCCAATAGGCACAAAGGGACATTACAACTGGGAGAAGCCCAGTTGCCTTGCACCACCGGTAACAATGACTACTAATATTAATGGGTCCTAAATTGTGAGCTATATTTGATTCCAATAACAGGTTTGGATTTTTTTTTAAAGCCTTCTGTTTTTCGAATATTATCGCTGTAGGGTCGCTCAATAAAGTATCGATAGAACAAAACATAAAACTGAATTATCAACACACAAAGTTCGATAAAATAAAAATCGGATCATCAACTTTCGAAACCAAATAGGGAACCCCATGATGAGGAAGTATAACAATAATCAACACAATAAATAAATATAACACGTCTTTATTAAAGTGATAAACATAAAAAATACAATATTCGAGATTATTATTACAAGTACAACAAGATAAACGGTCTTTATAAAAGGTATTAATTATTTACTTGAATATTGTCATATGGCAGGTTTTATAGTATTCAACACTATTGTTTAACAGGAACGATTTTAACAGCAAGGATTTAATCCGTTACTGAAAAGAGTTATCTTTAAAAGTAGTTTATCTTAGCAAAAAACAACAACTAAATAAAAGGGACGTTGTGCGAGCTGTAGCATTTTCAACCTTCGACACTTTGCCGACGGTTGCAATTCAAATCTTACGGCATTTCTGATTTCCATTCCATTCGTATGAGGTTAAGGCACATCCTGTCAAAGACTTTAGTTTTTTTTTACTGACTAGGAACTACATAAATAGATATAACGAGAATACAATCTTAGAACTATGACTTGTAGTAAGTATAAATGTTATATTTGAAGAAATTATTATAAAACATAAAATTGTTATAATTTTATTAACAAAATATAAAGTTAACTTTGCGATAAAACACCATTATTTATAAATTAAAGCACCATATAAGGGAGGGAAATAGAAAGAAAAGGAAAGATTGTAAGTATTTTAAGATAACAATAGTAAGTTTATTTAAAAAATAAAAGTAATTTGATAAAAAATATAAGTTTCATAATAATTTTTTTTTCGGTCGTAACTTATACTACTAGAATAGATCATATACATATATAGTTATACAAATTTTTACGTTAAAAACATGCTTAAATGTACGTATAATAAATGCTGACAAATGACAACTTATATAACAATTGTAAAATACGTCTTATTATTAAAAACTACCGACTAATAATAAAAATAAAATAATATAAAAAAGCGTAAACTATGCTTTGAAAGCCTTAATATCAAACTTTATACTTATTTAGGGTATTCTATCCACACATACAAATCTTGTGTAGACAGAGCTTTTTATTATTATAAGAATGAGAACGAGTAAATATGATTTATCAAAAATGTAGAGGTATGTCGTAGAAATCCCCTATATACTTCTTAACTTATAGGCACATAAATGGACAAAGATTATTTAAGTATTTAGGCACATTTTCCCAAATAAAACTGAATTATCAACTTTTCTTTTAAGACGATGCATTCTTTGTATTGCTGCCCCTCCCCCCCTCTCTGGGTAAGCACTTTGGGTGTTATAATAGTTTGAGATGTAAAAAAAAGCATAAAGAAAATCTTAAGAGCGCTTATTCTGAAAGTATACACGGTTACAACATCAAATTCAGTGTTTTAATTGCATTCCTATATCAATGTTCTAGTGCACTACAGAGCGATATTTATTATTTCCATACAGTAACATTGCTGAATTAATTAAAACTTGTAAATATTTAACAGCTATTTGCGACGTTGACAACTTTCTGGTTATGCGATTAGGTTTTAGTAACAGTCAATATGAACCATGTTTGTTTGCAAAAACTAAGGGTGATGTAAAAATAATCATTGGATTATATGTAGACGATTTTTTGATTTTTTCAAATAATGACAGAGAAACTGAAAATTTAAAAAAAAATTATTAGGTCAAGAGTTCAAGTTAAAGGATTTGGGTCATGTTAGCCAGTATCTAGGAATGAGAATAAATGTAAAAAAAGATAAAAATGTAATAACTGTTGATCAAACACAGTACATTGAACAATAAGTTGA
Source organism: Agrotis exclamationis (assembly GCA_950005045.1). Classification (NCBI taxonomy): domain Eukaryota; kingdom Metazoa; phylum Arthropoda; class Insecta; order Lepidoptera; family Noctuidae; genus Agrotis; species Agrotis exclamationis. The sequence continues at coordinate 2,143,004 of OX465434.1, read as the reverse complement.
AAGATTCCAGATGTCTGATTGTAAACCTCAAAGTACTCCTATTGAACCAAAGTTGAATGTAGAAAGATCTACAGAATGTTTACCTAATGTTCCTTACCAAAAACTTTAAAGTGCTTTTTGCACCTAAAACTAAATATGTGTAACTTCCCACCACACAGAGCGATATTCTTTTTACACGACTACGACTGCCCAAAACAGGAGTGTTATGATTTTAAAGTTCACGTAGGTATATTACTTTAATAATAGATATTTAGTGAGTACGACGCGTTTTCAAAATGTCTTACTTAAAAGTTCTCTGTTTCTATGGAAAATTAAAAATATGTCTAATTTATCTGTAGGTAATACATTTTTCCAAAAACGATCTCTGATAACTTTTTAGACTTTTATTTCCTGTTTACGTGTATGTAGCTTTATTGAAATCGTTTCAATTGTTTTCAAAAATAAGGACTTGAAAATTTGTATAAAAACCGATTCAGTGTACACGCTGCTAAATAAATTAACCGTAACGTTAAATTTAACATTTATTTGCGACGTTGCCAATTTTCAGAATGCATCGTCTTTTTTTTAGCGTGGTAAAATCATCAAATGAGTCCTCCCACCCAGGGCAGGGGGGCAGACTGTCAGACTTGTACTGACTAAAATCCACGGTGTCCTTCATTAGCCCTTTACGTTCCAGGGTCACGGTAATTGTATAAGTCCCGCGACCCCGGCAGGCTTTGGCCCTCTAGAGGGGGGGCCCGTCATCTTGCTAGAATGCATCGTCAGAGAAAATCTTTGTATATCATGAGATGAATATTTATCCGACTACGCGATTGTCTAGCCAAATTTATTTTTTGTTAACCATATCCCAAGTTTCCATTCAATAGCTTCTACGGTAATAAGGCCTTTATTAAGTATATTTCTTAAGTACTAAAGTGATGTAAATATAGATGGTGGAAATAGCGCTCAATGTCCCTTAATTAATTTAAGGGACATTGAGCGCAAGACAAGGGTGTTTAACCAGTGTGTGTTGCCAGTGATGACATATGGCTCTGAAACGTGGTCTCTGACTGCTGGCCTTTTAGAGAGACTAAGAGTCACTCAACGAGCGATGGAAAGAGCTATGCTCGGAGTTTCTTTGCGGGATAAAATCCGGAACATGGATATTCGGCGAAGAACCAAAGTCACCGACATAGCTCATAAAATTTGCAAGTTGAAGTGGCAATGGGCAGGCCACATCGCTCGTAGAACTGACAACCGATGGGGAAGAAAAGTTCTCGAGTGGCGACCACGGACCGGAAGACGCAGCGTAGGTAGGCCTCCCACTAGGTGGACCGACGACATCGTGAGGGTCGCGGGCAACCGATGGATGCAAGTGGCGAATTGTCGTTCGGCGTGGCGGTCTAAGGGGGAGGCCTATGTTCAGCAGTGGACGTTTTCCGGCTGATGATGATGACATTGAGCGCTATTGGATTTTGAACTTAAAGCGATGAGCCGAAAGATTCAAATCGGTTACGTGTTCAATGTCTCTTACGCCAGTTTAAATTCACACCGTTAATGCTTTGCTACGTTTATTAATATACGTCTTATTTCCTAAATTCTAGCTTTTCTTGCCCTCGCGCCCATTTAACTTCTTCCGTTTGAGTGTAATACGTCTTACAGTTACATTTTAAATGCATACTTAACTTCCATATTTAAACCTTAAACCATTCGAGATCATATCATTACTTCCACCCAGAGGGCAACACGTTCGCTTGTACTCTTTGTGATGTAAACGTTCAAAAAATATTATGGTAACATTATTTATATTTTAACTTAAAAATCCTATATTTTATTATACGTCTAATACTAAACTTTTGTATATGTAACTTTTATATTATGTGCGTTATATTTGCGCACAATGAACATTTTTTTCAATTAAAAAACAATAATTATGTAGGTAAATCGCCAAGATGCACCAGTACCATTCAGGGGCTAACACAAACCATCAAAATGGCAGTGAATTGACATTTGAAATTCATCTTGAACACTTTAGTATTTGACTGAAATTAGTACGATCGCAACCGCGTTGTCTCGAACTTACAGTACAAAGATTATAAAATAATAAGTGTGCAGTAATAATACCCGTATTAACTAAATATTCTTTCTCAAGAAATAATAAGCATTTACCTTTTTCTTTTGCGATGTGACAGGCAATACGTAAAGCGCAGGCCACAAAGAAGAGACTTAAGACGAGGACGCGACGCGGACAGGCGCAGATGTACTAGTGTTGCGCCCACGCACGACGCAACTCTTCTGTATGTTTTGCGTCGCGACGCTTCTATACATTTTGTATGAAAGGGACGCTGTACAAATATCTCCGCCCCGTCTACGACTTACGTCTTTTCTTCGTGGCCAGCGTCTAAGGCACAAGTTTCCAAGTCGTAGGTCCCAGCTTAATTTGATCAGCATTAGCAGCAGCTTATTTTGAAAATATTGACTATGCATCGGACGTAAGATAGCAAGGAGAGCGTGGTGTCGCTAAATAGATTCATAGACATAGAGCATAGACCGAGCATTATTTGCCCAAAATTGCCATATTCATCATTTATCCCATCATCATTTTCTTGTTAACGCATAGATAATGCCCTCAATTGTTTTTCTAGAGAGTATGGCAATTATATATATTATGAATTTATGACATTTGGCCAGGGAAGGCTCAATACTTTATGTCTATGGATAAACCGCACTTGGAGATAGGGTACACCGCGAATGCCGGGCCAATACCATATGGGGGTTCGCGCGAATATAATTATGTATTTATATATATCTCCTTGGTTTCCGACCTATAGTTTTAGAAACAGCTGGTTTTAAATCGGTTTGAGTCCGACATAATCCCTTCTCGAAATTTTTCGTTACAAAAATCGTCAATGCACTTTTTACGTCAATATGAGATAGTAATTGAGGTAGTTTGTTCATCACTTAGTTTCTTTCTCGTCTTTATTATCTTTTTCGCTTTCTTTTTCTTTATTGTCATTGTTTTCTTTCTTTTCTATGTTTTCTTTTTTCTTTTCTTCGGGGTATTTCATAAATTCTGGGTTATATGGTGGGGGGTCCGAACAGTCGTCAACGGGTGGTTTTTCTGTAAAGAAAATATGTTATTTTTACACAGTTTTCGATTAGGTAACATTAAGAGTTTGTTCTGTTAGTAACACCTAGAGCGTGATAAATGCGCAGTTTTAGCTGTAAGTATTGAATATCGAATAGTACAATTCATTATCATTTTATACCAGGATCATCCACTGCTGGCTATACGCCTCCCCTTTATTCTTTCATACTTCTCGGTTCTGGGGCGTTCCTCATCCATCTTTTCCCCGCGGTTTGACGATATCGTCAACCCAACGCGCTATGAACGGCCCTGGTTTGTTTCGCCGATTCTTGGCCACCATTCAGTGAAAACTTACTCCATCTCTCATCTCCCCAAAAACACAATTGAATCCAGTTGCATAAATTATAATTGACGAGCTGTTCTTCCTATCTCGATCCCACCTTGTACGACCAGCCAATAAAAACTAAATAAAGTATTCACTTACGTTGATCACTGCCCGGCGTGGAGGGCTCAGGCGCTGACGCAGCGTACGGATTAGACCCTGGACTCGTCGGCTGTAATAAAAATGCAGTATAAAATACACAGTTGTACACACACGTTTTTTCGGCCGTGAAAATCTACGGTTAATTCGCCGTGTGTAGTCGTCAGTGTTGTATGGAACACAATGGGAGCTTTTAGACGTATACAGCGCACACACGGCGGCGGCGCCGTGTGTAGGCACGGCTAACACGCCGTACGGTTGAAAAACCGTGACGTGGACAAGAGGCCTTATAACACTAAAATAAACATGTACAAAGAAAGTCTTCAGAGAGTATTGAAGATTTTGTGCTATATTAGGTTTTAATAGGCTAAGGTCAAGATCATTTAACATCACTTAGCGACACTTAGTACGTTTTCAGGCTAAGCCATAATCCTGTCATTATTCGCACAGTTGTCATTCACTACAATTAAACTCCTCAGAACAACTAATATAATGTTAGGACCACACTTACGACATTTCCCGTTAATTTCCGCGATAATAGTCAAATGTTCGTATTTAAATGATTATTAAACCGATAATTAACGGTATTTCCCGTTAGTGTGGCTTTAGTATGTATTAAGAAAACCGCATTAAAATTCGTCGCGTAGTTCGAAAGATTTAAGCTTACAGAGGCGGGAAGCGACTTTGTTTTATACTTTGATAGATTTCTTTTGTTTGAATAGTTTGAGTTAGCTCCTTTATTATCTATTTTTTGCTCTTTAGTTTTGTTGATGACATGATGATCTCAAAATTACTTGTAGTTACAAATTACAATTTATATATGGCAAGAAATTGTGTGGGATATCTCAACTAAAAGAAATAAATAATTACATTTGACGCAGTTAAACTCACATAGGGTACACCGGCTCCCGTGGGTAAAGTCGGCATTTTTGATCCATCACCTTCTGGCACTCCAAAACCGATAGTTCCTGTCTTAAGTGGAGTACCTCCTGTAAATGGCGGCACGGGACTATGCCTCGCCCCCGGGTAAGGTGCTCCAGGGCTGGGGTGAGCCCCAGGGTAAGGCCCAAGGTTCGAGTGCGACCCATGAGGAGACTTATCCGAAGAATAAGGAGTATTTGCAGGGTAAGGCGAGCTTCCAGGAGGGTACGGAGAGTTTCCACCAGGGTACGGAGGGTTAGGGCCAAGGAAAGGAGATTTTTCATCCGGGTAGGGAGGATTCACACCTGGGTACGGTGGGTTACCGCCGGGGTAAGGCGGGTTACCACCCGGGTAAGGCGGGTTTGGAGGGTAAGGAGATACATTAGGGTAAGGTTGATTTCCAGGATAGGGAGAAGTCCTGCCACCAAGATTTGGAGTAGTCGGAAAGCCTGGGGCACCAGGGTACGGAGAACTATTAGGATAACCATTGCTATTAGGGTACGGTTGATTAATTATTGGTGGTGGAGGGTAACTGTTGGCATTCGGTACATTTTGGATCTTTGGCAGTTGATCTTGAAGGGGGTTCGGCACATTATCTTGGAAGCCCACCAAGGGAATGGTGCCAAATATTATAGGGTGGGTCTCATCAGCACCCTCGTGGCAACCACTGACTTCTGTAGATACCTGTGTAATAAAAAAATGGCTGTAATCACAACTATAACCCAAGTTACTATTGTTGACAATTATTACATTATGGTGAGAAATAAATGTGTGTATGTATCAAATTAGTATTTTCATTTCATCATCAGAATCAAGTTGGAATTTTGCCCTACAAAAAATATCGCAATTCTGACAGCCAGAACCTTCGGCTTTTCAACATCATTTTACCAGCTCTACGACGACATTCTATATACATCATGATAAGCAATTCTTCTTACCTTAAAACTGTAATCAATATCGATATATTGGCATGCGTCCACATTATAAATGTCCATGGCGGGCACTTCCATCTCGACCGTCCAGTTGCGTGTGGTGTGTCCCGGTATGGGACCCTTCTTGATCTCGGCCACTGTGTCGTGTTCTTTTTTAGTCCCGGGCTGGGATACCGCCAGAAATTTCACGTCCTAGAGGTACATGTAACCGGGTTTGTATCATGTGGCATCACCCTAAGGTAGACTGGGAGAGAATGCCCAAGGCATTAAGTCCGCCTTTGTACTGTCGTGTGCATAAAGTTAAATAAATAAATAAATCATATACAATACAATATGAAAATCTAATCTAAAGTTATTGGCTGAATAAACATAATTTTTTAACATAATAAAAACAATGTATGTTGTAAGTATGTACATTATAGAAAAATAAGTTGGACAAGTTATTATTTTATCATCTGGTCCATCCGATTTACTCGATAAGACCTTTGTGGATGCCTTAGGTCAAATGCCATGCATTTATAAAATTCATTGAATAACAAGACGACCGCGTTACTAAAGACATCAGCACATTAACCTACCCCAAATCTGTTTATGTTTCCCGAAAATCTATTGAAGAAATTAGACAATTAGCTGCCGTAGTGCTATCTACTATATAAAAATAAGTCGGGTTTTCCTTCCTGACGCTATAACTCCAGAACGCACGAACCGATTTCCACGATTTTGCATTCGTTGGAAAGGTCTCGGGCTCCGTGAGGTTTATAGCAAAGAAAATCTACTATATAAAAAACTTTTTTAAAAAAAAGTACCGACTTCAAAACAAATACAAAAAATCTTTTTTTAAAAAAGGTACCGACTTCAAAACAAATACAAAAAAGTTTAAAATAACTTTTCTTTCGGAAGTCGGTGGCAATAGACAATGACACAACAAAACAAAGCCACCGACTTCCGAAAGAAAAGTTATTTTAAACTTTTTTGTATTTGTTTTGAAGTCGGTACCTTTTTTAAAAAAAGTTTTTATTTTACCCTTATTACATATTCAACCCAAATTCTTGTAAAATATAAAATTTTCTTACATATGCACTAATCTTGTAATCCGTCACAACATAATATCTCCAAAACTACTGAACCGATTTTGATGAAACTTGCAGTGTACCCTAAGTTGAACAATACCTAGTACAACAAAAAAAGAATTACTTAAATCGAACTTATAGTTCCGGAGATATGCGTGCACAAACATAAAAACATACATACATACATACACTTATGAAATTTGGCACATTTGTTCAGACGCTGATATAGACTAACATATATGAAAACTGGGCAGTTCTGATAATATTACATACATACGGGTCGAATTGATAACCTCCTTTTTTTTGAAGTCGGTAAAAATAAGTCGGGTTTTCCTTCCTGACGCTATAACTCCAGAACGCACGAACCGATTTCCACGGTTTTGCATTCGTTGGAAAGGTCTCGGGCTCCGTGAGGTTTATAGCAAAGAAAATTCAGGAAAAAAAAAAATTTTTTTCTTCTTCTTTTAATCACCAAACGAAATGTTACATAAAACGAAGCCATCTGGTGGCGAAACGGAGTTCGCCGGGTTTGCTAGTTTTCTATAAACATGACGGCGCGGCCGCAGCGCTCACGCCACTCTAGGACTGCGGCACCATGTATAGTGCAGCGCGAGCTGTGAGCGCTCGCACGATCGATCGATCGAACATGGACGATCTCAAAGCTCGTCGTAGGGGCCAGCGATGAGATTTCTTATAGAGCATAGCACAGCTGGCGTCTGTACATTTGCACAGATATATTTTACGTATCCATGTATCGATATGCTCTGCAAGTCTAGTCAAGTTGGTGTTAAGAGCGCTTATTCTGAAAGTTGGCAACGTCGCAAACAGTTGTCAAATATTAACAAGTTTTAATTAATTCAGCAATGTTACTGTATGGAAATAAGAAATATCGCTCTGTAGTGCACTAGAACATTGATATAGAAATGCAATTAAAACACTGGATTTGATGTTGTAACCGTTTCAGGTGTAAAAAAAGCATTTGGAAAGTTTCCAAATACTTTTTTTACATCTAAAACTATTCGGTGTTACGATATTAATTATTGCAATCAATTTTTTAGTGCACTACAGAGTACAGAGCCATATTTCTTATTTTCATACAGTAAATTTACCAAATTAATTAAAACTTGTAAATATTTGACAGCTATTTGCGACGTTGCCAACTTTCTGGTTATGCGCCCTTAACTGACACCAGTGTATTTAAATAGTGTCTCAAACTCTTTCATTTTCTATTCGCGCTTTATAACTCGAGGCGGAAAAAGCGGGAAAAAAACGACACGATGTCGTATATGGTCTGGGCTAAAAATATGTAACGGTGACACCTACCTTCTTAATAGCGAACTTAATCTCATCGATCTCGACGTTGCTATCGTTCTTGCAGGAGACTTCCATGGGTATGACCTGGCCAGGACAGTACCCTCCCTTGGGCAACCTCACCGAGATTTCTGAAGATCCTGCACTAACGCACCAGCAACAGTAGGTACTTGATAGGTCATACTCGATCGGTTCCTGTTGGGAGAGAAGTTTTATTTATGTATTTAGAGACTTTTTACGGTGACATTCGACTTGTATACAAGGCTACATATCAAGTTATATATAAAGAGAGAAAGAGAGAGAGATAGATGATGAGAAAGAGAAGATGGCCCACGCCATCTTCCATTTTCTCTTCCATATGAGTTACATTCAAAAGATGAAGACGTGTTATAACTGTTTCTGAAAATAAATTCGTAAGTGTTGGATTTCACTAAGTCAGAGCCTACATTCCCCCACAATGCCCTACATACATTCCAACATTTATAACATTACTAAGATTATACGTTACATTGTTGAAAAAAATGGTAAAATATTCAGTTCACCTTAAACTTTTAAAGAGAGCTTACCCTGCAGTAAGGGTTCTGGTTCAAGTCCAACGGTGCATGTACCCTGATAGGCACCCACTTGTCCTTATTCATGGAGAACATTCCAGAAGTGACCATCACCACCTTGACGCGGTATCTGATGTGTCCGTACGTCCCTTCGAAGGTTGATGGACAGTTGATCGGGATGGGGCACTCGAATTTGAACTCATGTTGGCCGGCTGGGAGGTGGTTTTCGCCTGTGTAAAGAGAATGTTAGAATTAATGAGAGCAGTGGTGGCCCAGTGGTATGGGTCCCGAATTACGAGTTGTAGGCCGTAGGTTCGAACCCCGTCAGGTACTTTATGTAATTTATTTCATCACCACTGCTCTCAAACCGGCATGTCCTAGAACCAAAAATTCGAAGACATGTGACATCTACCAAACCGCACTGGGCACGCGAGGTGGATTTTTGCCCACTTCCTTTCACAGAGAAGAGGCTTTTATCCCAGCTGTGGGAACATCGTAACCCTGGAATGTAAAGGGCTATTGAAGGACATCATGGATTTTAGTCAGTACGAGTCTGAAGGTCCCTTGTTCCCACTCAGGGCGGGGAGATGGGGATGAGGTTGATGATTTTACCATGCTGAAAAAAAAAGGGTAAGCCCTCGTTTATACAGATGTACGTTTTACAGGTCTGCTTTATTGTTTAAGTTTTTACATCATGGCTGTTTATGGAACCAAAATAATAATAAAAGACATGAAAAAAAAAACATACAGATGGGAGCCTAGGCGATTCTTTATGAAATAGGTACTACACATTGTATAAATCTGGTTCTATGTTAAATCTGAACTCAAGTATTATAACCCTGCCTCTTAAACTAGGTAAACCTGTATCTTGAGACCGTGCACACAGAGAAATGTCTGGCTACCTATACGAGAACTTCTGGTTGAAACCGTGACAGCAAGACTCACTAGTTGACTTTACAACATTTCTAGTAATAAGTACTAAGTAAGTAGTAAAGAAAGAAAGAAGAAAGAAAGTGAGTGTAGTGAGTCTTGCTGTCACAGTTGCAACCAGAAGTTCTCGTATACATTTCTCTGCGTGTGATCAGCCATTATGCTTTATCCTATTGTGTTTAATAGAAGCCTATAAAACCATAATAGCACACCAATCAACAGTCCTGTTTGGTATGTAAGCAGTCCAAACGAATGACTATCATCATTACACATTGTACAGTCAATTTCTAAAATATAAGTACTCTTTTGAACCTTATTCAGTCAAAATAAGGTTCAAACTAGGTTCAAAAGTATGTAGACATTTTTGAACTCAACTGTACAATGAATACAATCATGTTTATCAATGATCTATTATGTTTCTATTCATGACTAGATCTGTAGATCCGAGTACATCAGGGATGTGTGCAATAAACTAGACGTGAAACGAGACGAAACTAGACGTGCAAAAATATTTTTACCGACTTCAAAAAAAAGGAGGTTATCAATTCGACCCGTATGTATGTAATATTATCAGAACTGCCCAGTTTTCATATGTGTTAGTCTATATCAGCGTCTGAACAAATGTGCCAAATTTCATAAGTGTATGTATGTATGTATGTATGTATGTATGTATGTTTTTATGTTTGTGCACGCATATCTCCGGAACTATAAGTTCGATTTAAGTAATTCTTTTTTTGTTGGACTAGGTATTGTTCAACTTAGGGTACACTGGAAGTTTCATCAAAATCGGTTCAGTAGTTTTAGAGATATGGATTTTTTTATGTTGTGACGGATTACAAGATTAGTGCATATGTAAAAAAAATTGTATTTTACAAGAATTTGGGTTGAATATGTAATAAATAAACTAAAAAGGGTAAAATAAAAACTTTTTTAAAAAAAGTACCGACTTCAAAACAAATACAAAAAAGTTTAAAATAACTTTTCTTAAAATCATAACTTTTCTTTCGGAAGTCGGTGGCTTTGTTTTGTTGTGTCATTGACTATTGCCACCGACTTCCGAAAGAAAAGTTATGATTTTAAGAAAAGTTATTTTTATCTATACATATAATAAAATGGTAGGAAAGTCAAAACTGTACATTGAGTATTTTTTTAAAAGAATACTTGGGGTGTGATCTACAATCAATACCGAAGCCAAAAATATAGTTTTTAGAATTTTTGTCTGTTTGTCTGTATGTATGCCCGGGATAAACTCGAAAAGTACTGGACGGATTTGAATGATTCTTTTTGTGTTGTATAGGTATTAAGTCTGGCCAACATATAGGCTATAATTTATCTTGAAAACTTGAACACCTGGTGCAGAACTGCAACAGACCAGCTAAACAATAAGAGATACAAAAATGGTGCCAAAAAAATGTTCCACGTGATGAGCATTTTCTGCTGAGAGAATAAATTTGAAGATCTGGAACACCTGATGTGGAACTCCAAGAGCCCAGCTACACTATAACATCAAGAATGACGTTTTAGCAAGAGTTGTTCAGCCTGATAAGCACTCTCTGTTGACGTATAAAATTGAAGATCACCTGATGTGGAAATGAAAGCTATCAATAATTTCACTGTATAATTTTAAAATAACATAAGCTGGGAGTACCTCCACACAGTAAAGGCGGTAACAGTTTAGAACTAATTTTCGATGACGATGAATATAGTGAATAAAAATTTGACTCTACAGGCCAAAACTCCCATTTATTTTTTTACCTGGGCTCTTGAAATTGGACATCAGACTTATCAGATGTTCGATTTTGATGACCCCGTGTCGCTGGCATAAGCAACAGAATCCGCGTACGAAGTCGCGGGCAGAAGCTAGTAGATAATAAACATACGAATTGATAACCTCCTTTTTTTTTGAAGTCGGTTAAAATACTCGTACATGGAGTGCACAATGATCGCTGAGCAGAAGCCCCTCCAGAAGATGGATGGCGCCGCTAAGACCGGCCTAAAAAAAGTAGCAATACAACCTGGACTATTGAGGCCTACTAAAAGGCCTTTTTTTACCGACTTCAAAAAAAAGGAGGTTATCAATTCGACCCGTATGTATGTAATATTATCAGAACTGCCCAGTTTTCATATATGTTAGTCTATATCAGCGTCTGAACAAATGTGCCAAATTTCATAAGTGTATGTATGTATGTATGTAATATTCTCAGAACTGCCCAGTTTTCATATATGTTAGTCTATATCAGCGTCTGAACAAATGTGCCAAATTTCATAAGTGTATGTATGTATGTATGTATGTATGTATGTTTTTATGTTTGTGCACGCATATCTCCGGAACTATAAGTTCGATTTAAGTAATTCTTTTTTTGTTGTACTAGGTATTGTTCAACTTAGGGTACACTGCAAGTTTCATCAAAATCGGTTCAGTAGTTTTAGAGATATGGATTTTTTTATGTTGTGACGGATTACAAGATTAGTGCATATGTAAGAAAAATTTTGTATTTTACAAGAATTTGGGTTGAATATGTAATAAATAAACTAAAAAGGGTAAAATAAAAACTTTTTAAAAAAAAGTACCGACTTCAAAACAAATACAAAAAAGTTTAAAATAACTTTTCTTTCGGAAGTCGGTGGCTTTGTTTTGTTGTGTCATTGACTATTGCCACCGACTTCCGAAAGAAAAGTTATTTTAAACTTTTTTGTATTTGTTTTGAAGTCGGTACTTTTTTTTAAAAAGTTTTTTTCGTAGTAAAATCATCAAATGAGTCCTCCCGCCCAGGGCAGGGCGAGAGGGACTGTCAGACTCGTACTGACTAAAATCCAAGTCCTTCAATAGCCCTTTATGTTCCGGAGTCACGGTAATTAGATAAGCCCCGCGACCCCGGCAGGCTTTGACCCTCTAGAGGGGGGCCCCGTCATAATGCTGACACTCTTTGAGGCGCGCGTGGAGTACAACGCGCCGTCGACCCGGGCATGGTCCATGGTCGGACAGCGCGTCGCCCATTACTCGCCGCCCGCATGCCCGCGCCTACGGTGGCCGGAGATTGTCTGACGACGTCCGACGCCGTGGGCGTCTACCACTGCGTCTGGGGTGGAAGGAGGACGCTATCCTCTCCCTGACGCGGCCCGCCTCCTCCTTCACGAGCATGACTGCTTCGCAGAAGGAGGTGACCGCTTCCCACTCCGTCTCGCCCCGCAGCATGGCCTCGACAATGGTCGTTGGCCTCGACCAATGCCGGTATTGATATTAAAAAGTTTATGGATGGAATTTGGGAAGGCGTTTGATTAGCAGTGAGAAAAAAAATGATGCGAAATAACAAGAAATGACTGCGGTTCAGTTGGTTCGGTTCTGGTTAATTAGGATATGTTTAGAAAAATCGTTTTTAGAAACGGATACAACAAGTGGTCATTGATTGAACCCAGAAGAAAACCTAATTAAAGTTAATTTAATCGTGTAATTAAATACAATATAGGTAGGTACACCCTAGATAAATAACATCCTACATAACCATACATGATATTAATAATGATGGAATTCTCCACATATACATGTTAGCAAGAAGTGAAGTGGGTAGTTATGCAATAAAACAAGTTTTTATTTGGTTTTGTTTTCAGACGACATTCCTTGTAAGGTACTCGTATTTCAGCGCCGATTCCAAGGAAAAGTCGTTCTATTTTTTTTCAAGTCTCCACTACTGGGGCGCAGGCTTCTTTTCTATGAGAGGGAATGGACGGGATGGGACGGTAATGGAGGGGATTATCCACCACGTGGGCCTACTGCAGGTTGCTAGATGTTATCATGTTTTTGAATTTTTGGTTCTAGAACCGGTTTCCTCGTGATGTTTTCCTTCACCGTTTTGAATATAATGTTCATGAAATAAATTTTTCAAAGTAATGCTCCCGGCTGGATTCGAACCCACGACCGACAACTCGTTAAGTCGGAGTCTCCATCACTGCTTACTTCTTACATAGATTGTGATAATTTAAAAACCGATATCTGTAAGTTTTATATATTTATACGCAATCACGCCTGCGTCGCGTTTTCGTAAAGATTTTGAGGAAAGAAAAATCTTTAGAAATTAATAGATTTAAAAAATCTAAAAACCCACGTTTTAAATGTCCTAAAAATAAGAAAATAACCCTACGGGGCTGAGAGAGGGGCCACTCAAAACGTGGGGGCGTATATTATTTAAGGATTTATTTATGGGATATATTTACATGACGTGTATAGATCGTGGGTGTAACTTGCAAAGATACGCCCCCACGTTTTGAGTGGCCCCTCTCAGCCCCGTAGGGTTATTTTCTTATTTTTAGGACATTTAAAACGTGGGTTTTTAGATTTTTTAAATCTATTAATTATTTTATTATTTTTATCATTATTCATCGGGTTTGAAGCTACCCTGAAAATTTCAGCCTGCTAGCTTATCGGGAAGTGCCTTAAAGCCTGTCCGCCATCTTGGACGTCCGCCATATTGGCCATATTTAAGTCACATGACTATTTTTTCGCATTTCTCACAGCAAACCCTTTCATTTGATACCCATATAATGGGGGTGGATTTCAAACAGCCAGTCTATCATCTTGGTCTCTTGGACGTCCGCCATATTGGATTTAAGTCACGTGACTATTTTTTTCGTATTCCTCACAGCAAACCCTTTTATTTGATACTCATATCATGTGGTGTGTGGTGGGTTACAAACAGCCAGTCCGCCATCTTGAGGAGGCCGCCATATTGGATTTGTGATGACGTTTCTTAGCTAGTCATATATTGTCATCAGAACTCAAAGCGTGCACGAAATTTCAGCCTGCTAGCTTATCGGGAAGTTCCTCAAAATTGAGTTGCAAAAGTCCAACCGGAACGACAAACAAACAAGAAAAGTGAGTGTATAAAAACGTGGGAAAAATCATTTAGAAAAACTAAAAGATATCTGTCTCAGTTTTATCATCAAGTCAACCCATCAATATCTGATCAAGAAAAGAATTATTCAATGTTTATTTACTAGTAGCGAGACTAACCACAAACATTCACAATATTTAATTGAATTGAATGGTGTGGCTCCGGATAATGGCGTGTACGACCTTAATGCCATGTCATTTTTATGTACCCCGGATTAGCCTACTAGCCTTTACCCGCTGCTTTGCTCGCATGGAGGCCACTTTTAAATTAGCCAATAACCATTGTTTAATAGAATAAACGGTGTGTTTAGCTGAGGAGTTGCTTTTAATCCTTACCATGTTGATTGCCGAACACGAATGTTTTGCTTCTAAAATATTCTTCGTGCGAATCGTGATTGACTGTGTAGTATTGTGTGCGATTGTTTACTCTTCGAGAGTGTGTAGTAGTCCAGTGCACTTTGCAGAACCCTTTGAAGTCCACATAGATTCCTAAAAAGAAAAAAATGGGATAAGCATTTGACATGGAACAACTTCGCTTGTTGTCTGATGACCTATCGCAAAAATAACTAAAAACAAAACAAAAATTGCATGGGTGTGTCCGGTGTGTCAGTGCACAGCAATTTATCTTCTAAGGTCTGGTTTATTTATTCTGTCTTTTTTTAAATGAATGTTTACATTAGGTCCTTTACTGGTCAAATTGTAAGGTAGAGCACACATTCAACTATTCACTGACTTTTACAGTAGGTACTAGTTTTTTACTTAACTAACTTAATTTAGCCTTTTAGTTTTAGTCAGGCTGACCTTTGACATAGGCCTCCTCCAGGAGGTGCCTATTTTTACGGTGTCCAATCTCCTCCACCCCTGTGGGAGATCGTCCTACCATCTCTTGTATTGCCTGACTCGAGGCCTTTCCCGTCGCGTGGGTAGGTATATACCACTCTATTACGCATCTCGTCCACTTTTTTGTCCTACCTAGCATTGTATGGCCCGTCCATCTCCACTTCAGTTTCTTAACTTATATTCTATCATAGATAGCTTTAAGCAGGGGCGGATTTACCCAAGGGCTTTTTGGGCTGAGCCCAGGAATATTCGTGAATGTTGGTTCTCCTGTTATTAATTGGCAACGTATTAGCCTTTTACTCATAAATACCTACACTATTTATTAATTTATATACAGAAGCTGTTGGTGTACCTTTATTACCTTTATTTTAATATAGTATTAGTGTGTTATTTAATTGTTTAATAATTTTATTACTTTATTCTATTGTGTTCTTATTTGTTATTGTATTTTTTATAGTTTATGTTAGTCCAAGTTTAGTTTAAGGTCTTATCTGTCGCATTAGGGTAAACCCTGTAATGATGGAATAAGTTTTGATAAATAAATAAATTAATAAACTAGCTTCCGCCCGCGACTCCGTCCGCGCGGATGTCGGTCTTCGCGTGGATGGTTTATTTCTCCATTTTGAGTAACTCTGACAATGACATCTTATAAATATCTATTGGACCCAAATACGGCTAAGCCTATAATAATTAAGGAGATCCCTCTATTGAGCTACTGCTGTTGAGCTCGCGTTCTGTAGTTTTTTTTTTCATAGTAATTCCGACCTTGTATTTACAAATAACTGATCGGAACAGTAATCAAAAAGGTCGCGCTGAAAAGCACGGTTTAAAATGACACGCATACAATATTAATTCCACGGACGACCGCTCGCCACACTGGACACGTCCGCTCGCATCAAAATTCAGAATTTATATGCATCGCGCGGCGCGGAACGCGGCTCCTTATATAGGAGTCGGGGAGGCGTGGCCCGCGTGTGCCGCAAACGGATCAAGCCAAATCCGACTTTCGGCGCTACAGGTTACGGCGCTGAATCCACTGCGGGTAATGCAACGTGTGTTCGCGGTTCTACAGAACGTCTATGAATAAAACTGAAAAATAAGATTTTTTTTCTACGTATTTTTCCAGGATAAAAAGTATCCTATTTTATGCCCAGGATAATAAGGTATAATTATACCAAGTTTAATCGAAATCGAACCGTTAGTTTTCACGTGATGCCTGCACATACAGACAGACAGACAAAATTTTTTTTAATCACATATTTGGGTTTGGTATCGATCCAGCAACACCCCCGCTATTTATTTTTTCAATATTTTCAATGTACAGAATTGACCCTTCTACAGATTTATTATCTGTATATAGATAAATAAATAGTTACCGCTAACGCTCACTAATGCACGACGTGTGTGTGGACGTAAATAACTACTTAATATAAATCAGGTCCTGAAATAGTTAATTAAGTATACATATATGCAGGGCCCCCAAGTAGTGTTAGCCCAGGGCCCCACAAACTCTCGGTCCGCCTCTGGCTTTAAGCCTCATTTTATCACGAAAAACTAAAAAATCAGTTAAGTACATATTTATTTTGTGTATTAGTGCCCCTAAACTTATCTGTGTTGACCTTTAACCTGAGAGTTTCTGGGTATAATAATATCTCCTTTTTAAGCAGCTGTTAAATATATGCTACATAGATAAAAAATATGCCATGTCTGTTTGCGGGCAGTTAGTTCATTCCGTGTAGATAAAATCGAAGATAAATATTAGATAAAATTTAGTGCAAACATTACTGTTATACAATACTTGTATTATATTCGGTAATAATAGTGATTAGATATTAAATACTAAGAGAGTAGTAAGTAGAGGTCTGATTGCCACTGGTATAGAAAATACTGATATTCAAAAGCAATTTATTAGACAGAAAGCCAACCCCATAGCTGGAATAGACCAGCCACATAATTATGATGAATAGTGATTATTTTGATCATTGTTGGTTTTTTTGGGTCATCGTCAGTGCCGAAAATAGGAGCCAATGGTGTCCAGAGCACAGACCCTGGAGGGGCACACAAATGGTCAGACCAGGGCACAGTTAAAGAAGCTCACACTGGGTGGATAAAAGGCTTGTAATATGCGGTGAATCAATTTGGGCTGTGGTCATTGTCATGATCCACACCCCAAATTGATTCACCGCTGGGTGCCAGCATCGTCCGGTATTACCACCTTTGGCATGTATTTCCTGTGTTTTGCGTTGGTAGGAAATGCATAAAGCGGGAGTTATGCTTCAGTCACGTTTATACATTTGTGCTTTTAATTAACCTACCACTATATTGTTTTAATAAAATGCACAGTTGCACTGCATTGAATGTAAAATGATTGCAATTGGTTTATTACAAAATACACAGCATTCTTAATTTGTTTTATCGTCAAATAATAATTATAGTTTGAGTGATAAAGCTCCATAGCATAATGGAATTGAAGTTTAATTAATGAATTAATACAACTATTAACAAAAACAATCACGGCATAGTTGGCGCATTGGCTGAGTGGTCGACTCATGCACTGTGTGTTTCAGGTTTGATTCCCTCACAAAATATTTGAATAAAAGTAGTTGTTATTAAAAATAAAATTTCAAGTGTTTTGTAACTTTTAGGTTTCCTAATAGTTGCTAGTATTTCTAAAAATATGGAAAGTCTTTGAATTGATACAGGTCTGACAGTTTAGTTTCAGAGTGTGGATGTCACTTTTAAACAAATTTTTGGTACTTGGACGTTGCTCTTGATGCTTTTCTTCACTGTTGTAGAGTCTAAAGACTCTCAAACAGTGAAATAATTACACAAAATTCCTGTTACAGTACAAACCCATATGCACCAGATAATCGAATAAAAATGTTTACGTTCTAATTTACATGACTTAGTGTATTTCAGTGTTATCTCTTTGAGTTAATACGCTGTGTATTACATCATCAGTCGCTACAAATAATACTGCCAAATTTAAGAGATCGTCCAAAAAAAACTTTGTCTGTGGTTGTTTAAAATAGTTTAAAACTTTTCACAAACAAAGGATCCAGCTACTTGTACGTATATAATTGCCTTCCACATGGCATACATTTATCTTTTGTGTTAAGGACAAACGTCTAGCTACGCAGACCTGACAAAAAAACAAGATATTGTATGGGCATTACAATCATAATCAGATCTGATACGGGGCTGTAATTTTTTTAATTAAATTAGTTTGTTTATTACTGGCTGCAGTTTTTTTTTAATTACCTATATATTTTAAATAATTATTTGTTGAATAGTAGTTGGTATTAGTCGGTTGTTAATAAAAATAAAATGAAATTGGCTGTAAAAGATTGTTATTTTGATGAATATTTATGAATATATAAAGTTATTGTAGTATTTATTGCCTAGAAATATACTGCAATAATGTAAGAAATGGTATTTTTGGTCCATAATCAAACCAAAGAAGTGGGTAAAAAGATTTTTATTTTCAAAAGTAGGAGGTAAGTAGCCAAAAATACGGGTTGGGTCTAGTATTCGGTAGCAGGCGGAGGGGGAGGTGAGGGGTGTGAGGGGGAGGGGGAGGGAGTCCCCTACCCCCCAGTACCACTCCCATGTTAAGGTCATGCACCGTTCTGGAGAAAAACCAATTTTTGTAACCTAACCTTAAAACTTGTTGTAGTCACATAATAGGCGTATTCCAAAAACTTGGTATAGTTTAGCATAAGGAGGGAGGTGCCCCCTGTGTCCTGGCACCACTCTCCTGTAAAGGCAGTGCCCAGACCCCGCCATCTTTTCGAATCTAACCTGTCCGTGTCGGGGTGCCCCAAGTCCCGAGCTCTAAGAAAGGCTTGTAATTGGTAAGGTATAAGTCCCCGATTGTAATGCTACCACATTTTTCACAAGATAATATATTTTTCGAGAAATTAATGAAAACCAATTTTTCTAACCTCAAATCAGATAAAATCGAAAACGGAACTTAAAAACGGGCGATTGACAACCATATATACACCACGTATTGTCTATGGTGCAAAATCAGTTGGAAAAAAAAATCAATGCAGTTTTTCGACCTAGGATGCAAGAGCGAGCGAAGCGAGCTCGGGAATTTGGGGCACCCCGACACGGGGTGCCCCAAATTCCCCTACACACCTACAACACGTTTTAAGGTTAGGTTACAAAAATTGGTTTTTCTCAAGAACGGTGCATGACCTTAACATGGGAGTGGTAGCGGGGGGTAGGGGACTCCCCCCCCTTCCCCCTCACCCCTCACCCCCCCCCTCCGCCTGCTACCGAATACTAGACTTTACCCAAAAATACATTGAACTCTTTTATGAATTCTATATCATATACTTTGAACATTTGCACAACAATAGCTAGATTTTTGGTTGCTCTCATAACCCAGTTTTATGTTAAACTAGCTGACCGGGCAAACTTCGTACCGCCTCACCTTTTAAACCTTCCCTGGACTTCCAGAAGTAATTCAAGACCAAAATTAGCCAAATCGGTCCAGCCGTTCTCGAGTTTTAGCGAGACTAACGAACAGCAATTGATTTTTATATATAAGATTATACCAATAATGTATGTCAAATTCAATAATTATTGTGTAAAGTGTTAGTAAATAGGAAGATAAAATCACAAGGACATTGTGATTAACATTTATAGCCTACACACGAAACCGGCACAGCTATAAATTTTTTGTTCATTCAAATGAGAATCTTTTTTGGGAGTGCTATTGAAATAGGTAGGTACAAACACATACCATGAATAGTTTTCACTTTGCCCTGAGAAAACATCATTCGCCCGTAAACAGTCTGGCCGGCATAATAAGCTCCATTTTCGCTGTCTAATACTATTTGACCATCATCAAACCCCATCTTATAAATAAAATAATTTCATAAAAATACGACAACACCCCACACTCGATTGAATGAAACTGAATCTGACAGACAGTGTTGCCGGCAGCAAGTTTCAATTTATTCCGATTCCTCATCTCAAAAGTTCCGATGAGTTCCGCCCGAGTAAAATAAAAAAAAAGATAATAAAACACACCTTTTATTTTTTTTTATCATTATGCATTAATTCTTTACAACCATCAATTTAGTCCAGACGATCTGAAAAGAAAAATGCTCTAAAAACATTTTTGTGTTAGGTATGTCATGTCTATGCATCTATGGCCTCGGATAATAATGTCAAAATACTATGGCGTTTTGGCATAGTATCAAAGAGCATTATACCCGAATAAACGTTTCACGATAAAATCGCGGCGATTTAACACGCGCGATCATTCTTTTTCGTGCGAAACAGTCAGAAGTGCGTATCTCATATAATCTGTGGTATCGCTACTTACGATTGGTCGAAACGGAAATAAAATAGGTACCGCGCGCGTTAAATCGCCGCGATTTTATCGCCAGTCTGTTTGCAGTTTGCATCGTGAATCTAGCGCAGAATCATTTTGTATAATCAGATCAACGATTTACGTGTACTTGTACTTAGTAATATTCAGTATTTATTTATTACAACATTTTACAATATTTTTTACAAATAAGTGTATTAAAATGATACCTTAGAGTATGTAGTAGGTATGTACATGTAAATCGCTGACTCAGATATTTCTTTAAAAAAAAAACTGGAATCTCGGTAAATGAAAAGTTAATTTATTAGTTCATGCCCAGAAGAATCACTTCACATATTCAACCAAAACTTTCTTCTACTGTGCAATTACAACAAAAGTACGTAGTATCTTTATGTCTTGAATTGAATGTAATTTAAAGAAAAGAAACTTCACAGTAGATCTCTAGTTCACAGGGATTAGACTACAAACCAGCGTAACGTAACACCAAACCATTGATATGCACCAAACCAGAAAAAACAAACGGCAACATTGATTTCTAGGGGTACACTCTTCTTTATTATTATATCTATGGGTACACTCCAACAAAGTATTTTACATCTATGTAGGGGTATACATGTAAGTGAACAACGAAAATATCTATAGCTAATCCTGTCAGTCGAGTTTATTTTATATATTATTATTTTAAGAAAGGAAACTGAGTCCATACAGCCAAGTCTACGACAAATATGATGATGGGTAACCCAATGTCGCTTTTTGTTGGTTGGTTTGTGCCAAAGTTCCGAAAAGTTCCGCCAAAGCGGAGGTTCCGCAAAAGTTCCACCAAGGGCTTCAAAGTTCCGAATTCGGAACAAAAGTTCCGCGCCGGCAACGCTGCTGACAGACATTGTTGACAAGACAACCTGAGTGACAACTGGGGTGCGTTTAAGTCGAATAACCAGGTCAAAATTTATACCATTGAGATGAAAGTTTATGGAGACGCCCCGATGTTCTATACATACATTTTGCTTATACAAATATGAGTCAAACATGAGACAGAGAGTGAAATATTGGTTTGTCTCTTTCTTTCTAATGCAGTAATCATATTTAACAAAAGAGACAACAATATTTCGGTTGTTGCTCAAAATGGAATATTTTGTTGGGATATTTCCCACAGTTACAGAAACGTGCCCATTTCGCCATTTTATGGGCCGAGTTTCGTGGTAGTTCTGCTGTCAAATAGTTGTTTCCTTTTTGTTGAATTTAGATTTTTGAGTAAATTACGGAGTGTTTTCTTTTAAAAGTGCGTGTCACCATTAACAAACAGTAATTCAACATGCCTGGATGTTCCATTGTGTCTTGTCGTGCCAGAAAAAAGAAAAATCAGCCTGAATTGACTTTGCACAGGTTAGTAACAGGTTTTCATGCAAAACTACATGAATTAGAACAATTTCGGTAAAGAAATCGCTATGTGATCATATTTTCATGGTTAGAGTATTAATATTTGGGTTTATTTCCGCCCTACAGACAGTATTTTTCATTTCTTATTTTCGTTCGTTTGTTTACAATAATAATAGTGTTGTACCGTTGCTGTAATAGTTCCCGATACTAGTCCTTCGTTACACTGAAACTGTTACCAAATGATATATTGATACAAAAATTCTAATCATTTACAGGTTTCCCAAAAATGAAAGATTGAAGAAAAAGTGGTTGGACTCTATTGATGTGGAAAATATTAGTCCACGAAGTAAAGACTGGCTTATATGTTCACTTCACTTTGAATAAAAATGTTTTAACAGAACACTTGATGTTATTAGGTTACATAAGAACTCTGTACCTACAATATTTTCGGTAAGTGTGTATTAAAATTATTGTTAAATAACAGCCTGGTTTTTTAGCCTAAGAAGTTATATAGATAGTAATGTGTATTTCATTTTTTTTTCAGACATCCAATAAAAAACAACTTCCAGAGTCATTTGTATTCTGTGAAACAAGCAACACTCAAGAATCTGGTGTTTCTTGTACATTTACTGTAATAGAGGAACAATCTAGTGTAATAAAGTCCTCGCTGCGGTCTCTCTATAGATTCAAGCATTTCCTCCCATCTAGCACCAAACTCATTCTTGTCCAGTCACTTGTGCTTCCCATTATTGACTATGCTGATGTTTGTTATTCTGATATATCCCAAGAACTTCTTAACAAATTGGATCGACTTCTCAATAACTGTATTCGCTTCGTTTTTGGCCTTCATAAATATGATCACATTTCTTCTTTCCGTTCTCAGCTTAAATGGTTGCCTATCCGACTCGGGAGATCCCTCAGATCTCTCTGCATGCTTTTCAAGATTATGAACGATCCACGTGCTCCTGATTATTTAAAAACTCAATTTAAAGTGTTGGGCAGTTCTCATACTTGTAACCTTCGAGCTTCCGAAAAACTACTTCTCCAAATTCCTTCACACCGCACCGGTTTTATGTCTAATTCTTTCGCTATAGCAACTATATGACTCTGGAACGCACTACCCTTTAGCATTAAAAAAGCTGAAAGCGATTGTTTCATATTAGTCTATGATCTTAGTTTAAAAAAGAAAAAGAAATATTGTCTATGGATATACATCATGTCAGGTCTGCTTTACGTACATTATACAAGTCCTTGTCTCCCTGAGTTTTATTGAGAAGAACCCATTGCATCACGCCCGAAATATATAACATGGTGTCATCGTGAGGATATCAACAGGGTAACAGAAGAATGGAGACCAATATTTTCTTGAGTAACAGTGTCAAACCCCTAACAAGTCAAAATGGTAACATGGCTGAACATTGGAAAAATTGGAAACAAAGATTCGAGATTTACTGCGATGCTAATGATATAAAGAAGCAGACAGAAACGAAGCAAATAGCAATATTTTTGAATCTCATTGGTGAATATGGATTAGAAGTTTTCAATTCCCTAAATATCGATAGAAAATCTACAACTATAGAAAATGTGCTGAATCACTTTGACAACAAATTCAATCCGCAAAGCAACATTACAGTGGAAAGGTATAATTTCTTTACAAGATTACAGCAACAAGACGAATCTTTGGATAACTACGTCACGATATTGAATAATTTAGCCAAGTCATGTGAATTCAACAACTTGAAAGATTCTTTAGTCAAAGATATGTTTGTTATCGGGATAAACAACTCAAAAATAAGAGAAAAATTATTACAGCAAGAAAAACTAACACTTGAAGATGCTTTAAAAATTGCAAAAAGTATGGAATTATCTCAAGAAAGGTCTACAAAAATAACAAAGTCACAAAGTCATCAATCTTCAGAAAATATGTCATCAGTTCAGCAAGTGTCAAAAATAACCCACAGAAGCAGGTCAAAGTCAAGAAACAATTTCAATAATTATAGACAGAGAAGCAAGTCAAATAATAGAAATTATAATCAAAACTCTGTGCAAAGACGTGACAATTCAGTATCGAAGAAGCCTTGTACGAGATGCGGACAAGTCCATATTTATAAATGCCCAGCGGAAGGAAGAACGTGCAAAATATGTAAGAAGCAGAACCATTTTGCCAACTACTGTTTTTTCAACAAGGACAGACAGAACAAGGGTCGACAACAAAAATCTAGTGTAAGTTGTATTAATTATGATGACTCTTCTTGTACTGAAAATTATTTTATAATTAATAAATTGACTGACAATAATAAATGTAATAATAGGAATGATGAATGGAAAATTAATGTAAATTTAAATAATATTTTGATAAAATGTCAAATTGACACAGGTGCCGATACTAATGTTATTTCTAAAGACACACTTAATTCTATAATGACTCAGACTAATAGGAAAATATTTATTCGAAGAACAAATAATAAGATTTTTTCATTTTCAGGAGAAATAGTTCCAAATCTAGGTAGCTGTGTGATACAATGTGAATTTGAAAATAGACTGAAGACTAAAATATATTTTATTGTAGTTGACTGTAAATGCCAAACAATTCTAGGCTGGAAAACGTGTGAAAAACTTGGAATTGTCAAAAGAATTTATAAAATTCAAAATAACCTACAACTTGATTGTGACAGGTCAGTACAAAGTGTCGTATCTAAATATTCTCATACATTCGAAGGTATAGGATGTCTTCCAAATGAAGTTCATTTAGATATCGATGAAACTGTGAAACCAAAAGTATGTCCTATTCGTAGAATACCATTTTCTCTACAAAATCGTTTAAAGTCTGAATTAGAAAATATGGAAAAGATGAAAATAATTGAAAAGGTCACCAAACCTACAAAATGGGTTAATTCTATTGTTTTAGTAGAAAAACCAAACGGTTCGTTGCGTGTATGTCTCGATCCGAGAAACCTAAATGTTGCTATTCGAAGACCTCATTATCCTTATCCTACATTTAATGATCTCAGGTCACAAGTTACTAATAGTAAAATATTTTCAAAATTAGATGCAAGTTCTGGCTACTGGACTATCAAATTAGATAAAGAGAGCAGTGACTTATGTACATTCAACACACCTTTTGGTAGGTATAAATTTCTTAGACTCCCCTATGGTATAAATTCTAGTGGTGAAATATTTCATAGAGTAATGAATGATCTCTTTGGTGATTTGCCTGGTATTGTGATATTTGTCGATGATATTTTAGTTCACGGACGAAATGAGACCGAACATAATGAACGGCTTGAGTCAGTTTTCAAACGTGCTTCTGAAGTCAATTTAAAATTTAATAAACAAAAATGCAAATTTGGTCTTTCAGAAATTTGTTATGTGGGACACATTTTTAACCAACATGGAGTGTCACCAGATAAGTCAAAAATAGTAGCAATTACTAAAATGCCTTCTCCTCAAAATGTCAAAGATCTTCAAAGATTCTTAGGTATGATTAATTATTTAGGTCAATACATTCCAAATTTAGCTGAAGAAACTAGTATTTTAAGAGATTTACTTAAAAAACAAAATTTATGGTCTTGGACACAAAATCAGTTTAATAAATTAAAATCAATTATTTGCAAGTCCCCAGTTCTAATTCATTATGATGTCAATAAACCTGTTAGAATGTCAGTAGACGCCTCTAAAAGTGCAGTTGGTGCAGTCATATTTCATGGTAACAATCCTATTGCTTATTCATCTAAATCTTTAACTAAATGTCAAGAAAACTATGCACAAATTGAAAAAGAACTATATGCAATTGTTTTTGGATGTAAAAAATTCCACCAATACGTTTATGGAAAACCAATTCAAGTAGAGACGGACCACCAACCTCTAGTCACACTTTTCAAAAAACCATTATCTGAAGTACCTTCACGACTTCAAAGAATGATGATTACTTTGCAAGCTTATGATTTAATAGTATCTTATACTAAAGGCTCAAAAATGTACATTTCAGATACTCTTTCTCGAGCACCAGTCGATAATGATAACAATCTTGATGATAATTTAGAAGAATTTGAGCAAAACTTGGATATTCATATTAGTTTACTAACCTCAAACTTAGCAATTTCTCAAGAAAAATTAGATAAAATTTCAGAACATTCAAACAATGATGTAATTTTACAAAAATTAAAACAATATTTTTTCCAAGGATGGCCTCAGTCAAAAAATCTATGCGATAGTTTAGTACTCCCATATTGGAATGTCAAAGAAGAAATTCATGTCATAAATAATATACTTTTTAAGAATAATTCTGTCATTATTCCTACTTCAATGAGAACTGAAATCTTGAATACTTTACATGAAGGACATCTAGGAATAGAAAAAACTAAAAATTTAGCTCGTGGTATTGTATTTTGGCCTAACATAAATCAGGATATAGAAAACAAAGTAAAAAAGTGTGAAACTTGTGCTATGTATAGTTTAAATAAATCAAAAGAATCACTCTTGTCACATGAAAAATCAATTTTCCCCTGGCAAAAACTTGCTACTGATTTATTTGAATATAAAAATCAAAAATATTTACTTGTGGTAGACTATTATTCTAACTACATTGAGATAGCTAACTTAAAAAATGATACTAGATCTTCATCAGTAATAAATTGTTTAAAATGTATTTTTGCAAGACATGGCATTCCATTACAATTAGTCAGTGATGGTGGACCACCTTATAACTCAAAAGAATTCAAACAATTTCTTCATGAATGGGATGTTCAACACATTGTCAGCAGTCCATACATGGCAAGATCAAACGGATTAGCCGAAGTCTCAGTCTAAACAGTCAAAAATATCTTAAGAAAATGTGAAGAATCAGGTACTGATCCTCACATTGGTCTATTACAACATAGAACTTCTCAAGGTTCAAACATGTACTCCCCTTCTCAATTACTCATGTCAAGACAATTGAGAACAAAATTACCGAGTCAAATTAGTCAATTAAAACCTAAAATTGTCAAATTTTCTGAATATTCTAACATTAAAGACAAAAACTTACAAAAAACTAAAAATTATTATAATAAAGGTTGTAAAAATTATCAAGAATTTCATGTCAATGATAACATTTATTTCAAGAAAAATCCTAAAGACATTATTTGGACAAAAGGTCAAATTATCTCTAAGACTAAACTCCCTAGATATTTTATAATACAAGACAACTTTGGTAAAACATATAGGCGAAATTCTCAACACATTCGACCTGATTATTGTCAACAAAAACAACATAAAAAATCTATAAAGTTTGATGATCTTAATGGTCAAAAATCACAGTCACACTTTCAGTCACAGTCGGGTCAGTCTTTTGAAAATGAAAGGGATGATGATAGTTGTCAGAATTACACATACATAATAACTCGTAGAAAAACAAACTCATTCTCAAGTCCTAGTCAAGTTCATAATAATTCTTATTGTAACAATACAGAATCTAATGTTGAATCTGAAAATTATCAATCTTTGGAATCTAATCAGTCTGGATCAAATGTAACAAATCAGTCAGTCATAAAGTCACCTGAATTTGTCAATGTAAATGATGATGTATCTAGTAGTCAAAGTCTTTGTGACTACTATGAATATCAAGATGAATTAATTTTAACTAGTCCTCCTCAGTCATGCTCAGATGTAATGCCTAATACTATAATATCTCCTGACGAAAGAAACTATGTTTCAGAGAATGTAAATAACCACTTGTAAGCCACTGGGAAGTTTTCTTCCCACAACCTGTCATTAGTGTCAAATTTCGGAAAAGCCAACGGGAAGTTTTCTTCCCAGTGACAGTTGAGAACTGTCAACTTTGACAAGACAGACATTTGACAGGTCTGATATTATTGGATGTTTAGGCTTACCAGTGGTTATGTATAGTTCTAGAGGAAGATTACTGAAAAAGACACAAAAATTTGATTTATAATATAATTTATTCACAATGTAATACATTAAATTCAATATCACTATAAATTTAAACATTGTATTGTAATAATTTCACCTCAGGACAACTCTATTGTATTGCTTATAAATGTATTAATGTAATCAATTTATTATTGTATAATTTACTTATCACTTTATCTTAAATGATAAACATAAGTTAATAATAAATGTAATTTGTATTTCAGCATTATTTGTGTAAATTGTAAACAACATTTTAAGGGTATGCCCAGTTGTCAATGTCACTTGTCATATTTTTTTTTTTTTAAAAGGGGCATGTTTCATATTAGTCTATGATCTTAGTTTAAAAAAGAAAAAGAAATATTGTCTATGGATATACATCATGTCAGGTCTGCTTTACGTACATTATACAAGTCCTTGTCTCCCTGAGTTTTATTGAGAAGAACCCATTGCATCACGCCCGAAATACTTTAAAAAAAAATTACATAACCTCTATTTAAGTCACAATAAATAGCTCTCTTCTTTTTCTTTTCAAGTCTAGTCATAATAGTTATTATTAAGTTATATGTATATATATATTTTTTTTTCATTTATTCTATTATATTGTTTAGTTTATTTTATCAGTATTATATGTATTAGTATCTATATTAATTTACTAGCAAACCCGGCGAACTCCGTTTCGCCACCAGATGGCTTCGTTTTATGTAACATTTCGTTTGGTGATTAAAAGAAGAAAAAAAAATATTTTTCCTGAATTTTCTTTGCTATAAACCTCACGGAGCCCGAGACCTTTCCAACGAATGCAAAACCGTGGAAATCGGTTCGTGCGTTCTGGAGTTATAGCGTCAGGAAGGAAACCCGACTTATTTTTATATAGTAGACATCTAGCGGTCGCCCGCGGCTCCGCCCGCGTGGATGTCGGTTTTCGCGACAAAAAGTAGCCTATGTGTTATTCTGATTTATATAACCTATAGCGGTCCCCCGCGGCTCCGCCTGCGTTGATGTCGATTACCGTTACAAAAAGCCTAAGTTTGATCCCATGTGTTCAACTACCCTAAGGCGAGCTCAGCGAGCCCATTACACCCCGTCCGCAAGCGGTTGGATATGCCCCGCGATATCCAACGCCCTGGGCGTCGGTCAACGGTGGCTGGGGCGAGAGGTGGAGGATGTCCTTTCCCTCACGCGTTCTGACTGCTCCCCATTCCTCTCGCCTGCCGCCGTATCCCTGAGATAGTTCCCGAAACAACCGTGCCCGGGAGGACTTGCGTCAGGTTGAAGGTGATGACGCACGGTGGGCTGAAAATCGGCTTTCATAGACTTAGGCATTTTATTTTTCAAGTGCCAGTTTTTATACCGGATATCACTTCTATTAGTTATAACAATCTACAAAAATGACACCAGAATTGATTCTGCACAAAAACGAAGGAATTATAATTTTTTTACGAAAATTTTGTATGGAGCTAGTATGAAAAATCGAAATATCTCAAAAACGGCAGGGATAACCGTAATATCCTTATAGGGCGTTATAGTACTAATTATTTATGATTTTTTGACATACGTTACATAATGGTTGAAGATGCCGTTTTTTTTTAAAAAAATCGTCAAAATATTTTTATTTTTTTTTACATATGAAACGTTCTTTTTAGTGTTTAAGTTGAATAATTGAAAGCTTTAACAACTCTTAACATAAAATAGCATCACCCCGACCAGACCTGAAGGACTAGACAGAGGTGTGTAGTATCTTGTTAATCTTGTAAGACTTCCAACAATACCAAATAGTTGAATATCAATGTCAAAGTGCCCATGTTGTCGTTTCTTTTTGAAAGATAGGGGAATTAAATTGTTAATTGATCACACCCACCAAAAGTATGATTACAACATAACCGGACACATAAAAAATATCGACAAAAAAGGAATTTTAAAACCTTGCATACGATCAAAATACAAAATAACATATTGTGTAGTCATCTAATGAGTCTGATGACAAGTAATTAAGTAATTAGAATGATGGTTGTAGTCTTCTCATGCTAATGAGCCTAATATGTGATTAAATGATTTGAAATATCTCGCAACAATACCAACTAAGAACCGCATTCACCTTTTTATAATTAGTGAGCTAATTTGTTGATTAGTTGTACTATGGGTTCTATGAAATGTTTTTGACGATTATAAATTTTCATTATCATATCTTTTATAAATTTAACGAGGGTAGTTAACTAATTTTTAGAAGAACACTCAACTTACAGGACACTCACTTTTTAGAAGAACAAACATTTAGACTTGTCTGTTCTTCTAAAAAGTGAGTGTCCTTCTTTTAATCATGAAGTATTGTTTAGAGCAATTGTGTCCCGCATAGGCGATTGCCTTTCTGCCGAAGATCAAGTAACTCTCAAAGAATTTTGCCGGAGATTCACGCGAGCTGCTTTAAACAGGTGGCAGAAATCTAAACGATTCTTTGATAAGTTTAGAAATGCGTACGGAGAGTGGCTGCAAGCAAATATTGATTGGCCAAGTTGCGTGCAACCTTTAATAAATCAAGAACCAACTGTTGATGAGATACCAAGAGCATGCTCTGTCTCTCCAGAACCTTCGACATCATCGACTGTTGGAACAATGACAAAAAGGTCCCGAAAACCATTAAAAGATCTGGGAAGCAAACAGAAAAAGAGAAGATCTAGTGAGCACATTGGCGACGATTCCTTTGAATTGGCATATGCAGCTGCAGCACGTTTAAAAGAAGAAGGGTATGAAGATATCGCATCTGTAATCGAATATATGGTAAAAAATACAGAAATTGCCGTTAAAATCAATGAGAGCATTAAGAAACCAGTGAAACAGTAATATTTACACCAGAGAAAGCACTTGGATTGCTTCTATCACTTAAACTTTCAAAATGGCAATATATTACGTTGCGAGAGACTGCCATTCGGGAAGGATCTAAGGATATTTACCCATCCTACTATAAACTGCAACAAACTAAGCTTGCATGCTACCCTCCTAATCAATCAGTATCAGTTACGGATTGATCAGCTAGAATTACACTTCAAGCTTTACTTGACATCACGGTGAAGCGGATTCTTCAAAGTCTTTCTGATAATGTGGAAAATAAGCAGTTAAAACTGATATTGAAGTAGGGATTTGATGGTGCTTCCAACCAAAGCCGATACAAGCAGAAAATGGACGGCGAGCATGATGATTCAAGCATTTTCATGACCTCCTTGGTGCCACTGAAACTGACAGATGGAGATGCTCTGTCTAGTCCTTCAGGTCTATAGGGGTGATGCTATTTTATGTTAAGAGCTGTTAAAGCTCTGAATTCTTCAACTTAAACACTAAAACGAACGTTTCACATGTAAAAAAAATAAAAATATTTTGACGATTTTTAAAAAAAAAACGGCATCTACAACCATTATGTAACGTATGTCAAAAAATCATAAATAATTAGTACTATAACGCTCTATAAGGATATTACGGTTATCCCTGCCGTTTTAGAGATATTTCGATTTTTCATACTAGCTCCATACAAAATTTTCGTAAAAAAATTATAATTCCTTCGTTTTTGTGCAGAATCAATTCTGGTATCATTTTTGTATATTGTTATAACTAATAGAAGTGATATCCGGTATAAAAACTGGCACTTGCAAAATAAAATGCCTAAGTCTATGAAAGCCGATTTTCAGCCCACCGTGTGACGCCTAGCGCCTCTCCAACCACTCCTCAAAAAGGGATCTTTCAAAGATGGTATATAACAATGTTGTATAACATGTTACATGTTACATAGTCTGTACGCACCTTTAGGTGTTGAATTTTGGAACTAATTTAGTACGTACTTCATTTTGCCATAGCAAAAAGACAAAATAGTAGGAAGTCTATGGGCCTAGGCTGTATGGGCTTCAGCCCTTTGCCTTTTCCGTTAGAAGCAAAGAAAGATACCAAAAAAAAAACTATGGGCCTGTTGCCTAGCAACCAATGCTGTTGATTAAATAAGTCAGAAAAATCTTGTTAGAGCCCACGATAAATCAATTTTAGTATGATTCCCAGATGATGTATACTTACATAATAATTATATAGAAGTATTTGTAATAGGAGTAATGTAGATGAATAGGTTTGTAAAAACGTCCACAGGATACTCTCCTGTTTCTGTCGTGAGGTGTCTCAACAACAAACTTGGTAGTGTCGACGAATGGATTAACACATCAAGCGACCGTTGAGTACGAATAATAATTGTGTCATGCCCAGCCCGTAATTTTTTTTTGCGGTAATATTTTAAAACTGTGATAGGTATCTCCTAAGATATTCATTTAAATCAAATGATGTCAAGGGCATTACGTTCAAAATTAAATGCTTGTGATGATTAACGAATTTATTTGGATAAGGATAAATATCATGTTAATGAAAATACCTTCGCAAATAATGCATTATATTAAAACAAATTTGATTTCCATAAAAAAGGTTATAGTGACTTAACCTTAAAAGATAGATATATCCTCTCGCGGACTTTATTTTAGGATTTTTTATGAGGAATAATTCCGTAATACATATTTTTTGCGTAACTCTAACCGTTTACGCAGCGCACGCAACAGAAGGAATACATTTTCCCGATTTTGAAACATTTTTCATTGCTGCTCCGCTCCTATTAGTAATAGCGTGATGTTATATAGCCTATGTTACTCGCAGATAATGTAGCTTTCTAATGGTGAAAGAATTTTTAAAATCGGTCCAGTAGTTTTTGAGTTTATCCATTACAAACAAACAAACAAACAAACAAACAAAAATACAAAGTTTTCCTCTTTATAATATTAGTGTAGAAGTGTAGATATATGTCTTTGATTTTTTTTTGTACCCTACCACAATATTCTCTTATTTAACCCAAAGGTTGACTGGTAGAGCATGCCTTGTGGCATTAAGTCCGCCCTTGTACCACTTTATGTACATGAAGTTTAAATAAATAAATAAAGGAACCGTCTACCGTAATAGAGGCACCATTGCAGTTGACCCATCAATGTGTGGGAACAGTGTGGGAACAAATTAACGCTAACACATAAATATATAATATTTAATTTAAGCGACAACGCAAATGTGAAAACATTATTTTTACGTAACTACATGAATTATAATTCAATCATGGTATCTAGTCGTAATACTATTATGTAATCCTAAAAGTACTAGGGATACTGGTATCGATACTCGTTACACTAACACAATGTTTCTTGATTGGCACAACCCTAGCATTGGCCGCCATTTTATGGGACCAGCGAACTTGTAGGCATACACGTTTTTGGTGTAGGTATTTCCAGTCCATAGGATTATTATGTCTATGATTTATACTGACTAAACGTCAAACACCCCGTTCAAGCACACCGCGAGGTGAAAAATTAAACTGACTAAAATTTAATCTGCCCCGTTCACGGTCGTCCGGTGGTATAAGTTTTCGCCTGACTAGGATAAATTTTAGCGACCTTTTTACCTCGCTAAATTTTATCCTGCTGTCAGATTGACATTAATTGACATTGAGTTTTGTTGTTAATGCTCGATTCGCGCCGTAAAAACGAATATTTTTATTTTAGAGAGTACCTAATTCATCGTCTTGGTGAATATTATTTGTGGATCATGGATATAATTAATATTACACCGGCAAATTGATTTTCCATGTTCCGGTTCATTTTTACTGTGTAATAATATCGAGATCACAAGTATAATCCTAATTTTACGGAGATTACAATGTAATATTCGGACTGTTAAGTTGAATTGAATTGTTATTTGTTTGATAAACTGAGCTGTCAATTGAATTTGACAGCTAACATTGACAGAAACCTATGAGTCCGTTCAGCGAACACTCGCTAGTTTAATTTTTATCCGGCGAAAATTTCGCCGGCGTACTTAAACGCACCCCTGACCAATGAACTGACACACTGACACAGTCGGTCGTGTCGTGTCTATGGTCTGGTGACATATGCATATGGGGTGACATTGACATTAGCTGTGTCGAGAAAAAAAAAAAAATTACTGCATGGCATGTGCTAGATCCCTTTTTTTTAGCGTGGTAAAATCATCAAATGAGTCCTCCCACCTCGGGTAGGGTGGGAGGGACTGTCAGACTTGTACTGACTAAAATCCACGGTGTTCTTCAATAGCCCTTTATGTTCCGGGGTCACGGTAATGATGGGCTACATCCCTTTGCCTTCCCGAAAGGGAAATGTAAAAAAAAAATTCCAGTTTTTGCAATCCAAACCTACCAAAAGTTGAAAATTAATTTCTTTGCTTGATTATAAAATAAGTAGATATATTACTAATAGGTGGTCCCACGACCCTCTAGGCTCTAAGAAAAAAAATTGACGGATCGTCCGCTTCTGATGCTTCCTAAGTTCCTAAAAATTTAAGCATGGATTGAGCCTTCCATAACGAAACCAAGTGTCCTAAAGAGATGTGAAAGTACAAGACCATCTATCTTTTTCATTTACATTACCTACGGCTACGTCCATTGCTCGGTCCGGTCCATGCTTTGTTTCTGTCTAAAGGTGAAACCGCACTAGGCGGAACTACACTGCAGCGGAACTACGCGACACGACGCGTCATTTTTTAGTAAACCGCACTTGAACTGCAGCGGCGCGCTGCAAAAATATATTCAGTTGCTAGGCAACCTCTGAGCAAGATGGACGACGAAATGGCCTGCCTGGCCCTTAGTCGAAACACCCTCCGCGGCAGCGGAAATACACGTCGCGATACTTTTGGTCAGTTGCTCAACTTTGACGCGCAGTTCGATTGCAGTGCAGTTCCGTTACCGCTTAGTGCGTGATGTCTCGTATAATGGGGAAGGGAAGTGTCAAAGTGAAAAGTAACATTTGTGTCCCAAAAGAACTGTCAAATCAAAGGAATTTTCTGAAAAAAAAGCGTTTTATTGATGTAAAATGACTAGATGTTGTGTAAAGGGCTGTAATAATGATGGAACATACAAATTTCCGACAATTCACACTATAAAGAAATAATGGGTAGCTGCTATGACTGCTGTGAGAACAAAAATTGTATTATCAATAAGGAAAAGCTATATAGTAAACAAATATCTACCCTTGCGTAGCCGGGACAGGCCGTTAGTTGAGTTTATTAATGAAATTCTATGATTATACCATAACTAAACAATCGAATACACCTTTGAAAATAATATCTACTTTTCTATTGGAGGTTAAGTATTGCATCGCTCTTAATATCATGAAATGGTTCGTCTGGTGGAAGAATTATCACCGGGACCGAAATTTGTGATGGTGGTGGTGTTAGGAAGTAAAAATTCTTGTCATATTGCTCCAATCTATAAAATAGATGTAAAATTAGATGAAGAAGACAAACACAAAACTTGATGACATTTTTCTCAATATAGAATGTCAGAAGCAGTACTATATTCTTTGTAGAGGCTAGCACATGTAATACCTACTTAAAATTACAATTTTAAATCCCAACTACAAGTAAATGTGTGTTTAATGTAGTAGAATCAAATTTCTAGCCTCTCAACTAAATCACTTTTTTTTCCTCTTGTAGATGCACCGCGGCGTCTTAGTTCTGGTTATAGTATATGCACTTGCATTGACGAATAATTTCCCATATTTGTTTTTTAGAATAAACTCAATTTTTAACCGACTTCAAAAAAAAAGTAGGTTCTCAGTTCGACCTGTATGTATGTATGTATGTATGTTTGTCCGCGATTATCTCGCGTTTGGCTGAACCGATTTTGATGCGGTTTTCAGGAAAGTGTTCATTACATTCTGGAGAAGGTTTTAGTATACAACACTAATGGATATCCCGTGACGTTGCTCGCGTGGATCCCTTTTTGCTTACTTGAATTGTTGCTTACTTGAATTGTAGATTTTTATTAAAGACGCCGATTATTATTATGAAGATTTTTGTTGAATATCTAAACTAAAAAGGGTAAAATAAAAAACTTTTTGAAAAAAAAGGGAACCGACTTCAAAACCAAACCCAAAAAGTGTAAAATAAGTTTTCTTTCGGAAGTCGGTGGCCATAGTCAATGAAAAAAAAACAAAGCCACCGACTTCCGAAAGAAAAGTTATTTTACACTTTTTTGTGTTTGGTTTTGAAGTCGGTTCCCTTTTTTTTCAAAAAGTTTTTTTATTATAACAAAATACGTGTTTGTTTTTTGTACAAGCCAACCAGTAATCTGACTTATGGGACAACGATCGCAGTGACATCTACGAATAGCTTTGAGTTGCCATCCCCATTTCATATATAGAATATTTTGACATTTTTGACGCATCGTGTCGCGCAGTTCCGCTGAAGTGCAGATCCGCCCAGTGCGGTTTCACCTTAACACATTTGGCTACGTAAGCCCTCATACGCACGAGCGCTATTTTACGCCAAAATAGATGTTTACAAGTCAGAGCTCTCAAAGCGCGGTACTTTTTGACAAGCTGTATTTTAATTTAAGTTCTGGGCGTCTGAGTTCAATTCACCTTATTGTTTCAATTCAATGGTTCAACCTTTTTATCGCCCGTAAAAAAGGCTCTTTTAAGAGAATGGGGGCTTAGGCTCAGTCTATTCTGTATATCTATGGACCATTCACAGGCACTGAATCATTCGGATTGCATAGTTGGATTTTCTTTCATTCATTTTCATTCAGTTAGTTGTCAAACGGACGGCGAAGCGGGCGTTTGTTTAAAAAAAGCTGGAACACGCTGTCGGCGTGCATTTAATTGTATCACTTATTTTACAACATTTATAACAGAAAACTTCGTTGGTTTACTTTTTAAATTCACATGCGATTTTCGAACATTATTCACGCTTTTTTTCCGGTGAATCTAAATCCGCGCCTTGTGTTTATATACAGATGGTTTTCAAAATTAAAAATAATGTGCTAATACAATAACTTGTTGAATTTGAACTGGGTGGAAAGATGGGTTCGCCACAGAAGGACATAGAGTTGAGCCCTGTGAAGCCCGAGGCTAATACGAGCACTGCTTCGGAGAAGTTAAGTGTGCCGGTAAACGATGAAGAAGATGTTATTATTGGGAGGTTTCGCAAGATAAGTTCGGCGAAGTCTATGGCGGCGACGAATGGGAACATCCAGTACCCTACCGCTGCGGACGTGCCGCTGAGGAGCGAGGACTTGGAGGCCGGCCTCCACTTTAAATCCTCTCCTGGGGAAAAGGACCGGTTGCTTCCCGAGGCCAACGGCTCTGTTACGGTACTGTCGCGCTCGCCAGTCGCCAAGAGCAGCTTCCGAGATGTGGAGAAGCCATCCAGGTTCAAGGATCAACCGTCTGCTACCAGATTTCAGGTGAGGTTTAACAGTGTTTCTCTCGCTGATGGTTCATAAAATAATAATAACAGCTAGAATTCTAGATATGTATTTTCTTTACCTTCCTTTCTTTACTTCCTTTTTTTTTAATGAAGGAGAAAAAGAAGAAAGAAACCTATTTAAATATTCAAATGTGAATAAAGTAAATGTTAAATTAGAAAATAATTCCACCCCTAAGATAATCCACTAACCAAAATGATCAATGATCTTAATGAAAACAGTCAGATAATCTTAATTTAATTCACAAATAAGAAATACACCTTATCAATATTAATTAGTTTATAAATAGAAACAGTGTTAATATAAAAACCAGTCAGTTACACAATACACTGACTTGCTTGTGGAAAAATTATTGATAAGTTCTTGGCAGCTTTATGGCATAACAAATTCAAAACATTATTTTTTATCATCCAATCAGTGACACATACCTCTTTATAAATAATGATAATTATAATTCACAAATGAATGCCACATTATAATTATTATTCACATTCATTTGTCAATAAATAATTCATTACTTGTGCAGTTTGTATGGGCAGTGCAGTCACTGGAACGAGCCTGAATGACCCATTCAAACGAGATAATACAGATGTACAATACAAACACAGTGACTATCATACAGTATTTTGAAACAAAGCGTTGATAAAATCTACTCATTGTGTAATCTGTAAGGTATTCATGTTGTAAGTTAAACTTCGTTGTTTAACTATACAATTGCGGTATCTCCGGAAATTATCACAAACGTTCAAACAGACTCGTTAAATAGATTAATGAAAGCTTGTGAGCTAACATGCACACATGTATTAATTACTCTGTTTGAATTAGCAAAATAATCACATTAAACCATGTTGAAATTTCTATTTCTCACTCTCTTCTCTTAGTTTTATTTCATTTATTTGAGAAAAACCTCATAATAATAGTATCCAAAAAATTGCACAGTTCAATTAAAAACACAAAAATATGAAGAAAAAAAACTCTTCCTACAACTAATCTCTCAGTACCATAAAAACTTATTTCTATCAGATAAAATAACTAATTTGTTTGTGAATTTTTGCTAGACAAATGTGCACGCGCCTTGGTTGCCACCATGCGTCAAAACACGTGGCACAAACACATTTCTATACTTACCATACAGACTCCCCCTCAGTCCCGGAAAATGTATACTGCGACACACGATAATGTGAAACATGCGCTTAACGTGCTTCTATGTTCCAGAGCAAAATATGTAGGTACATATTTGCCATGTGCTTATCTACGCATAAAGCCTCCTGCAGACACACGCGATTAATCGCGCTGCGACAACGAGCCAAGCTAATTTCCACTCTAAAAATACTGCGAATGGACCGCGACATGTCGCCCCGCGCGGTTAATCGCGTGTGTCTGCAGGAGGCTTAACTTGCGTTTATGGAACTGCGTCCAGCCATTTTTTAATTTGCCCATACTGTCTTATTATTCCTAGGCAAAAATATCCCTCAGTTCAATCTAGAAGCTCGTTCTTCTGTGCGTCCATGGATCAGCCATCGTGGGACACGTGTCGTGTGTGGAGACATTCGGTCATTTTTCATACCTACTACGGACGTGACGGTGATATGTGTCGCAAACCACGGGCCTATTAATTAGTCGACTAAGGAAATAAGGCAATCTCTTCGAAATTAATCCCATTCCGAGATCTAAATAAACTTGACGACTGTGACGTCGTTTTACTAAATATTCATCCCATTAAATATAAATAGTCCCTTGACAATATTTTTATAGTAGGAGGCTACATAACAGGACATAGTAGTGGGTGTACTATACGTACACCTTTGCCTAACTCTTCGGGAAACAGCGAGGCGTGAAGTTATGTGTACAATATTTCGCCAGAAAACAATGATAAATCAACAGCTGTTTAAAGAAACCTTGAGGTAACACTCGCTTTTATCCGTAGACAAACAGGATCAAACCTACCTATATTTTCTTGTGTGCACTACTAGACCTTGAGATCCCTATTAGAATGTTCTTCCGTCTAAGTTGAAATCAATAAAATCCGGTTCGAGCTAGTCGGGTTTGCACTGGGGTGTTGATCTAACCTGGACGTTAGTACAGAGTATATTTACGTACCATGACTCGGAACAAGACGTAGAAGTATATCAACCAATTTCCGAGGTTCCACCACATGTTTTATGAAGGGAAGTTTACAGTATTTATGTACTAAAATGATTAATTACTGAACTGGCCATATGCCCACCGGATGCGAAATAACCTTGGCCCTTGTTAAAGAGTTTCTTCCGGTTTCTAGACAAGTTCTAGCATAAATTACTATAGAATTTGGCCTTTATCCAGATTAATTTCCCTTATTCTTCAAAAATTACTCAAATTCGCGGAACAAATTCTCGTCAAGACGGAATTAGACCGTTCATCTTTAGTGAATCATTTGAAGTCAAAGCCGAGGACTGATGAACAGTAAATCTTAGCTCTAAAGACCAATTCCCTTTACTTCCCGTTAATGTGTTACTGAATGCTGACATGCTCGGTCGCGAAGCAGTCGGTCTAGGTCATAGGCGCCTACTTGTACGCTACCAATAAATCATAATAGCGGCAAATTGGATAAGTGCACGGGCGGCGGCAAGCTTCCTCTTGCCTCGTCCGTGCCCGTGTCTTACGGGCCCCGGTAAGATGGACGTATTTGCTGACGATTGCTCTAGGGCAATACGGAAAGATTGTAGGTGATTCAGTATTCTCAGGCTTCTATTCGTTTGTAAGAACGGAAGGAACGATGTGGATGACAAACTTGTCATCCACATCAAGATACTTGTATCTTCCGAGTGAGATAATTCCTAAATCTTCTTAAAACCATCAACCAACCGTTTGGAAAAATAAAACATAATGTAATCTTATGCATTATCCTCAAACATTCATCTTTACTATAGAGCGTATGTGTATTCTTGCAAACCTTCGGTTGGTATTAATAGTTGTCAGAAATGGCCCAGTCATTCCTACAGGAAATATAAAGTCTGAAGTTTTTATATAAGGTAGCTACTAAGTGCGCCTGATGTCACAAGACTATAATGAGCGTATATCCAGTCACAGGACTCACAGGGGTACTGTTTCGTAGCATTAAACGTAAATGAGCAGTTCCTTCTTTAACTAGAATGAGTAATCCCCATTATGCCATCTTTCATTACAAGGGATGATTGTTGCACATTTGTTTTGGAACACTTTTCTTACTGGCCGGCTTCCAAATTAATTAGTAGGTTGCTTCTGATACCACTCTTTATTAATAGCTTCTATAGGTCAATGGTCTTTGCAAACGTCACGCTGATGACTTAGAAAACCTCTGAAGACATCGATCAGTTCTGCCCAGGATACTATAAGGCGTAGTATTGCAACTTGTTGTAATAACAGTGACTTAAATTCTTTACGAGTCTTTTTATGACTGCTCACGTGCACTTAGCATCAGCAGTAAAATCGAATGACAAATAGGACTTCAGAGTTAGGGTATCCCCGAAATATGCACGTGGACACTAAAACATCAGAACACAATTGAAATTAATGATTTGTTTGTCTTTATATTCAGTGTTGGATCGTTAAATCGTAGTTAAAACGACCATGGACGTAACTTAACGCTACAAAAGGATCTATTTATTAGAATGTAATATTTTTTGAACTGCTCTTACGGCCAGTAAAGCAATTAATAAGTGTGTGTTCTTGTGAGGTATGACATGAGAGACCAAGCGGTTAACGGTAGCGTTAGTGAACAGGGCAGAATCAAAAGAAATTAGGCATATTTAATAGCGGGCGAGTTGGTACTAGAGATCAGTATGGACGAAGCCAAAAACCGTGCGACAAGACCAGGAAGATGCAGGTGAGCAAATGCCCAAAACGGGATAGATTTTGAAAGTGCTACGTGCGACCAACATTTTAGCAACAGTTACAATGTTTGTCAAAAAGAATGTGAAATGTAACTGTTGACAAAGTGTGCCGAAAGTGCTGCACAAATGGTGTTATTATAGCATTTTAACAGTCGGTTCACGTGCACGGACGTGAAACTACGTTAAATAAAACGCACTTGCTACTCGACTATGAAGGTCGTGCGAAACTTACATTTTTAGAGTGAAATTGTTTAGACGTTCGTTGCTACGTGGATATTGACGAGGTATTTTCGGAGAGGCCTTTTGAAATTACAACTGAAATATTTAATATTTAGCAAACCAATCTCGGAGTAGAAGCTTTTCGAGATCTGGAACGTTCTCAATATTACTGACAGAGGCATAACTTCCCTTTTTCTACGAATTATCCATATCTGTGGTTTGTCAATCTTTGCGAAGAGTGTCAAGTTCGCCTCGTCATCTCTTCCGGTTCAACGAAAGCGCGGCAGGTTACCGTTCTCGATAATTATAAAGCATGAGCATAATTCTAACCTTTTAGCGAACCACGCTGATTGAAGATTTACTATGGATCATCTGATACGTTATCAGAAAATTTTACAACTTTACAACTTTTGAAAAGAACTAGTACATATTGCAGCCAGTTGCACTTGAAACAAATGTGCACTATTTATTTTAGTTTCCTCATTGAGCCGATTATGTTCCACGTGTGTTGAAAGATGGCCAAATATTTCATGTTTTCCTGAACTTCAAAACGCTGGACATTCCTCTTATGCTTCCATTAACACATATTAGTCACAGGCTCTCAGCGAGTCCATCGGATCAGATTATAAACACTCATCATCTGATACAATGAGTTCAGCACACTGATTCTCATAAAAGACACATCCTCTTAAAGAAGGACTAAAATAGCTACAGAACCATTCACTTTATGCATGATGTCGGAGGCGGAGGCTAATTTTAGAATCAGCAATTTAACAGTCAAGTTTAAACCCTAATTGTAACAGACAAAGGATGAAATTCCAGCCAGCAAACCACTAGAGGGCCCACCGCTAGTTGAGGCCACAGAAAAGCCGTAAAATTGTCGTTACTCAATTTTACTACAGTTTGATAAGAAAGCAGTAAATGATGCATATATTTTAAACGGCGCCAATGTAAACATTCTGCAGTAAATATTGGTTTTCCATGAAATACCTATATTTCGTAAAATAATGATCTTGCTTATGCGTTACCGAAATAACTTGCATTGGCCATTTGCATTTTAATCTGGCAGGGAAAGCGTGGCAAATACATTTTGTATGCGCTTACTGCTTTAGCTTGAACCAAGTTGATCGATTTAACAGCGCAGTTAAAACTAGCACAGTAAATAACATGGCTCTCGCAAATCCCAGAACAAGTTTGAATTGGAATTGCGCCATTAAATACTTGAGCTCTAACTAACTAGGCGTGGCGTAAATTATTCCTTGAACATAATGGCTATGGTATCATACTCGACCTGCATTTGCACAACTCCTGAGAGAGTGAGATTTGCATTATGGCTTTGGAAAATATCCTTGCTGGTTCTTGTATTTAAATCTATCAGATTATTGCTGTTGCATTGCCCATTCCACATTTTGCAACAACCAACTCTCGTTTCATCTTCCGAACACTCAGACTCAAGAATATCTAAGCTCTACTACATTTTAACGGTATGCATTGCTGATATATGGCTTGCCCTCTCTTGCTCCATCATTGATCCAATCTTTAAATGTGTCGTCCAAGAGAAAGCTTATTCATCAATTTCTCTTTCTATTATTAAGGTTATTAATAATTGTAACCGTACCAGATGCGGTGTACCGTTACGAGTCGGAAGGGCCCACGTGGGCCCCAAACAATTTGGATTT
This sequence comes from Agrotis exclamationis, assembly GCA_950005045.1. Taxonomy (NCBI): domain Eukaryota; kingdom Metazoa; phylum Arthropoda; class Insecta; order Lepidoptera; family Noctuidae; genus Agrotis; species Agrotis exclamationis. The sequence goes on along the minus strand of OX465434.1, from coordinate 2,100,329 downwards.
ATTTAACATTTAATGAGGCATTGTTTATCCGACCATGACTAACAAGTTCACAGTTATGTGCTGTATCGTTGAGAAAACTTAATTTAAACTAACAGTATGTTTCAAGTTTTGGCAAGATTTTATACTTGCCAAACATAAACTTGGTAATCACACTCTTGGTAAAAGGTATAGACTATTCCTCATTAGACCGTGTAATTCGATACGAGAAAAAAAGAGAATCAATGATGTCATGATTTAACTCAAAAGGGGGATAACCATAAGAATGTGACTAATTAAATAGTATGGAAGAAGCAGTCAAGGCAGACAGGAGAATAATAAAACAATAAGAAGAGGCAAAGAATGGTTTAAACGCTGAGGCGAACGATTAATTACAGTTAATAAAAAGAGAGAATTGAGAATATGATGTTACTTGAAATGCGATTATTAATATTGCATTTTATTTGCCATTGAAAATGAATTGCATTGATTTGAGATACCCGTAGTTGTTTAGCTCCGGAACTAAACTGCTATGCACTGTGGTAGGTATATTGAATTTCGCCACACCTAAGTGAGCGTATTATTTAATTATGCGTAGTTTCAATTTACCATTTCTATCACCGCTTATCTGGATACACTGAGAACTTTAGCGTATTGCATTAGGTACCATTTTCCAAAAGACAGCAATGTTTAGTTCCAAAGCATGGTCTTTATAAGAACTCTTTAGTACCATCCGTATATTTTTATCATCCTTTACCTTAGAAATTTATCTGATCTAATTCATGCTTAAGGATTTGGAGCTCGTTCTCGAATTGTGGGATATGACTATTCCTACAGCATTCTTAAGAAGTAGCCATCAATTTGTTTCGTTCGTTTGGAAATAGGAAGATGATATAATTTCCAATTCGAGCCGAAATATTAGGTTGGGGAAAAAGTCTTTTCGCATTATAGTATGTATGAACTTGTAATAAAATCTCTTTGGCTATACTATTTGTATCTGGCTGGTTTTGGTATCATTGAAAGTTTAAATTTTAAAGAACATAATTCCAAATTCAAATTAGGAAAATGTGTGATTTTCATTTGTTTTTCGTACCATCAAGATGAGTGAATCTAATGAAGAAATTCGATACATTTTAAAATTTTACTACAAAAAAGGTAAAAATGCAACGCAAGTCGCGAAAAAAATTTGCGATGTTTATGGACCTAGTGTAGTGTCTGTGAGAGTAGCACAAATTTGGTTTAAGCGTTTTCAATCCGGAAATTTTGATGTCAAAGATGCACGTCGCTCTGGTCGCCCTATTACGGATAAAATGGATGCCATTTTTGAAAAAGTGGAGCAAGATCGGCATATCAGTAGTTACGACGTAGCTGAAGAACTGGAAATTGACCACAAAACAGTTTTGGCGCATTTGAAAAAAACTGGGTACACAAAAAAGCTCGACATTTGGGTACCTCACGAGCTCACTGAAAGAAACCTAATGAACCGTGTACTCATTTGTGATTCTTTATTACGACGTAATGAAACCGAACCATTTTTGAAGAAGCTGATAACTGGTGATGAAAAGTGGATCACGTATGACAAGAACGTGCGAAAAAGGTCGTGGTCAAAGGCCGGTCAGGCTTCACAGACTGTGGCGAAACCCGGGTTAACTCGCAACAAGGTGATGCTGTGTGTGTGGTGGGATTGGAAGGGCATTATTCATTATGAGCTGTTACCACCAGGCAGGACCATCGATTCTGAACTCTACTGCGAACAACTGATGAGATTAAAGCAAGAAGTTGAAAGAAAGCGGCCGGAATTAATCAACAGAAGGGGTGTGATTTTTCATCATGATAACGCTAGACCTCACACATCTTTAGCCACCCAACAAAAATTAAGAGAGTTTGGCTGGGAGGTGTTAATGCATCCGCCGTATAGTCCTGACCTTGCACCTTCAGATTTCCACCTGTTTCGGTCTCTTCAGAATTCTTTAGGCAGTGTCAGGTTAACATCACGAGAGGACTGCCAAAACCACTTGTCGCGGTATTTTGACCAGAAGTCCCAAAATTTCTATAGCAATAGGATCATGTCCCTATCTACAAGATGGCAAAAAGTTATCGAACAAAATGGTACCTACATACTTTAGTTAAATGTAAATAAACTTTATTAAAAAATGTTTTGAATTTTCTTAAAAAATGCGAAGAAACTTTTTCCCCAACCTATTATATCTAGATGATTATGATGAAGATTCAATTCGGCAAGCAATAGCAATTCAATATTCAGTCAGCTGTAGTAATTTCATTCATTGTAAGCAGGATCTGTTATTATGATTAAATGCATGTGTATTTCTCAAAATTCGCGAATTTTCCAGACTTACACCTGTAAACATAAAATGTATTATCTTGGCTGATCTCTACGACCTTCGTAGCCATCTGTCTGATATTGTTGAGGTCAAGGTTAAAAGGCCAGACGACATGAAGATGTCCATCCATGTCCGGTTATTGTTGTCAGACATTTGAATAATGATATATTTTTACTAGAATTTACTAGATACGTAGAAAGTTCCATAATACACTACACTATACTACTGGTTTTTACAAGTAATAATTCAATTTATATAATGTCTTTTCTTGAAGTATTTTGTTGTACGTCGTCTGTCGTAGCGTTCGTAAACACTTGTTGAGTGTGGAGCCTTGGTTAGATTCTCCAGTCGGTGAAATTACCAACAAGTATTATCAAGGAGTATATTGTAATACTCAGTAACCTGTTTTATGAAGGTCAGACAGGCAGTCGCTTCGTAGCAAATACTGGTATTCAGCTGCAGCCGACTGGAAGCCGTCATGAACTTTGTTCAATTCACTTTTTTACAAACATGGCATTGGAGACAGGCTAGGCAGATGATGTAATTATTGTTTTATGTTGATGACCTGCTATGCTATTCTCTATAAGAAATCTCATCGCTGGACTTTACGATGTGCTCTTCGACGAGATGGTCCGATTATGCAGCGCTATGGTCAGCGCTAGTGTCGTTGTCAGCACCTTAGTGAATAACAAACTTGAGTCCCAGCGTGGCGTGATTGCTGCGGTCACAAGCCTTTGTTTATGGAGAATAGCACTGCTGGCTGGAGTGTCTGTGGCGATTCTTGGGGGAGGCCTATGTCTAGCAGTTGAATAATATGCACTAGGCTGAAATTATGTTGAAACGGGAAATAAAACTCAAATCAAAGACACACGATATCGTGAATTCTTTTTTCTTTGAAAAAACATTGATACAAATTAGATTTGTGAATCGTGACTTATATTTTAGCATTTAAAATCATGATATAGGTGCCATTTGTCCTTCAGTTTTATGCAAATAGCTGTATTTCAAAGTAAAATAATTCTTGGAAATAGATTTAATGTAAACTTTCAAACGAAGACTGTTTAGCATTCAGCTCTTAGCATGCATTTTACCGGGATAGCTTTTGATTTGCCCTAACGGTTTTCGCAGTGGTCGATTGATCGACTTCGATTCGGGTCCGATTCCCGTCACGAAACAAATATTTGTATGGCTTTCTAGTTCTAGGCAACGCTTTTTTATAAAATGAAATAAAAGGTGAAGAGTTAAAAGCTATTAGCTCTACCTGAGAAGAAATTTCAACAGTTGTCATACACTACATGAGAACTGTTATCTTTTATGATAATTTATATAAATCCAAATATGTAGGTAACCCAATTATTGAGCGGAAATAATGAAGGTTAGTTCAAGGTCGGTGATAATCAAATATTATATGTAAATAAAATATTATAGTTTCACTTTATGTTGATGATGATGCGATCCGACCGATTTTGGCCAGGGCGATTGCTTCAGCTCCGTTATAGTTGTCGCTCGTGTGCTCGCATGTGGCTTATGTATCCAATCTTTTTTGCAAAGATCCGCGCACAATGCGGGCATGTGAGTACACCATCGATATAATTATAACTGATTGCCGCAGGTGGTCGGGCTTTCAATTGGTCACGCTTTGCATCAAGCTCAACGTGCCGCTGCAATTCAAAATTACGGACTTTGTTTTTAACCAAAGACCTCCACTCTATCCTTTGGGCGGCTTGCTGCTCCCACCGAGACGGTTCTACGTCACATTTTCTGAAGTGACGTTTTAGCACATCTTTATATCTGAGGAGTTGTCCGCCATGCTTGCGCTTGCCCTCCTCAAGTTCACTATAAAAGATGCGCTTCGCCACTCGCTGCTCCGCCATCCGTGACACATGCCCACACCACCGAAGTTGTCGCCGCATGAGATAGGACTCAATGCCACCTACATTGGCCCTGCGCAGCACTTCGGTGTTCCGCACGCGGTCCGACCATCGGATTCTGAGTATTCTCCTAAGACATCGAAGGTGAAACCGGTCCAGCATGCGGATGTGTCGGCGGTACACGGTCCAGGTTTCGGCTGAATATAAGATGTTTGGCAGCACGGCCGCCATGTATACTGAGACCTTAGTAGCCAATTTTAAGTCATGTGACCTAAAGAACTTGATATCCAGCTTACTTTATGCTAATGTGAACATTAACATGCGCCAATGTGGTATCATTAAGGCTAAACATTCTATCCTATATCTAACTACATAATTTAAGGTAATTGTACTGAAATCCATTAAAATCTTAATGGATTTCAGTACAGATGTAGATGAGATCCTGAAAACTCTTTTGCATTTTTATGTCTGTCGATTAGTTGTGTTGTAGTCAAGTTGCCGGGTCAAGTCCTCCGGGACAGTTTAAAGTAAAAGTGTAGAGTTGCTGGGGTCGAATAGTTGTAGGGGTTAAGTGGTCCGCGTCGATTTGTCGGATTAGAGTTGTTGGGGTCAAATTGTTGGATTGTGTCGTTACCGGGGTAAAAATTGTCCGAGTCAGATTGTCGGGGTAGAGTTTCTGAATTTGAAATATCGTTGTCAATTTTTCGGGGTTAAATCGTCTGGTCAGATTGTCGGGGTATAGTTGCAGGGGCCGAATTATCGTGATACCCGTGATTACGTTGCTATTAATATGTACATGGTGGGGACGATTTAACACGCACCAACCTATCAACCTTCGCTATTGGTTGGTGGATTGACTGTTTCCATCATTTCTATGGCCCAGCCGCTGCCAAGTTCATATCTACAAACCGTGTGAATGCGGCCACGGTATTTATATTACGAAATTATATGGGTTAGACTTCACTACGTTAAATATAACTGGCTTCGTTTTGAGTATTTTACGAGTTCTTGAGTCGATTGGTAACTGACGGTATTGAGCGGTATTATTGTTAAGTCTCATGGGATTATTATTTTACCAACTATATGGTACTCTCGATTTCATAAACTTGCATAGAGCAAACCGCTTAAAATAAGTGTTTCTTTTTAATTTCTAACGTAATACTACCTGTAATAAGCTGGAAATCAATAATGTCATAATCAAAGTCAAGATTGCAACCGAAAAAGTTGCAATCCGATGGCCGATTTTTGTCTTTCAACCGACTGATCAATCTTCGCCTACCCGAGTTTTAAAAGGTCCAACCAGAAGCAACCGTCAAACAAAACAGATTAGGCTTAAAATAATTGCGTATTTAATTTCTGGCGAAAACGTTTAAAAATATTGGATCAAGACGACAGACTAACGTTTCTAGTGGACAGCATGTAAGCCTTACATGCTGTCCACTAGAAACGTTAGTCTGTCGTCATTTTATCTGTTTCACTTTCTTAGCTTACAATGTAAGCTAAGAAATAAATGCACAACTTATGCACCAAACTAGAAATACAGCAGTGGCCAATTACCCACTTTCTCAGTCTCGGCCAATCTAAAGACATCAAGAAATTCTTCCACGACAGCGAAAGTCGTCGGTACCCAGTGTTTAACAATATCAGTATGAAATCCATTTCAAAACGTGTTTTAATCGAGACATGTAAAGTAAAGAAAAATCGTTAAACGTAACGTCATCTACATAAACAAAAGCAGGTCAAGCTCTACGGTATGAGTAAATATGTCCAGATATTGTATTTCCTTGTCAATACGGTATTTGTAAATTACATAGGTCATAGGCATAGCAGTATTAATTAATGTCACAACAACCTTCACGCTAATGTTATGATTGAATAATACGGCAGAGTATCCTACTGATAACGTATTACGGTTGTCAATGTAGGTCTTCAGGTACCTATAGAGACCTACCACGTTATACCGCAGTTGTTAATAACCCAAATTCTATCAAGTTCAATTATGTAAGTCATTTGAACTTGACAGATTTCGGGTTATTTATAAAGAAGCCAGTTACGTGTTACCAATTTATTTTAGAAGTTGTTTTCTGATTTCCCAAATTATTTAAGCTATCGTTAGCCACTTCGTCCACAAATAGCTCGAAAATTACGGGATTTTATCCCGGGATAAAAGTATCCTATGTGTTAATCCTGGTTGTAAAATGTGTGTACATGTACTATTCTAATTTTCATCCATATCCGACTATACATTAAAAACTTACGTCACAAACTTATTAATTTATTTCATTTCACCCATCCATCTATCCTCACAAACATTCGCATTTATAATACTCGTTTTAAGTTAGATTATGCAACGAGTTTTGGTCGGATCAGATGTAAGTTTATTTGGCCATAGCCCGCCTTTAGTAACACTATGAAAGAGCTCTTTGGATTCCATATTCATTGTATATCTTATGGAGTGTACTCTTATGATAGACATCCCATCATTGGCCTCTCACTTTTGAACACCATCACTTGCCGTCCCATTATTCCTATAAACTTCGCCGACTTTATCAGGTACCGATCCAAAAATATATCTGGAATCATGTAAATATATGACGTCACGTAATGTGATGCCCACAATAACTACATGAATTCTTGTTGAATGATTTACAGCTAGATAGTAAAATATACGGACGGATCAATCGTTGCTATGACTAACGTGAATCTGCTGTAAATCTCTCGTAATGCTTTACTGTTTACTGTTCTAGTCGGTTTACAAGTTTATTGATAGTTGAAATTGCTTGTATCATGTGATTTTGATGTGTTGTTCTTGTTTCTACGTGTTTTTGGTATTAATAGATTATGATAACCAAAATAATCATCTTAGACAGTTTCTCCAGTCTCCATGTAATATACTGATATTCGGCTACGTCCAGCTAGAATGGAAGCTGACCCTACAATACTGCCGTCGTAAATGAAAACACAGTAACTTCAATGGACAGCCATTGAAATTACGGATAGGACGGCAGAATAGTTGGGAAAAGGCCACAGGTTGCAAAAGTTTTATTCATAACTCCAATTGATTTCGCTTTGTGTACGTACTTAAAAGGCAGATAACACAATATTAATGTGAAACCAAAGTCACAGCGAACTTAAATAAAGCTAGATAAGATAAAAGGTGAATTAACCGCGAAGTGAAGCTGATAAAACTCCGAGGTTGTGTCCAACTGAAATATATAAATTGTTCTCAGATGGAAGCGGATCCGGAAGATGACCAGGAGCATACAGACTCTGACGGAATGGACAGCGATGATCCTCTTACATGTACTGACACTAAATATGGAAAAAGTTTCAGGTAAAATAAATTGCGTCTGATGGCGCCCGACGTGGTACGCAACTGATAATTTTGGAGCCCAACGTGGGTCACATTTTTTTTTTCTCTGTCCAGTTTCGTAGCAGAACAAACATACCTACAACATTTCTGTACTGCACCATAATAGTTTGATAAATAACTATTTAAAGCTATTAGAAGCACGTGTTTGTGATCACTTGAATTTACAGATTTTAAGTAGAATTTTCATTACATAGTGCATATGCACCAACAAAACATTTGCATAGGACATCCAAATAAACCAGTTTATTTGTTTTTACTAGCCATAAATGTCGGCCAGAAGAAACTGATCTTTAATGTTATGTCAATACAAACGTGATTTATGAACTGATGTATTTTTACAGGCATTTTACCCGAGAAGCTTTGCCAAGGCTGGACAACTATAGAAACGTTTTATCGCTCCACGCGGCGCCTCGACCCACGTTAGACGAACTGCACAACGCTTCACTATCTAGGAAGGTAAGGGTCTATTTAACTGGGCGTCTTCCTATTCCTATGCTCTTTTTATCGGTAGGTATAGACGGATGTGAGGAATATTTTGAATATACATAATCAAATCAGTCAAAGGACGTCTATTGATGGTCGTGATCGAAGCTTCCCCAATACAGTGCTTCATCGAACTTGCAATGCCTTCTATCCTTCCTTCTATCTAATTTATTTGGACCAATGCAGACTAGGTCTGTACAACAAGTCCATGGAACATCTTTTTTCTGTGTCGGGACTCCACATAGATTAGCGTTTTTTGGCCTAAAGCTGATTGGAGAGCCAGCAGTGGTTGTAAATCCGGTTCCATTTTAGTTTAGCAACTTAACAAGGCACTTATTTATTTATTTATTTTAAGGACAACGAACAAAGCATACACCATAATACATGTTTAGGATAGATGACTGTTTACATTTTATAGTGTAGCCTTAATTAAAGGCTGCCACGGCATGCATTGAACAAAGGAAGAATACAGTATCAAAAATAGTAATTTTTGCTTACAATTTAGTTTATTATGCCCTTTCAAATTATAAATGCTCATTTTGTAAGTTATTGCGACGTGGAATCCGGTCGATAGTCAACTTCCTGAATTAAGTAGTTAAACAATAACAAATTCCATACCTAATTGGATATTTACAGGAAAACCTATACCTATCAATATCCTGATGTAAATAAACTACATATTTTATAATAGCCCGTTACATAATACATCAAAAATAATTTCATTATTGTCAATAGTTTATGGATGTTCCTTTACGTACAGCCAGGTAACTCTAATTTTGTTATAAGTTCCTAATTTAGTAAAAGCTAAAGGGAATGCTTGTGAACCAGTAGTTTCACAGCTGTTACGCAACCACCGACTTATGAATTACCAGCCAGCATTACTTTTTTTTTTTATGGGTGGCAAAATCATCAAATGAGTCCTCCCGCCCTGGGTGGGGCGGAAGGGACTGTCAGACTCTTACTGACTAAAATCCACCCGTGTTCCTTCGGATGCCCTTTACGTTCCGGGGCCACGGTATCCTGGATTAAGAAAAATCCACGACCCCGGCAGGCATTTGGCCCCATAAGGGGCCCCGTCGGTGACGCGTGAAACACGACGCCCACCGACCCGGGCTTGGTCCTTGGTCGGACGGCGAGCATACCCATTACTCACCGTCCGCAAGCCCGCTCCGCCGCTGTGCCCTCTGCTGTTCAGAGGGACACGCGTTGGAGCGTCCACCCGACAGGCTATTCGCATACGAGTAAAGAAGTGCCTAAGGAAGAGTTTTTGCCCGCATCCCAGGGTGCACCGGCCCGAAAAACTGGTCATGCCCCCGGACGTATCCGAGAGGGAACTCCAGTCCACGGGCGCACGTGGAGGTTTCCTGTCTTAGCACCCCAGCCAGCATTACTTTGTATAAAATTTGTTTTATCACCACTTCTCTCAAGATGGTGAGGGAAAAAATCGTGAGAATGTCTAAAATAAATATGTGGCTCGATGATAGGTTACTTCTACCAACTCGCGCTGCTACCACCACTCCCTTTCATAGAGTGGAGGCCTGTGTCCCAGCAATGACAACATTATAAGCTGAACATGCTTATGGTAAATGCTAAGCCTATCTATTATTCCTGAAAATGAGGACATAAGTTCGTACTTATATTATCTTCGTTTAAAAAAAAAAAACTCCGGACTTCGGAGAAAAATACCCAGAAAGCTTTTTAGTTACGCTATCACTGGGTCAGAGGAAGAAATGGAAGCAGTTTTATCCTGATTGTAAACCGAAGGTTGTTTAAAATAACCTTACTATGGAATCATTGAATGCGGTTGATCGGTAACCGCGTAAACGAGACACCAGAGATGAGAACAAGTGTAATAAAACGTATTAATACATATATAATTATAGTTAATGAGCTTTACATTGAATTGATTTGACTGATGTCGTTTGAATCATTGAGCGAACATTGTTGCACTGAGTGAAAATTGACGAATGTTCTTGTATGAAAAACTTTTGATTTGGTTCGGTATGTAGTTGCTGATAATGCAAACACTAAAATAAACCGTGTGTGGGGGCAACGTGTTCTAAAAAAAAACATTTTGATACGAGAGTGATCATCAATGTATGGGCACAGGTATGGGACTCTGCCCCAACGCGCAATAGCCATAAGCCATATACCGATGAAAAGGTTTTTCTACCTTAGTTAAAGGAAGTTAGGCTCTACTTTTTTTTTTTATCGTGGTAAAATCATCAAATGAGTCCTCCCACCCAGGGCAAGGCGGGAGGGACTGTCAGACTTGTACTGACTAAAATCCACGGTGTCCTTCAGTAGCCCTTTGTATACCGGGGTCGCGGTATACGTGTGTCCCGCGACCCCGGCAGGCTTTGGCCCTTTAGAGGGGGGCCCCGTCATTATGCTGACGCTCTTTGAGGCGCGCGTGGAACACAACGCGCCGTCGACCCGGGCATGGTCCATGGTCGGACAGCGAGTCGCCCATTACTCGCCGCCCGCATGCCCGCGCCTACGGTGGCCGGAGATCGCCTTGCGACGTCCGTCGCCGTGGGCGTCTACCACTGCGGCGTGGGTGAGGGGTGGACGCTGTCCTCTCCCTCGCTCGTCCCGCCTCTTCCTTCGCGAGCATAACTGCTTCGCAGAAGGAGGCGACAGCTTCCCACTCCGTCTCGCCCCGCAGCATGGCCTCTAAAGTTAGGCTCTACTTAACCGCATTTTTTCGGTAGCAGCCACGGAGTCTGGATTGTTCGGTTGGATGGCAATAGGCTCGCCCACTATTAAGAACATGGGAAAAAAAAATAACTGGCGAATGTAGACTTCTGGGTAACCTAGAGGGATTACAAGCGAGACTTTATGAGTAAATATCCTAATGCTCTTGAGGCACTCCATTCCTCAAGTTAGCCTCATAACAGGTGTCAAGCCATCCAAGTTCAGTTGACAACTACTGGTCAGTGACTAACAAGTTAGCCAATAGCCCTGCAGGTTGCTACTTGTAGTAATTGCGTCCATCAGCTAATTGGTCACGTTGTAAGACGCTCGCGGGACCTCCTAGTAAACATGTTGCCCTAGTACCTAGTAATGGCGATTGGATAAAATAGATTTATTATTGGTTGGGGTTGTGTTGTATTACTGCCACTTTGGTGTAATGGATGGAAGCAGAAGGTCGTGGAGATGAGTCTCGGTTCGGACAGTGTTGTTAGTTTTTTCCAGTCTGGAATTAAATACAAAATTTGAGCCCGATTAATTGCTATAGGTTTTGCCTCCTGTTACATACATGATACTAGAACTAAAAATATAAGTGCCTCTGTCTTTCCTTTTAGAAGTATTAGAATGAAAAAAAGTATGACAAGTGGTGTTAATAAGTATTTAGGGATGTAAATGTATGTAAGTAATTTAATTTGCTTCAAACTTTGTTGCCCAAAAATGGTCGCTAAACTTTACGATTTAGATCTGTCTTGCTGTGCAATAAATAGTCCTAATTATTCTTATATGATTTTCAGCAATTCTCACCCTTATCTTTTCCTTTTCTGATAATAAGTAAAGTAATCACTGGCGTCCACTTCAGAGAGGCACGACTCAAGACATTGATCAATGACCACTTCAAGTAATGTTTGATTATCATGTACTAACCGATAAAATCAATCACTTAATTTATAGCGTTCAACAACTTCTCGGTAAACCACTCTTGATTATAATTCTACGAAAAATAGACCCGCGCTCCGATACGTCGAGCCATACAATTCAACACACACCACACCCCTGTAATGCGCATACTTAGCTTAACCAGGATAATTCAACCTCGACTACTCGAACCAGTCAGTACCACCCCAAGACAACTTGACCCGCAAACCCAACATCGCTTGCCCCTACAACTACTACCCTGTGTTATTTTAATGATGAATTGTCTGTTCGAATTTTCCGGATCGATTTGTCTCTGAGTCGACTTTTGGGATACCCGCAATATCAGCAAGAATTCCCATGGTGCAAGTACCTTTCGTCCAGTCATACGACCTTGCGCAACTAGTCCTGTTAACTGCATTAACCCCCAGTTCATGGGATTATGGCCCATGGCGTAGGTGTCGTCTGCACTTCATTAAGGCCATAATGCAACTGTCCTGATCTTATGACCTTATTAATTAGCGAATTAATTTGTCTACGAGTTGCATAGCATAAATTTGCATAGCATAAAGTCACGGCTGTAATCGAATGTTTAGGTTAGCTGTACGGGATGTACCGTCTACATCCGTTGTTTGGCAGCTATGTTTTAATCCCAGACAATAACGATGCAAACTATTGCCTTAACAGGCTACACCAGGAATGCTATTTTCTAAGTCGTCATCGACGACTCTAAGTCGTTGTCGTCGTCGTTCGACTTCGACTAATGGGGGTTGAATTATCCTAGTCGAGATCGTCGACTAAATTACAGTTAGTCTTTAATAGATTTTTGACACTGGGGCCGTGCTCACACAAGGTTGACTTAGATCATATCACCACAAGTCACTGTGAGTGGTAGGTCTTTCCAATGACATTAAGCTATTCTATTCGATTCTTAGCAACTCTCATCTAGATCGTCGATATTGCCATCAATCAGGGAATCGATCATAAAACTTCAAACTCAGCTGTAGAGCTGTAGATCTATTCTCTATAACCGCAGCCTTGTGACAGCGTGCCTGCAGTGCTCAACTGCTCACGCAACGCCGTGAGATTTGTTATAGAGAATAGCATAGTTGATCTTTCGACCTCTTGATTAGTCTACTATGAATGAATGCGACTACGATCCGTAGTAGATTGTAATTATCGTTTAATGCAATGGAATGACGCCAGGGATAATTGGTTACCTACTGCGTTGTACGAGTAGCTGATAAGTGTGATTTGATGTGATGAGTTACTGATGAATAATTAGTAGTTAGGTGTATTTATATCTCGAGTAGTCTACAGATCATTTATACTGCGATTTAAAAGTCACTATTTTATCCTTATCATAATTGCGGGGAAATCGTGGTATCGTTAGCCGATCACTGCTAAGCTATGGAACGGTTATCCGAAACGACGAGTGTGACGTGTCGGATAGCCGCCCCATTGGATTATGATAGTGAAGGAAGGGCAGGGCCGCGCCGCCCCTATGTGCGAAGTGTGCGGCGCACACAGGCGCCAGGGCTACAGAGGCGCCGGATGACCAGTGCCAATTGTTGAAATTATTTTAGTCACATTACAACATATTAATACTTTAGTATCGGTATGTAAGTAGATACAAGTCTCCCAAGACGATACTTATCTAAACTATTTGAATTGACCCACTGTTTATATTTTGGGTTTTGTTTTGTATACATGAATCGGGTTCTGCTTTAAAATCAAAAGAACCGCCGGCCGCCCCACATTCGTTATGATAGCCAACTATTATTATTAGTATATTAATCTATGTATTTTATTACAAAGGCCATTAGTTTATAAACGTAACCCGATGCGAACCGACAGGGATTCCCCAGAAGAATTACAAACATTCTATCGAAATTGGTATTAGCTAAAGGAGTCGCGAGTCCGGCGCGTACTGGCGGAAAACTGATAAATTGATAAAATTGATGAAAATATTTCAGCAAAAAATTTGAATTTATGAAAAAAATTTGAAAGACGACAACATAAAAGGCGCTTCAAAGGTTTTGCACACAGGCGCTTCATAGGTTTTGCACACAGGCGCTGCAAGGGGTCGGCGCGGCCCTGCAGGAAGGGAGGTCTCTACTGTTTGTACCTACGTAGTTTCTATATTTAGCAGTATCCTTGACAGTTAAATATTTGTTTTACATTTTGCTATACCTAATTATTGTTGTTTTAACTTTGTTATGAATAGATTATGGCTAATCTATCCATAACAAAGTAAGAAACCTAAATTCCATAGATTAAACATGTATGCCAATACATGGATAATAATCTATGGATTTTAGGTTTGGTACTTTGCGTGGGTGTCGTTAGAGAGGATTATGGGATTATTTAGTTCACATGGTTGGACAGTAGTGTCAGTAGTCTATTTGCAAATGTAAACAAAAAAAAATAGATGTAAGGCTTTCCGGTCATATAATTTTTAACACGGTTTCTGCTCACCTTTTTTTTTGGGGTAACTCTTTTGCGTTTTGAAAAAGGCGATTGGTCTTTGAGGATAAGACGGGTGGCTGGGTGGCTAGGATCCGCGCTTTCAAAGACTAGGTTTCCTCAAAGACCGTCTCGGAATTCCCACTCTATGCCACGTGATCTAAGCACATTACTATAGAGACTGTATGGTGATCTCTCTTAATCCTCACTATGCATTTCTGAAAGCTTTTGAGCCATTGTATTAAAAGTTTTATTTAGACCAACCCTGTGTTGCTGATTGGGTTTAAAATCATTAACTTCCTATATTCTAACCGCCCACTATCAGGAAATATTTTCGTTTAGCTGATTCACTGTAAACACATGATGAAATAGTGTTATTTCAAGTGCATTAGATATAATAGTAATATATCAAAACTGACGCATTTATAGATATTGTAGAATGTGCAACATATTCTTTGTTCCACAAATAAATGATTTTGGCCATGCACTCGAAGCATTCGGGCATGCGTTCGGCGAGTAATGGGTGACTTGCTGTCCGACCATGGACCATGCCCGGGTCGACGGCGCGTTGTGTTCCACGCGCGCCTCAAAGAGTGTCAGCATTATGACAGGGCCCCCCTTTAGAGGGCCAAAGTCTGCCGGGGTCGCGGGACTCACGAATTACCGTGACACCGGAACGTAAAGGGCTATTGAAGGACACCGTGGATTTTAGTCAGTACAAGTCTGACAGTCCATCCCGCCCTGCCCTGGGTGGAAGGACGCATTTGATGATTTTACCACGCTAAAAAAAATGACTCGAATTATTGCAGTATGTTCGTAGAAAAATGAGGAATATGAATTGAGAATTAATCACACACTGTTGCTTCTCCTACTATCGAATGGAGAAAGATTTGGTTGAAACAAAGCAAGTTCCTGATTACAAAATATGCTCTGTTTACTCCTAAAAAATATCGGTACGGTTGGCGAGATAGAATTGGTCATTCTACGCGTGCTGCTGTCATTTTTGATGTCCTAGTTTATCATGTTTCACGGAATTCATCGTATATTTTCAGCCACAGACTCTGGAGAAGGACCTGGATGCTCCGACGCTCGGCACGTCAAACATCAAGTTCGGATGGATCAAGGGCGTGCTGATGAGATGTCTCCTCAACATCTGGGGTGTCATGCTGTTCCTTCGACTGTCCTGGGTCGTGGGGCAAGCGGGCGTGGGTTAGTAACATTGGTTTTTTAACTACTAGCTTTTGGCCCCAAAAAGACACAATTTTGAAGGAAGATGCTACAGGCATATAGTACTGAAATACAACATAATATTTGTTCTATAAGGCTCACTTTGTTCGTTCTCTATATTTCTTCTAAATGTTATGCAGTACCACTGTCCCGCCCTAATGCTTTCCCGCATGCGCATATACAGGGTTATTTGAAAAACATCAGAGGTCATTCCACTCATTATAATGAACAACTTTTACTATGGGGCGAAACCTGAAATCACGAAAAAAAAATCAGCTGTTCTGTACTTTATGTGCGCAGAACTCGTCAAAATGTAGACTGTTTTTTTTCAATCCGCACTGGGCCCGCGTGGTAGATTACGGCCCACTCCCTCTCACAGAGAGAGGAGGCCTGTGTCCCAGCAGTGGGAACATTTATAGGCTGATGATCGCCTGATTCTATGTATAATTTATATTTATTCTGCCATTAACGAGACCCAGTTGAAAATAACATGGCAAACAAAACTATGTTTGGCGGTAAGGCTTAAAAATTTGTCTGAGTTAAATCAGTGTATGCGGGATGATTTGTAATATGAGTTTTTCGTTTGAAGGGACTTAGTATATGTATAAGTGTGTGAACAAGACAGAGGTATAGTACTTTATTCACAGCGCTATCTCTTTCACGCACTGAAGTAAGTTAAACTGCAAGTAAATTTAAACTGCTTTAAGAGATTTTTTACAAGAACCCTAGGGGCGAAAATCCCTGTCAATTTTCCTATAATAAATGTGGAGAATAAAAGCGTAATTTCCCGGCAGCGCAGTCAATGCTCCTGATCCTCACGACCTCGGTGGTCACCACCATCACAGCGCTCTCCATGTCTGCCATCAGCACCAATGGCGTCATCAAAGGAGGTAAGTTTTTGTGTATAGTATTTTCACAAATCCTAGTCATAGTAACTAATGACTAGGATTATATTTTCCCGGAATTAAAAAAAAAAAAATGCCCGGAACACTTTTTTTGTAAGCAAAAAACTCGCATCTTTAAATACTTCGTTCAAAACCACTTTTGCTCTGTAATCTCTGCAATTAAAGAAGTATTCAGCAAGTTTTCAGCATGTCCCACGCACTTTTCCAAAATGTCAAGTAGCTCATAGGGTATTAAGTGACCATGTAGGCTTAAAAAATGAAATCCTTTATTCATTATATTGTTATGTTTCTAGGTGGTACATACTACATGATATCCCGTTCGTTGGGTCCTGAGTTCGGCGGCTCCATCGGTCTGATCTTCTCGATGGCTAACGCCGTGGCGTGTGCTATGTATGTGGTGGGCTTCGGAGAGTCGCTCATCACACTCATACCAGAGTCGCACTATATGGTAGATAAGGGATGGGTATGTATATTTTGTATTATGATTGGAATATTATTCACTGTAAGAATTTCAACACTCGTCAATAAGACAAACTTTGAATATCCAACAGTGAGACAGACGTGATGTGTATTGGTTTCCGAACACGATAAAAACTGATAATAATATTTTTAGTTCAAATAACTAAAGTTAGTTTCCCTGAATTTGATCCTTGTTAGACACAGCGTAGGCAGGCCTCCCACTAGGTGGACCGACGACATCGTGAGGGTCGCGGGCAACTATGGATGCAAGTGGCGAATTGTCGTTCGTCGTGGCGGTCTAAGGGGGAGGCCTATGTTCAGCAGTGGACGTCTTCCGGCTGATGAACCTTGTTAGTGACACTATCGGATGGTTCAATAAAACAATGTTTTTTTTTTTGAAAAACCTTTTCGATTCCTTGGCAGGAATATTGATTTATCAAAAATCCAATGATGCCGTTTTAGTTTTCATCAAAATCGGTCTCGAATCGTACTCCTATCAATATTTTTCGTAATGATGGGTCGGAAGGAAGGAAAAAATGGGAGGGAAAAAAGATTGGGAAAATATGGGGAAATAAAATAAATTCCCGAAATTTTCCCAAATGACGGGAAAATTAATTTTGAACCAATTAAAATGTTATTTTTTTAATAATAATCAGACTTCCGGTTATCGTAGCCATCTTAGTGCTCGAACACGTTGAATCGCGGGCGATTTCACGAAATTTCTATCTTTTTCTAATAAAAT
Source organism: Agrotis exclamationis (assembly GCA_950005045.1). Taxonomy (NCBI): domain Eukaryota; kingdom Metazoa; phylum Arthropoda; class Insecta; order Lepidoptera; family Noctuidae; genus Agrotis; species Agrotis exclamationis. The sequence continues at coordinate 2,082,879 of OX465434.1, read as the reverse complement.
TCAAAACTGACTGACTGACCGAACAATGCACAACCGAAACCGCTGTGCGCTGTGTTGATATTAAGTCTTTTTTATAGAAATACGTATCAAAAAACATTTTCATGAACAAATGGTCCTTATTTTTATACCGTACGTAACCATACTTTTAGAATGAATGTCTTCTTTTTTAACCACTTACATGCATGCATATACTCATACAAATGCAAAACTTTATGAAAAAAGAAATTAAATTGCATAATTTTACGTGAAAAATATTTTCCCGTCATTTGGAAATATTCCCGGGAAGAAATGGGAATTTTTTGTGAATTTTCCCAGCTCGGGAAAATTCCCGGGCAAAAACCCATCACTAATTTTTCGCTATTCTTCATTGTTTTTGGCTATCTATGCCCAGTTAGGAAATTAATTCTTATATAAGTGTGACCTCAATAAATAGCGTTTTGTCTTGTTCAATAAACCTTTCTTCGCAGGATCAAGCGATCTACGGGTGTATAACAATAGTTCTCCTCACCGGTATAGTGATGGTGGGCATGGAGTGGGAGGCGAAGGCACAGATAGTGTTGTTGGTGATCTTACTGGCGGCCATCGCTGACTTCTGTATCGGGTCCATACTGGGACCTAAGAGTGAGCTCGAACTGGCGCAGGGGTTCGTTGGATATAACTGTAAGTTCATGCTTTACATACTAATAAAAGTTAATCCGTTACTCGAATCCCAACCGTGGTACGGTAAGCTTCAGAGAAAACACACCCCCTTTCTTAGTGACTTCATTACCAAAGGGAAAACTCACTCCCTTTGTGACATCATTGCCAAAGGGAAAACTCACTCCCTTTCTTAGGGACATGACACATCATTACCAAGAGGAAAACTCCCCCCCCCCCTTAGTGACATCATTACCAAAGGGAAAACTCACCCACTTTCTTAGTGACATCATTACCAAAGGGAAAACTCAACCTCTTTTTTTAGTGACATCATTACCGAAAGTAAAACTCACCCCCTTTCTTAGTGACTCCATTGCCAAAAGGAAATCTCACCCCCATTCTTAGTGACATCATTAAAAAAATTCTTTGAAGCTGATTGTACATCCCTAGCAGAGCGAACAAAGACAATTCAGGGTGACGAATGGGACCTCGGTGTCATTTGATATTGCCGGCAAATATAAGTTATAAGACACATATTATTTAATTTTGGTGAATATATTAAGATTCAGTAATGATTCGGTTTTCCGTTTAACAATACTGGTTTATGAGTTCGTAAACTAAATTGACTTAACTAACGTATACTAACAGCCGCAATGTCCGACCTTTAAGGTTCAGCAGCGATTGCCTTTGTCTGATTCGTGGATGCGGAACCATTATTTTAAACTGTACTATAACAATATATATGTTAGTCTATAAGGTATATATCTATGGGCCCAAGTAGCCTGAAATAAAGTGGTTATTATTATTATTATAATACGAGATCCTTCTCCTTATCACGATAAGTACCAGAAATGTACTATTCCCGGATGTCGAGTTAGGGTATGAAAGGATCCAGAGTCGATATCTAAGCATGATACCGCGGCCCTGGAATGCAAAGAACATGTGACAGGGTGGTTATTATATAAACACAGTAGCAGTCTAACAGTCCGGTCCACCCAGCGGGAGGACTCATTTGCGATTCCTGACCTAATAAGGCATTCCTTTGAATTTCCAAATTACTATAATCTTGTATTCATGTGTATTCTATTTAATTTTTCCAGGGACGGTGCTACAGAGTAACATAGGTCCGGACTACAGGCATTTCGAGGGCGTGGACCATAACTTCTTCTCAGTATTCGCGATATTCTTCCCCGCGGCCACTGGTATATTAGCTGGTGCTAACATATCCGGCGATTTAAAGGTAAATTAGACATTAAACTTTAGTGTAGTACAAAATATTTTATCTGCAACATCTATGCAGTTATACTTCATTAAGGGCTGATTTTTCAATAGTCAGATATCTTTTATCTGAGGAATAAAAATGGCGGTTTGACAGCTTATCTATAGAAAATATGTCAAATCGCTATTTTTATTCCTCCGATAAAAGTTATCTGCCTATTGAAAAATCAGCCCTAAGTCATATTCAATTAAGTTTAAAACAGTTTACAGACTGGATAATACTAAAATGTGCACCATTGCCATATTATATTATCTGTGCCATAAACAAACAGCTTTCACAAATAAAATGTAAAAACTATATGCCGCAAAGAATAACAACTTGCTATAAAAAAAACATGTTTATATTGATCCAAAAACCACTTAATAATTATACAACAACAAAGTTAATTTTCGTTCACAGGACCCACAAAAGTCGATCCCCAAAGGCACTCTGCTAGCGATCCTGTTGACCACGATATCATACCTGCTGATAGCACTGCTGGCTGGCTGGACTGTACTGAGAGATGCCTCGGGGAATGTCACTGATGTGGCCACCTGGTCCATGGCTGACTGTGCCGTTAATGGGACCTGTCCTTATGGACTGCAGAATAGTAATGATGTGAGTTTGTTGCGTTTTTTTAAGATGCTTGTCCCACCATTTAAAATCGGATTTAAAGAAACTACATTGCAGAGTTTAGAGCAACAGATGCGACAAAAACAAAGCTTGTTTTTCTAAACCTCGCAGTCCCACCTAACGAGAACGTATTGAATCAATACTAGTGCAGGAACGGTGAACCAATTGCATGTGAGGAATAGTATATTTCATTACAAGTGCGGAAACGCTGTCATTGCAAAGAGTTCTGACAAATGTCTACCCGAGCCAAGGCGCAGCCGAAGGCAAGGGTTGACAGTTGGAACAAGTTGCAATGACGGCTCCGCACGTGTACTGAACGACTATTATTAATACAGTTGCGAAAAAATGAAGCAATTAAATAAATAATAAAAACATAATAAACTAAACTCCCAAAGAAAATTTCTGGAAAATGACGCCAACCGTAGAATATAAGCAGAGTTTTTTTTTCTTCACCCATTTTGGTAGGCCAAGGGAATGCCCATACAGCTTAGTCTTCAGTAGATTTTATTTATTGATATGAAATGAAATAAAACCTAACGTAACTCATTCAATTAAATCATTAAATCTGACATTGAAATAAATTAGTAGCTTCTTTTTAGAAATATACGTTTTTGTATGAATCACAAAAACTCTTTAGTAAAAACTTCATGGTTGGTTTTTCTTTTTAATAGACATTATTTTGACAGTTGGGAAAGAGAACGCACTAGTGTGTAATAGCCCACTTTCCGAACGCTATACGTCCCTGCAATATGCCACTTTTTGAGCAACTGTATTAAAAATTATTTTTGGCACCCCTTGGCGGGAAGCACGAAGTTGTAGTATTGTCTTATTTTCCCAATAATCACCAAGTCAATAATATTGGATGGCTTATCTATGGGCTTATCCGTTGCCCCCCTGCTATAGGGTGTAACAAGGAAATGACTTATTTATTTTTGTTACTTATTTTTGTAATTCCGAAAATAATGAAAATGATGCTTTGTTTGTGTACAGGTGATTCGCCTAGTGTCGGGGTTCGGTCCTCTGATCTACGGCGGATGCTTCGCAGCCACTCTGTCGTCTGCGCTCGCGTCACTCGTGTCCGCGCCTAAAGTGTTCCAGGTTTGTAGAGTACCTCTATGCAATATTACCAACACTAGTACAATTACTATTTCTAAAAAAAGCTCACAGAGCTGATCGGTTTTACTTGGACACATTTTTTGGATATCGCGCAACGATTAAAGAAAACAATAAAATAATGATGCCAATTTGCCATTTTTTCATGAAAATAATTAAATGTTCATCGTAAACCTCGTAATTTTCGTGTATTTGTAGGCGCTGTGTCAAGACAAATTGTACCCGTACCTGATATTCTTCGCGAAGGGCTACGGACCTAACAACGAGCCTGTGAGGGGATATGTACTCACCTTCGTCATCGCGGTCGCTTTCATACTTATGGGTGAGTCTCATGTACATTATGACCCCTTTCGAGGGACATAGGAAAATATATGACAGATGGGTTGAATGGGCGAGACGGAGTGGGAAGCGGTAGCCTCCTTCTGCGAAGCAGTCATGCTCGCGGAGGAGGAGGCGGGACGCGGGAGAGGACAGCGTCCATCCCTCACCCACGCCGCAGTGGTAGACGCCCACGGCGACGGACGTCGCAATGCGATCTCCGGCCACCGTATGCGCGGGCATGCGGGCGGCGAGTAAAGGGCAACTCGCTGTCCGACCATGGACCATGCCCGGGTCGACGGCGCGTTGTGTTCCACGCGCGCCTCAAAGGCATCAGCATGATGACGGGGCTCCCCTATAGAGGGCCAAAGCCTGCCGGGGTCGCGGGACACACGTATACCGCGACCCCGGTATACAAAGGGCTACTGAAGGACACCGTGGATTTTAGGCAGTACAAGTCTGACAGTCCCTCCCGCCTTGCTCTGGGTGGGAGAACTCATTTGATGATTTTACCACGATAAAAAAAAAGATGGGTTGAATGACCTAGAAATGTTGATATTTAAAAGAGACTGAAATAAGTAGTTATTTCAAAAGAATATTTTGTTTGAAAAAAAAAAATTATAAACGATGTTTCAAATGCGTTAGTTATTGGAATTACCTGACTAGTTCTGAACTCAATAGTCTCCGTATTTTTGAGATTATCAGTTTAATTTGCTGCTACATAAGATCTAGGCTAATGATAATATTAACATATTTAAAAAAATAGGTGGACTGAACAAGATCGCTCCTCTAATCTCCAACTTCTTCTTGGCTGCGTACGCGCTGATCAACTTCTCTACGTTCCATGCAAGTCTCGCCAAACCGGTGGGATGGAGGCCTACGTTTAGGGTAAGTAAACCCAAGGAGCACGACAAGCTGTACAAAAACTATATATTAGTTTATTTTTATACCACAGGCTGTATAGTGAGGCTGTGCAAGGCCTGTATAAGCGCTTATACAGACCTTATAAGTAAAACTTGGGCTTATTCTAATACAGGCTAATGCGCTATTATGGCTGTACAGTAGCTGTAGAAGTAAAAAATAGTCTTTAATATAGCTGCAGTAGAGCTGTAATATGGTGTCAAAGGAAACCACAGGAATGTAGTTATCGTCTTATAAATGTCTTTAAAGGATAACTGTTTTTAATCGGTTTTTTAAGAGAATCACAAAGTGAAAATTTGTGAAACTTGCTAACCATTTCTATTTAAGATACAATAAATGGCGACCGATTAATATTTCATGCAAAATTATAAATCAAGTAATGATCTTGGACTTTTTTTGTGATAATTTGTAGATTCGACGTGCCGATTTAATTTTATTGTGAAATGGGGTAGTTTCCAGGGTCAAAATAATTACATTCTATTTAGTCCATATTTTAGATTATAAAAAAATATTGGACACGTATTTTTTCTTTTTTCGATTAAACAAAAAATAACAAAGATATAGCCCATTAAAGTTACGTGTGAAGTCACCCCGCGCGAAAAAATTGCCACGCGGCGTGACGTCACACGTAACTTTAATACGCTATATCTTTGTCATTTTTAGTCTAATTTACAAATAATAAATTCGTGTCCCATATTTTTGAATAATCTAAAAGACGGACTAATTACATTTTTAGGGCAACTAGCCTATTGTGTATAGGAAACTATACACACTCGTTATACTGCATATTATAATGGGCTCTACGGGTTTCAAATACATGTAATAACTTCGAGGTTGTGTCATTCACGTTCCTGTTGCAGTTCTACAACATGTGGCTATCGCTGGTCGGGTCAATGTTGTGCGTGGCCATCATGTTCGTGATCTCGTGGATCCAGGCGCTGGTTACCTTCAGCTTCCTACTCACGTTGTACCTCCTCGTGTCTTATAGGAAACCAGGTGGGTATTACGAAAAGTAACATGAAGGCTGCGGTTCCACTGAAGCGGAGCGGAGAGCGATTCACCAATCACATGGCTTGAGTGGAGAAAAGATGTAGATTTCAAACCATGTGATTGGTGAATCGCTCCCCGTTTCTCCTCAGTGGAATCGCAGTCTAAAGGAGGTCAGTCCATGCAAAATTAACCCACGTTGTACAGCAAAGAGAAGTATCTCAAAAGAGAAGTAAAACTGTGTATAAAAGATTCAATACTTCCAAACTCCATTAGCAGTACTTACAACATAAAAAAATAGTTATTATTTTTTTCCTGAGACAGTAATATCTACAAAGAAGGTTACATTGTCATAAAATATATAAAAAATACATCAAATAATCAAGGTTGTGACAACTTCGATGTCTGGTCAATTTTTTTTAATGTTACGCTGTAATGATGGAGTTTTGGAGTGAGTCAACTTTTTATTTTATACCATATTTTACGATTTTTTTTGAGATACTTCTTTTTGATGTAAGACGTGGGTGAATTTTGACCTTTCTTCTTTAGCTTTAACCGCGAATACAGTTACATTCTGTTATTTTGCTCTACCCAAAAGCGTTAGTTTACGTATGTGTTATGTTACCTAAATGGTGTGTGTTATTTAGACGTGAACTGGGGCTCCACGACTCAGGCGCAGACCTATAAGGCGGCACTCAACGGCGTCTATCACCTCAATACTGTCACTGAACATGTTAAGAATTATAGGTAAGTTATAGTATAGTAATAATACCATAGTTACAGGTACGAACCGGTTTTCAATAACATTAGCATGATCAATTAATCAGTGTATTTCGTTGCTACTTTGGGTCACAAGCCTCCCATTTGTGATCCCCCACATAGAGGAAGTAGGCTGATATCGCCACGTGGGCGTAGTGCGGGTTAGGGTGCTCCCACATTTCTCGACGCGGAATCGCGGAAGGAAGTTACTAATACCATTCGCATCGGCTCGCGTCGTCCGAGCCGAGCCGATGCGAATGGTATTAGTAACACCCTTATTACGTTGACATAAAGGTTTTTTCGGCCGGCTTAAGCCGATTCCGCGTCGACAAATGTGGGAGCACCCTTATTAGCTGTCACATGTCTTCGAATTTTTTGTTTTACGATTCCTCACAATGTTTTATTTCACCATTTTGAGAGCAGTGGTGATGCAAAAAAATGACACGAAAGTAATAATGCGCCTGGCTGGGTTCGAAACCAAAACTCCAATCGCTGGCAATGACTTATCTCGGTTTCTATATCAAACCCAATCTTTGTCTATAACCGATGTATACCAAGGACCAGCCTAAGCCAGCCTGCATAATCAGAAGCAGCCGTCAATTACAAAGGAATGGGATTTTGATTGAGATAGAATGTTAATTTCGGGCAATAGTTTACTATTATCACTGGGCAACCACTGCTCTTTTGGGATTGAGTAAGCTGATTTGATTTGAAAATTAACCCCCTTATGTAGTTAGTTTTCCCTGAAGGTGACTGTACTACTATGATATACTTTGATTATTTTGTTTAGACCTCAAATACTAGTACTGACCGGGTTCCCGGGCGAACGACCCATACTGACGGACTTCACGTATCTACTCACTAAAGGACACTCACTCATGCTGTGTGGACATATTATGCAGGTAAGCTTTATTATTAAGATCACTAGGATAATTTTACTGAAAATTATGAAAGTATTCGAACATGTTGTATACTAAGGTTTAGGTACTTGAAAATAAATAAAAGCATGTAAAATAAAATCAAATCGACAAAGCTTCAAAGATTTCATAAAACTGGATATGTATACGACATATGAAACAATCACGATGGCTTTGTTATTTACACTTAGATAAGGCTGGTGCAAAAAATTTAGCAAAGGCGAAAATCATTTGTATTCAAAATCAAAATCATCAAAATCAAAATATTTTATTTTACATGGGCCACAATGGGCACTTATAAAACGTCGAGGGAAAAAAAAAAAAATTGGCACGGTTCGGGTTGGTCGCTTCCATGGAGAAGAACCGGCAAGAAACTCCATGGTTACTCTTTTAAAATATTTGCTTTTACAATGTTATTGTTACAGATTGGTATACATAAATACGAGAGAACATCGTAGGCACGATAAGAAGAGGCTCTTACCAAAATCTAAACAAAAAATATAATAATAAAATAAAAAAGTATATAATAATATATACGTAATAAACTAGACGAAAAAGATAAAATGGGCATCGGGGAATTTACACAACCAACAATGTTCTCGCATTCACAATTCTAGAGTAAAAAAGAAGCTATATAAAAAAAAAGAAGCTATATTAGCCAAAGATAGGTAATGACTAAATTAAAACATTGTAAGATAAAACAAAAAAAGGTAAAAAGAGACAAAACAAACACATAAACAACAGAAAAAAAATGTATACAAGTAAAAATAAAAGGTAGTACCGTGATTCAGAGCAGTTAATAGACAATATACCTAATTTATAATAAAACTGTTGAAGAACCAGGGAAGCCGCATGAGCAGAAGGAACTATTGCCAAATATCTTTGTCTTCAACGTAGTCCTTAATTTTGTAATATGCTTTTTTAATAAGGACACGTTTAATGTGGGTTTTAAACTTTCCGTCAGTTAGTTCTATGACTGACTTGGGCAATTTATTATAAAAACGTATGCTGTTTACAACGAACGACTTACTTGTCTTTGCTAGTCTGAATCTGGGTATCACAATTTCGTGTTTACTCCGTGTATTAATATTATGGAAATCGCTTCTAGTCTTAAAATTTCCTAGGTTTTTACGTACGTATAAAATACTCTCTAATATGTAAAGTGACGGCAGTGTTAATATTTCGATTTCTTTAAATTTTTCTCTAAGTGACTCACGGGGACCCATTTTATATATCGCACGGATTGCTCTCTTTTGTAATATAAAAACTGAATCTACGTCTGCTGCTGATCCCCACAGCAGAATGCCATACGACATAATACTATGAAAGTAGGCAAAGTATACTAACCTAGCTGTGGCCGTATCAGTTAGCTGCCTTATTTTCCTTACCGCGTACGCAGCGGAGCTTAATCTGCTCAAAAGAGTTCTAATGTGGGCGCCCCACTGTAATTTCGAATCAATCGTAATACCCAAGAATACAGTTTCTGCAATAGTATCAAGTTTTTTGCCATCAAGTTTTAAATTTAGACCAACTTGCGGTACGTTTGGCAAAGAGAACTTCAGACATTTTGTTTTGTTCGCATTCAGTAATAGATTGTTAGCTGCGAACCATTTCGAGAGAACAGCTAGACTTTCATTTACGTGTAAGACATCCGTATCTTTTCTATCTACTTTAAAAATAAGCGATGTGTCATCGGCAAACAATATTATATTCGATAAGTTAGCCATCATGTACGGAAGATCATTAATATAAACTAGAAAAAGAAAAGGGCCGAGAATTGACCCTTGAGGCACGCCCATCTTCACTAGAGACCCAGAGGACGTCGCCCCACTTACATTTACTTTTTGCTGCCTGTTGGATAAATAGGAAAGAACAAGGCCAGCAGCTCGTCCACGAATTCCGTAATGGTGTAATTTACAAATGAGTGTATTGTGGTCGACGCAGTCGAACGCTTTTGAGAGGTCACAGAAAATGCCAATGGCATCCTGGGACCTCTCCCAGGATTCCAAAATGTGACTGATTAGTTTTACACCAGCGTCAGTCGTCGACCTACCTCTTGTGAACCCGAACTGCTGACTATGTAGAATCCCATTTGAGTTAAAGTGAGACAGCATCTGGTCCAACATGATTTTTTCATAAATTTTACTCAATGCTGGAAGCACAGATATGGGCCTGTAATTCGCGGGATCATTCTTACATCCCGCTTTAAAAATTGGCACTACTTTGCTATGTTTCATTAAATCAGGAAATTTGCCGCTGTCCAAACATTGATTAAATATGTCTGTTAGAACAGGAGCTATTGTAACAATAATTTCGCCAAGAACCTTGACTGATATTCCCCAAATTATTTTTGATTTATTTCCGATTACTTTGCCTAAAATTCTTAAGTGACAGCTAACGCTGAAAGTTAATAACCTATCTCGGTCGCAATCTTGATCTCTGTCTGCGAATCAACGAATGAATTTGCCTATCCTAGTCTTAAAAATGTCCAATCAGAAGTAAACTTCAAAGAAAATGGATCAAGATTTGTATTGAGATAGAATATTACTTTCTAGTTGTGCAGTGTTGTGAAAATGATCCCTATTTCACCAGGGTCAAGTAAGTCACCGTGGTCGCGAGGCTCTAGCCAGCCGCGCGTACCAGTGGTTCACCAAACGGAAGATCAAGGCCTTCTACTCTATAGTAGATGATGTGGGATTCAAAGATGGAGCCAGTGCGTTAGTACAGGTAATAATTGTCCCCATTTTAGATTGAGTAGGTACCTACTATGCGACAAAATTAACTATGAAGGTGTCAATGACTTATTTCTGTCAACTGTCACCTGAAAATTACGTTTAGCAAAAAAAATATCATTTTTTTTTCTTTAGACTAGAATGCTGGGCACTGGCCTCCCCCAAGAGCTCTTATCCTTACAAAATACTTGTGCAAGTAAATTTTTAATAATATTAAATTTATTATCCCGTAAATGTTATTTGCAAATGGTTATGTTTATTTATGAGCGTGCAAGTGTTAGAAAAGCGTGCCTTCACAATATGGCGCCGTGATACCTACACGTTAATTTTGTCGCATATTGAATGCAATCAATCAACCCAGAATTTAGCGATGAGTTTGGTCTCTACTTTTATTATGTGGAACCAATAGTACTCCCTGTACACAATATTAGGGCAAGTCGTGTTGATGGAATTGTTGGAGACAGCATGCAGCTGTCACTATAGAAACAGGTGCTCATGTACATGGGTGCTTCAGCCGTCACCTGAACAGACACAGGCCCGAGACGGCGGCAAGCGTCTCGAGAGGACAGCTGGGGACGGATGTAGAAGGCGACGGGGTCGGCAATGTAAGCAACCACCTAAAAATAAAAGGGAGTGTGACGAAACGCACAAGTATTACACAACGCCGATTCAAGGTAGTCGAAAAACACTGTGCTGTGGGCCCGAGAGACATCTATGACAGACATCATTCCCGCCAACCTGTTGTCAAAAACTGAGAACATGACAAAAAACTATCATTTCACTGAATAAATAAAAACCCTTAATCCTTTTCCCCTTGTGAGAGTCTTTTGTTTTCAACTTTTTTGTTTCAGTTCGCTTGTTTAGTTTTATAATATAAGGGTAAAACTAAACGCAAAACCAATATTAATTTAAGGCTATTTATTTGTAACTAAAACACGATTTACAACATATAAAATAACTTCAAGGCCATGATGGAATTCCGTCCTTGTTCCTGCCTCCGTAGAGTGCAGACTTGTCCCGGAAACTGGTCATCCTTAGGGTTTCTTGGTCATCCAAGTACTTGCCGATGCAGTAGCCCAATATGGGAACGGCGAACCAGGCGTAACGTGGGGTGATACCGAAGACAGCCATTTTAGTGCTGGAAATAAATAGAAATACATAATGAAGAATTTTGATAATTTATATTTATTCGGTACACAGTAAAATATTTATAACTAGATGAGGATGATTTCCTATCTATGTCTATGTGAGCAAAACTGGACAGCTTCACAGTCTTGTGCAATGTGCAACAACGTACATGGGGATTATACGCATTAGGGTCACAGTGTCAATGAATTAATTTAAGTCAATAAAAGGAGCTGACATAGGAACACCAAAGTATTATAAAGGAAATAGGTTAGAATCTGTCACATGAGTCTTTTGAGGAAAAGATCACATGTATTTGTGTAGACCTGTTTCATCAGTCGCAACATAGTCAAGTTGAACAATAATCAAACATATCACGGTTATGACACCACCACGACACAAAAATACAAGTCATTCAAAGAATTGGAATATCTTCCTCATGTTGCTGGTCAATATTATGATAGCTTAAAACTTTGCCAGTACGACTTCATCAGATACAGCTCAAAGGGCTCTTTGACTGTATGTTAGAGGAAGGTGGTCATTACATGGTGGAAATTAGGGGAAAGAGAACAGATATTTGCTACAGTTTGCATCGGGCGTCGGCCGGGCTTCGGTTCACCAACACAATATTATGATTGAATCAGCCTTGGTGTAAAAATAGATTTTCAATGTAATTACATTTTATGTACTTTACGGTTACCGCACAATAGAACAGTTGAATATCGCAAAATCTATAAAAAGGTTTTATTCAATAGTTTAATCCGAGAGTTAGATTCTTGACAAGTAGTACTTACAGGTTGGTTACACAATATTGTTACTGACAGTTAAACGGTATTTTTCGCGTTTAGCTCTTGCTGTTGTAACTTCCACTTCCTAGTATGATTCCAATCGAGATAAATGAACGTAGCAGCTGTTACGGGGAAAAAGATACTCACGAAATTGCGATTAAGAAACTTTAACAGCGACATTTAACCTCGCAGTCGCAAGTGCTCGCAACTGACGTTTCGTTTGACGTTTCATTTGACATTTCGTTTGACATTTACTTTGACGTTTGGTTTGCGTTTAGTTTCACAATGGCCTTGAATGGTTGCAAGGCCGTTCTTTATTTTACGTTTTGTTTCAGGCCAGCGGTATTGGTAAACTGAAACCAAATATTCTGCTGATGGGATTCAAGGAGAATTGGCAAACGAGCGAAAGAAACGAAATTGTTGATTATGTTGAAGTCATGCAGTAAGTTTATTATAACTTTATTGTCATTAGGTAATTTCTTCTTTACTTCACGAAATTAACTGCGAAGGGTAGGCAGTGGTGCCCAGATTCTGATCGTGTGATGAATGCAGTACTTTTGCAAACTGCTTTAAATTAATTTGGCATGAATAAAATAATTTTAATTGGAGTTAAAATAATCATAATTTGCTGAAACAATCAATCGGATCCAGCTACACTGAAATAGTTAGCCTTTCAATTAGGCGTGAGGTGAAACGGCTGTCTATATAGTTTCTCAATTAGCCTGGTTAATTACTAAATTAGTATAACAAGAATCAAAATATCACGCCTCCTCCGAAGTACAGGTAGAGTTGTATCGCAAATTCCTATTTCGGTAGTTATAATATCTTGTTCCAAGTTGAGAATTATGTATCATTAATTACCAACCTGCATAAAGTGACCATTTATTTTTTTACTCAAAACGGGACATTGGTTTAAGTAAAATAATAATGGGTAGTCATAGATCATCATCTTTTTTGTTAGTTATAATTTTATGTATTTAGAAAAAATAGTACTAACTGAAAATATTAATTCTAATTGAAAATATAATATCCAAAATGTTTATTTATATTTATATTTGTCAGAGGAACTTTGTTTTAAAACAGTTGGTGATTATTGTAAGAATGAAGCGTACGGCCGGCCGGCCGCCCGGCTAGCTCGGCTGCCAATTTTCGCGCGGTTTCCGAAATCGGGATAATTTTGCGTCCCAGGATTCATTTCGGGGACACCGGGACCCTTTATTATAAAACGGGACAGTCCCGTTCAAAACGGGACGTCTGGTCACGTTAGCCCTGCACTGGTTTTTTTTTCACCAAACCCATACGTGTGGGGTATCTTCATCATCATCAGCCTATAATGTTCCCACTGCTGGGACACCGGCCTCCTCTCTGTGAGAGGGAGAGGGCCATAATCCACCACGCGGGCCCAGCGCGGGTTGGCTCTATGGATAGGTCTTTAAAATTATGTTGAGGTTACTAATAAATCATTTTTTTCTAAACTGAACAGTTAGCGCGAGAGACAATTCCAAAGTGGTATTAGTTTTTTTTTAACGTCATAAATCGTAAACCGCAATTTTCCAAGTTAACCAAGTCCAACTACAAGAACTTTTATATTATGTTACTTGCTGCTACGGAACCCTTTATGGGCGAGTCCGACTCGCAGTTGGCCGGTTTTTTTTTATAATCTGACTGATGGACAAATGGCCAGTTAGGATGTACACATACCAACAGTTGACATTGCATCTGTGTTTTAGCAAAGCTCTTGACGTGCACATGGCTATCGCGCTACTCCGAGTGGAGGGTGGGCAGTACACCACAGACGCATTAGATGACGACGTACAAGCATACCTCTCCGATGTCAACGTTAAGGATTTGTCGGCTTTCTCACGTGAGTATTATCTTCATAGATACATGAAAGTAGCCCTACTATTGTGTTGCTGGCTAAAAGCATAGTATTTTTTTTAATTCATAAAGAGTTATTTTTTCTGAAGTTGGTAGTCTTATTAGCGTTTTTTTTTTTTGGCAAAATATTAACGTTGATTGGGTAATATAAATATATATTCTATCTATACCTTCTCCTTAATCAAAATATTATTGGATTTAGACGCTGGGTTTAAACAGCGCCGAAAATAGATTTTTCAACAGTACTATAATAATCTATTTCCATTAAAAATAAGCGTTACTTAATAATTTAAATACCAAATTAATATTTTAAAAAACTTCTAATTATACAGACTGTTGCAAATGATTGCCAAATACAACAAAAAGTGCAGTTGCATTGTTTGTATTAATCTGTCTGATTTAAACACTTTCTGTCTTAAAATCAGACCGATTGAGAAATTTTATACAAGTTCGCGACCTATCTAATTTAAATAAATAGGCCTTAACTGGAACAAATGAACTTATCTTGCAATATAGGCCTACTTCGGACCATATCCAAAATAATTATATATAGGAAACTGTACCGAATCAATGTAATTCTTTAAATCCACACTTTATCGCTGTATTAGTGATAACGAAATTTTCCGCTTTTCAGATTTAATGTTTATGGGTGTTTAAAAATGAATTAGAATGACTAACGAATCAATTCTTCATCGGCATTAACTCACACTTTCGATTGTAGTTTCCATTTTGTTGATTAATATCTCTACTTGAACACATTTGCTGCGAAGAATACGTCTTTTCTATTGGTTACTGACGAAATTAGCTTTGTTCTAGATTTATTTGTTGAGTAAATTCAAACATTTTGAACAACCGAAAGCGTATCGGGCTTTGTTGCTTTGAGTTATGACAATATGACAGTCCTAAACACCAAACATATAAAGAAGTTATTTTATTGTTTCATACGTTTCATGGCGATCTAAATTCGGCATTTTCAAGCGCAAAGCTTTCAACTTATACATTCAGCTTTGTCGAGTGACCTATTCACGCCATGCTGAAAGTTTATAGCACCGCTCACAATGTACAGATTGGTAGCAGGAGGAAATCCTAATCCGGAAACTAGGTCTTTTTGACGAAGGCCATTTATTTCAGTCATTTTTACAGACAAATCACATATGACCATAAAAATAAATGAGCCAAAATTGTCAACATCTAAAGTAAACTTTCCTAGGTTAGTTTTCCGTATCTCTTTTGGATTTGGATTTTCCCCTATTGTCCATCATAACAGAATGAACTATAGTAGAGTTTCAAAAGAGTTTACTTAGACACCCCATTGTAAATTCTGCTTCAAATATATTTTTTTAAAAGATCATGAGTCTCGCGTTCACTTAACATTTAATGTCTATCTGGTTTTCGTCCGTCAAGTTCGTATTTTCCGCAGCCAATGTTCCTCATATGTGTATCACGCAGCCATCACCCGCTTCTGTTTAGGTTCCATGGGTGATAACAAGGAATCTAAGTCCACAGAGAGT
Source organism: Agrotis exclamationis (assembly GCA_950005045.1). NCBI lineage: Eukaryota > Metazoa > Arthropoda > Insecta > Lepidoptera > Noctuidae > Agrotis > Agrotis exclamationis. The sequence continues at coordinate 2,067,303 of OX465434.1, read as the reverse complement.
CTCAACACACATTCCAGAGGTAAGTCGCCATTTTTGTTTAGAACTACTGGTTTAAAACTGGGGTCGTATTATCAATACCGAAAATTTTATATTTGACATCCAGAAGTCTATAGCGAGCCCGAGTTGTGATTATGGCACGCGCTCTCTAATAGAGAGTAGGATTGGCAATTCAACGCCAAACACATCATAGTTTCGATATGTAAAAGGAATTCGTCCTAAAGCTGTATACTTTGATCGGTTCTATATGTCATAATACGGCCCTAGGTCCAATCTAACTTTTCTTTTACACTTATATTTAATAATAATTCTAATTTTCTACCATACTTTAGATTTGAGTGTTTCTTTTTCTCCGAATTTATAACTGTGTGCTCTTTATTCAACTTATGTTCACTGTTATATAATCTGTTATGTGCTTTTTTATCTAATCTAAAAATACATTGGATGCACATCAAACGCCTGCTTGATTGTGTGTAGCAAGCTGACAGTTGAAGTTAACAAGAAATTGTTTTACTTTTAGCTGTATGTTTGTACTGCAGAAACATTTTACATAAAAATATAGTGTCTTTTTGAAGTAAAAAGACTCCAGTAAGTAAAGGAAGAGTTCAATAATGTTTCAGCAGTCCTCCTGCCTTAGTTGTATGGGAAGGGACTGCCAGATTCTTATGGCCGCTGTACACATTGGGCCAAGGCATTGGGCCAGCGTGTATACAGACCTACTTGGCGGTATGTTGGTAGTTGGCGGCAGTATTGGCCGGCCAACCGAATGTTGTCGGTATTTCGTGCACCAATCAAAGGATCTTGGCGTGCTTCAGAAACATTGTTCAAACGTTGGCGTCTTATTCAGTTTGTTTTATTCGTCAGCAAAAACAGTTGTGTCGCGTGAGTGTACGTTTCCGAGATAAGATGGCCTGGCCAAGCAATGGAACTTTAAAATTTATAGAAATGTACCGAAATGAACCAGTTATATGGAATCCATTTGGAATTAATTATTTTGGCCCAACATGCTGGCCCACTGACTTGGCCCAATGTGTACAGCGGCCTTTAAAGACTATAAATCACGATGTTCCTTCACATGTCCTTTGTATTCTAGGGCTGCGGTGCCCTTTTAGGGTAATCCAGGGTCTGATCAGGATCCTCAAATTATGAACAGTAAAGATAATATAGTCTAGTATATACGTATGTATGTTAATATTTATATGTGGATAATTCTCTAGTGCAAATATACAGTGAAAGGTATACCCCAATCTATGCGGCTCTCTATTCATAACATTAGTCAAAATATATGTCCCACATGTAGGTAGCAGTATGTCGGATGTGTCGCTGGGCTCCCCACAGCTGGGACGCGACGTGTCAGCCGACCCCGCGGCGTTGAATAAGGAACAGACGCACAAGACTGAAGACAAAGAAAGGTAAGGTTTATGTTTGTTATTTTATCCCTCACAATATATAATATCCTAACAATACGTAGCCTGCACATTTCTGTCGTTTGCCTTGCTCAAATACTGGAAGGTTCAGGTTAGTGGGACAGATCCTGCTGAGGGGCACCTCAATGGCATTACATTTGGGATGAGTCTTGTAAACCCCATTTAGCCAGATTATTTTTAAAGTACTACACAATTTTATTTAACGAAAGTTATTGTGATTTTTGTATTTAATTTCTTGCGTTTACTTAAATTAAAATCAGAAAATGTTTTCCAATTATTAAAAAAATAAGTAGGTAGTAGCTTTTTTTATTTTTCGTCTACTACAATTTGACATAATGCAATTTTTTTCTTGAAAACTTTGGTAGTTGGAGTACTGAAACAGAAAGCTTTCGTTGTACACCGACTTGCAAGTGTGGCACATTTTAAAATTTTTAGGGTTCCGTACGTCCGAATACAAAAACGGAACCCTTATAGGATCACTCGTGTGTCCGTCTGTCTGTCGCTTACAGTCAATTATCTCCGATTCTACTAAACCGATTGGGTTGAAATTTGGTACACATATCAATTCTTGTGACCCAAGCACAGAGGTGTGACGTGAATAGATGAAATCTGTATGTGGGAGGTAATTTTTGGGGGGGAAGGGGAAAATGAAAAAAAAAGTTATGAAAACTGCATGGTGTGACATATCAAATGAAATGTCTTGTTGAGACAATCTTAAATATATTTTTTTTGTAATTATAAAATAAATATTTTCCAAGTTATTCAAGAAAATAGACGAAATTTGACCATTCCCCCTCCCCTCTTATCTCCGAAACTACAGAACCTAAAATTTAAAAAAAAATACAGTAATTAGTTTTCTACTTATAGATTATAGGAAAACCTATAAGAAGTCCATATCTGTATATGGGAGGTAATTTTTGGGGGGGAAGGGGAAAATTAAAAAAATATATTTGAAATCTGCATCGTGTGACATACCAAATGAAAGGTCTCGTTGAGACAATCTTAAATATATTTTTATTGTAATTTTAAAATAAATAGTTTCCAAGTTATTCAAGGAAATAGACGAAATTTGACCATTCCCCCCCCCTTATCTCCGAAACTACTGAACCTAAAATTTTGAAAAAAATACAGTAATTAGTTTTCTACTTATAGATTATAGGATAACCTATAAGAAGTCCATATCTGTATATGGGAGGTAATTTTTGGGGGGGGGAAGGGGAAAATTTAAAAAAAAATATTTGAAAACTGCATCGTGTGACATATCAAATGAAAGGTATTGTTGAGACAAACTTAAAAGTAATTTTTTTGTAATTTTAAAATAAATGGTTTCCAAGTTATTCATAAAAAATAGACGAAGCTTGACCATTCCCCCCCCCCTTATCTCCGAAACTACTGAACCTAAAATTTTGAAAAAAATACAGGAATTAGTTTTCTACTTATAGATTATAGGATAACCTATAAGAAGTCCATATCTGTATATGGGAGGTAATTTTTGGGGGGGGGAAGCGGAAAATTTAAAAAAAATATTTGAAAAGTGCATCGTGTGGCATATCAAATGAAAGGTATTGTTGAGACAAACTTAAAAGTATTTTTTTTGTAATTTTAAAATAAATGGTTTCCAAGTTATTCAAAAAAAATAGACGAAGCTTGACCATTCCCCCCCCCTTATCTCCGAAACTACTGAACCTAAAATTTTGAAAAAAATACAGGAATTAGTTTTCTACTTACAGATTATAGGATAACCTATAAGAAGTCCATATTTGTATATGGGAGGTAATTTTTGGGGGGGAAGGGGAAAATTAAAAAAAAAAATTGATAACTGCATCGTGTGACATATCAAATGAAAGGTCTTGTTGAGACAATCTTAAATATATTTTTTTTGTAATTTTAAAATAAATAGTTTCCAAGTTATTCAAGAAAATAGACGAAATTTGACCGTTCCCCCCTTATCTCCGAAGCTACTGAACCTAATTTTTTTATTAAAAATTATAAATTAGCTTTCTACTTATAGATTATAGGAAAACCTATAAGAAGTCCATGATATTAAAATAACATGGCAAATCACTCAATATTGTGCGTACCAATTTGGGTCAGATTTAAAAAAAAAACGTGATAGGGAACATCGTACGGAACCCTCTTCACGCGAGTCCAACTCGCACTTGGCCGGTTTTTTTTTAGTTAGGTACAGTTACAATTAAAGAAAACATGCCTAAATAATGCGAAATCAGCTGATTTTAGGTAAAACTAGCTGTGCCCACGACTTCGTTCGCGTGGATGTCGGAACTTAACAATGTATTTTTTTAGTGTTTCTTTATTAACAACATTAGCTGTGAACCATCATTCTGGAGCATACATAAATATGCGTACGTAAATTATCAAATGAGTCCTCCCACCCAGGGCAGGGTAAGAGGGACTGTCAGACTTGTACTGATTAAAATCCACGGTGTCCTATAATCCTAAAATAGGCCTTTACGTTCCGGGGTCAAGGTAATTCGATAGTTCCGCGACCCCGGCAGGCTTTGGCCTTGTAAAGGGGGCCCCCCTTTTCGTCATTGTGCTGACACATTGAGGCGCGTGTTGAACACAACGCGCCGTCGACCCAGGCATACCTCCCGCCCGCATGCTCATGCAAGAGAAAAATCTACGTTTAAACGCCTCTGGGACCTGAGTAGTATGGGCGGGCTCCGGAGCCTGCCCGTTCCTGCCTTTGCTGGTGCTGGCAGCCCCAGGATGTAAGCAGACATGGGCATATCCCATCCTATCCCATCCTACGATAAATCGTTGTGTATAAATTTTATCTACATTGATTTCGTACATTTTACGTGATGCTCGGCTAACTAAACAGATAAAATTCCTAAATGCAGGAAATGGGTTCTATTGGTTGTCCTTTGAAACCCTGGCTAATATATATATTTTTTTAATGTACAAAAACTTCTTTTCTACAGTTTTATTATTATGTATAGATGTGTTATGGTGTAGCAGGGCTCTTGGAGTTCCACAACGGGTAATCCAGATCTTCAATTTTTATAAGTCAACAGAGAGTGCTCATCAGGCTGAACAACTCTTGCTAAGACGTCATTCCTATACATGTTATAGTGTAGCTGGGCTCTTGGAATTCCACATCAGGTTTTCCAGATCTTCAATTTTTATACGTCGACAGAGAGTGCTCATCAGGCTGAATAACTCTTGCTAAGACGTCATTCCTATTGATGTTATAGTTTAGCTGGGCTCTTGGAGTTCCACATCAGGTGTTCCAGATCTTCAATTTTTATACGTCAACAGAGAGTGCTCATCAGGCTGAACAACTCTTGCTAAGACGTCATTCCTTTATATGTTATAGTTAAGCTGGGCTCTTGGAGTTCCACACCAGGTGTTCAAGATCTTCAAATTTATTCTCTTAGCAGAAAATGCTCATCACGTGGAACAATTTTTGCTATTGCACCATTTTTGTATCTCTTATAGTTTAGCAGGGCTGTTGCGGTTCTGCATCAGGTGTTCAAGTCTCCAAGATAAATTATAGCCTATATGTTAATCGAACTTAATACCTATACAACAAAAAAAATCATTCAAATCCGTCCAGTAGTTCCGAAGATTAGCGTGCACAAACACACAGACAAACAGACAGACAGACAGACAAACAGACAAACAGACAAAAAAAAATTTAATTACAATTTCGGGTTCGGCATCGATAAAATAACAACCCCTGCTACTTTTTTTTTAAATATTTACATTGTACAGACACCACTTTTCTACAAATTTATTATATGTATAGATATGCAATCATTGAAAAACTACCCAAAATATGTAATCCGGTCTCTATTTATAATAGTAAGATAAGATTTATATAGCTCTACCAAATATGATCCTAATATCCCTGGTTATCCTCTCAAGTGGTCTTGGTAAAGGGATCGGCAGCGCAGTCCGCCGTGCTCTGGGCGCGTCCACGGCGCGACGCACGTCCTCCTTCACGTCTGTGGAGCAGTTCACCAAGAGACAGGCGGGGACTGTCGATGTGTGGTGGCTTTATGATGATGGAGGTAAGATCTGGCATTCTTTGTGGAACTTTTTTATAGCGTGGTAAAATCATCAAATGAGTCCTCCCACCCAGGGCAGGGTGGGAGGGACTGTCAGACTTGTACTAACTAAAATCCACGGTGTCCTTCAATGCCCTTTACGTTCCGAGGTCTCGGTTGCTGTTTAGTCCCGCGACCCTGGCAGGCTTTGGCCCTCTAAGGGGGGCCCGTCATTGTGCTGACACTCTTTGAGGCGCGCGTGCAACAAAACGCGCCGTCGACCTCCGGGCGATCCTCGCAGTGATGACACCCAGGCATTTCTTCCCTCCTTATCCGACACAGGAACCTCCCGAAACTTCCGTGTCCGGTGAGGACCTGCGTCAGGCGGTAGGTCAGGATGCCGTGACGCCTATCCAGCCACTCCTCAAAGAGAGGTCTTACCGCTGCGCTGGAACTTAACGAAATAATGGTAGTTATACTGAAAATGGATTATGGAGATTTAATGTTTCATATACAATCGTGACTCTTTTGGTATTTGGTAATTTTCTTCTACTCATAAATATGTTTATCTACTCTCATATCGTTAAATTAAAAATACAAAACTCAAAACGAGTTTATAATGACGTACTTTACACACAGTATATCGAAATGAAATAAAAAAATTAAATTATGACACAATTTCTCTAACAAAATAATGTCATAATAAAAATTATCATTACGATACGGATTACAGATCATAGATACATGAATTTATTTTATTATCTGTGGCTGCGCGCGCTTTGGGAGTACGTCTAACGCCAACGATACACTATTCCATATTCAATTTCATACTCAATTATAAATACAAAATGAACACTTATTAACAATATTTATCTTTTATTTGATATTCGTGTTCAATGAGAGTAGATAAAGTAGTGTATGAAACTGCACATAACTAGGTATTATACACTCGTGTGATACTTTTAAAAAACTCGCTTCGCTCGTTTTTTAAACTCACACTCGTGTATAATACCCCTCATTATGTGACAGTTTCATAATAGTAGTTTATGAAACTGGTACATAATGAGGGGAATTATACACGAGTGTGAGTTTAAAAAACGAGCGAAGCGAGTTTTTTAAAAGTATCACACGAGTGTATAATACCTAGTTATGTGCAGTTTCATACACTACTTTATCTACTTTCATTGAACACGAATTTATCAAATAAAAGATAAAGATTGACACAAATTATTATGGCGCCAAAAATTCCCGTTATCACCGCGCATAGGCCACAGCGCGCGCAGCCACAGATAAAAAATCAAATGGATGTATCTATGATCTGTAATCTGTATCGTAATGAAAAAAAAATTTATTATAACATTATTTTGTTAGAGAAATAGTGTCATAATTTAATTTTTTAATTTCATATTGATATACTGTGTGTAAAGTACGTCATTATAAACTCGTTTTGAGTTTTGTATTTTGAATTTAACGATATGAGAGTAGATAAACTACTATTATAACACAGGTCTAACCCTACTTCTGCCGTACATTCTGTCGACACGGCGCGCGTGGTCATCGTGCCCCCTACGAGTCTTCACACTGGCTAACAAGAACACAGAACTCGAGATTGAGGAGCGAAAGTGAGTATTCTTGTAAAAATATTAATTTACTAACAGTTGAAACTTCTTCATTATTAATGGCTTTTCCCGAAAATTCTCCCTTTAGTCCGCACTATAAAAAATATGAAAAAAAAGAACATTCAACATGTTTAAAATTACTTTTTTTTCGCCAGTACATAGTTACTTCCTACATTTTCTACAAGGGCAACCGTCCCTAATCAATTATTTGCTTTCCAGCATGGCCTCTCTACTATCCAAGTTCCGGATAGACTACTCAGCGCTGAAGATGGTGGCGGACATAACGCGGAGACCCAAAGACTCCACACTCGCGTACTTCGACAAACTGGTGGCGCCCTTCAAGTGTGCTGATGATGACAATAGTAAATATACCTACTTATTTTTTAGTTTGTTTTAGTTCAGCAGTCCATGTTTTACTTTGTTGCTAAGTGATCGTGATGCGTGGAAAGGTGTGGCTACTTCTGACGTCAGTGATAAACCACCTCTGGGAACCCAGGCCCAGCCAAGTGTTAAAATACTGTTCAACTAAAGATTCAAATAATAACAAAACAGCTGGTAGGTGGGCCCCTCAAGCTGGTTTCGATTCCCAACGCAGACCAAATGTAGTTAGGTTGCGTGAATTAAATTTCTCAGCGTCTGCCCGGAGTCTAGTACCCCGATAACCTAGGCTTTCATAGGACTTAATTATTCATAGCTGATAATTATGATAGCAATGTGGACTTAATATTATGTCATTTATCAATTGCCCTACAGTCTCTAATAGCCGAGTCCGTTCGTGTGGCCCGGCTATAAAGGATACGGTCGTAATGTTATTTTCTTCTCACCAGCCGGCATAACCGAAGCGGATCTGCTAGCAGCTCAAGACCGGACCTACCGTCACCTGCGTCTCCGCGAACTAATCCTCTCCCAGTCTAGATCTGCGCGCCTGGTGTGTGTGACTCTGCCCATGCCACGTCGGAGGAACGTCGTACCTCCAGCGTTGTACCTCGCCTGGCTGCACGCTATATCGACGGCGGCCGAGAGAACATTATTGGTGAGAGGCAACCATGCCGCCGTACTAA
>OX465434.1:602500-858986 GCA_950005045.1 Agrotis exclamationis | reverse complement strand
AAGCCGCTTTATCTAGTATAGATATTTATGAAAAGGCAGGTAGATGAAGGTAGATAAGATTCGACAGAAGTGTTTTGGTTTATTACTCAGGTAACCGTATACATGTTAAACATACATTTGAATGCCATTAAACCTTCAGGTAATTAACTACGTATTCAGCAATCAGAAACAACATGTTTATTGTATATGTTAATAATATTTTCGAAAGAGGGTATATACAAACAAAGTTACTCCAAATAAATAAACATAATATGAAACAAATACATAAACTTTTGGTAACAAAACAACCAGCAAGCAAGTACACTTCCGAATTTATGCCCCTCACTCCGCCCACACAGAATTAAAATCCAGTTCCAAACTCTAAAACAGAAGTTATTCCAGGAATTGTGTTATAAACTCTTGAAACAGTACTTAAACCAATTGACTTTCTAACGTATGAATCGACAAAAGCGATCGAAACGAAAGCAAAGTCGTTAATTCTACGTAGAAGAAATTAAAATCCGATACGACACAAAATTTCCTCTTTTTATTCCCGTCTGAAACTATCCTTATATTGTTGTGACTGCAATGAATATTGAACTCTATCTTTGTTGAGCTACGATTGTCTTTCTACTGTAATTTTCAAGTACTTAAGTTGAAATAGGTAGAAAACAAAGGAAAGTTTCCAATTTAATTTGCCGAACACTTCTTATCTTTTTTTTGGTATTTATCTCCGTTTGATTACATTACAGTGAAATGTTTTCTCTCGTTTACTTTGCGGACGTGCTAATTCTGAACTAATAATGGTCATTCGTGATTTTTCGGTAACATTATTAAGTTATTAGAGGAACAATTTAAGGAATTCTGGAATGAAAGTCTCTTTTTGAGATCGAAGGAACTTGAGTTATAATAAGCTTTTCACAAATGTGCTATTGGCTGCCAGAGCTGATGAAAGGGTCAATGGCCTTCAAGATTTTTCTATAATGATGTTCAAAATTTTATGGAGGAGTAAACGCATATTTTTATAGTTGATATCACCGTCGAATTTAAGTATTATAAAAGAGTATCCATAACCATTTTAATAATAATTATGTATAATGCGTAACAGATTTTATTGGTATCACTTTTTTCGCTGTCTAGACAAAATGACATTATATCATTGTGTGACCTAGACAAGTGACATTCTATCAGATTTAACGATCGTGGAAAAACAAAATTGTACCTATATTATGCTGAAGGCGCGTCCAACACAGAGCGAGCAGCCTCGCGAGGCCTTTGCTTCGCTCGGCAAATGCCTCGCGACTCACCTGAGAGCGGTGTGGACTGTTAGGCAGTGAACTTTGACAGTTTATGGACTGAGATGTCAAAGTATGCTGTTCGCAGATATTCCCAGTAAACTCTTTTAGAGCATGTCTTAACAAATCGTTTTAAAAGCGATTTCCACCTATTTAACAATTAATTGATATTGAGTGGTATCGATTAACGATATCGGTCAAATATCGCACAAAAGTCAATCGCTAGTCCTTACTAATAGAGTCGCACGGGTTGACCACATGCCGTGTATCGCTTACAGATGCCCGATATCAAATTAAGTGTCCTAATGATGTCAATGCACACTATTCTGTGTTCGAATACTGGTGAGATATTGCGCTACTACCTTACTGACGACATCTTTTGTTTAATTATTGAAACTGTTTTATATTGGCAACGCCTTTATGTCAAATAAGTAATGTGGGTTTTCGTAGTTTACGGTGGAATTGCATCGCATCGCTATGTTAGCATAATTACATAGTTAACTAAACATCGGCAATCAACTCGATATCGCACGTGTTAGAAAATGGATGTGTGTGTGTGATAAATAGGATATGTATTTATTTATTTATTTATTTATTTAAAGACTATGGAAGACTTACAGCTAAATACAATAGTAATAAATAACAGTACGATAATCTGACAGCCAATTACAAGTCTTCACGTTTAGAACTTGTTTGTTATAAAAGAACTGTGGAGAAAAATGTACATACCCTGAAATAATGCCATGAAACTAAAAATTAAATATAATACAGATCAAGACCATCACCTATTTTATGTAAAAAACTAATACAATACAATTGGGATAGGTATAAAAAATAATTTAAAGAATAACAAAGTCTACAGATGTTAAGCATCAAAAAAGTTTTTAGATAAACGCATTAATATCGACTTTATTATCAAGTTTTAGATATCAGGATGGTTAATGTTATTTATTTACTGTATGTAAGGTATCTCTAAGGACTTTTGTACAGGAATGGGTTTATAAAGAAAAGCACAAAATCAAGACTAGGTATTTATTACCAAGCTACTTCCGTTCGCAAACCCTAGGTCTTTCGTGGAGAAGAACGGAGAAAGAAACTCCACGGCAACATATTTTACACAGTTATAAAACATACAATATCAGTACACATTTATAAAACATACATTATCAGTAATATTCAGATCATAATAAATATCTATTAACTTACATTTTCACTGTAGAACGTTAGAACACAAATTATAACTTTCAGCTTCACACACTTGGATTCTCTATTATTATTTCACACAACAATCAGAGCACGGCTTATAAAGCACCGATTTCAATGCTAGCCTACATCATCCCACTGATGAGCAAAGGCGCGCCACGACTTCCAGTTTTCACGATCCAGAGATAAGTAGACTACTGGTCCTTGAATTTGTCCAGCTCGGCCATCCTTTACGAGTCAATTAATATTAATTTCATCTTTAAAGTACACGAAAAAAAGAAATCTTCAATTTAATATTACTCGTGTTCAATAACTGTGAGATTTTTCTTTTATTCCAATAATCATGTGACTTTTTGTGTCGATGAATTACTGGAGACCTCTCGAACTCTTCGACTACTAGTTCTGCACTGGCAATAAAACGAGTTATAAAGTTGAACGACGTAGGCGGTCATCCAATTGGCTATCAATTTTATAAAGAGTCTCTTTGAGTCTAGTTCATTGAACATGTAAAAAGCAATAAAGTTAACTAGACAGAAAATTCGAAGACTTTTATTTTTTAATCTTAGGTCTTCTTTTTATATCTGTCTCATCTGTCATCGTGATCTTGCAACTTCTTATAAAATCTCTGTTCTGTAATCGTTTCAATGAAATTACGATTGATTCCATTTACCATTGCTACTACTGCTTTGTATCCGTTCTGACTTATTCACTACAATTTAGTTGGCAAAAGTTCTAATTTTTTTACACATTAAAACAGATTTTACGCTATAAACTTCTGTACATTCAACACTTTTTTTGATGATTTTTCGTAAGGGATTTTCAGTCTCGTGACTTTTAACCACCAACTTTTTTCGGCCGTCCTTTGCATAGCAAGATAATTTTCACTTCAAAAATAAACAACTCATTTCCTACCAATAATTGTAGCGCTGTATGATTTAGTTTGCAGTAAGATAGCTAGGTTGGCAGTCTCCCGAATGTCCCTATATACCACCTACCTATGGGTATATTGATTCCCTATTGAAACCTCTGACTAACCGTTCAGTGATTGTGTAGACAATCAAATGCCACATTTGGTAGCGAATTTCACTACAGTGACTAGCCAAGTTCACTCAAGTTTCCATAGAGACACTACGATATACATTATCAAACCTAGCTTCATTCCCAATAGCTAAAACTTAGCAAATCAGTTGCGTGCCGCGGGCGTCACGTATCACGTGTCGCTTCGGTGCTTCGCTGCAGCTGCACGGCCACACGTGTGGCGTGGCGGTGGCGTGGCGGTGGCGTGGCGGTGACGTGACATCTCACTGTTTGGGAGCTGATTACTTTAGTGCGATGTTTGGGAGCTGATTGAGACTTGTATACGAGTTATTTGATGTTTTCGCCCACATTAATTCGTAAGATGCTGAGATAAAGTCTTTTCAGTGTAGGAATTTGGTTTGTTGATCTAAAATGTTAAGGGAACTATTAGCTTACTATTAGTTGGCTTGGGTTTTAAAATAATAAAATGAATGCCCTGGGTGGAGCGGAATAGAGTAACAGACTTGTACTGTTTAAAATCCACTGTGTTCTTTCAATTGCCCATTTCTTTCCAGGGTCACGTTTACCTAAGTAGACGGCACCGTGACCCCATGGTAATAGCATTATAGTGAAAATAATACCATTTACTCTAGTTTATATTTCAAATACCTAAGTAGAATCTCTAAACAAATTGCGTGCCAACTTTTTACTTGTTTATTGTATGTACGAGTAATTCAAACTTCTTCATCTTGCATATATTCCGGAAAATTCATACCGTGGTGAAACCGCTGAAGCAATCTACTGCATACCGAATCCATCGAACTTCCAAACTCAAATATAAACTAAGTCAGGACTTTTTAAAAAGTCAAACTCTCGTGCTAAGCACACTGCAATATCCCTTCAGGGGTGACGAAGCAAATGTTGCATGCTAGACTAAATTTATTAGATTCTCCTTGCCTCCCAACCGAAACTGAACCTAATAAAATAGAAGGTTAAGTCTAGATTCCTTTGTCGTAAAACTGGAGTGACTAGGACTCGATGTTGGGGATTATTGCAAAAACTTTTGCATAGTGAGATTTTGAGTCCAAATGGGTGATTTGGAGTCTCGTTCGGCTACTTTAGAATATTCCAGTGGAAGTCCACATTCCTCAGTGGCTGTACTGGATGGTCTATTCATTAGTAATGTGGTGTGTTGACCTTTTGTCTGATGCTTATCTGTTGGCTTTCGATGATTCTGTCTGGTTCGATAAAATACAGCCAAACTATGATTGGTGTAATTTGCAGCTATGGTATCCGGCCTAGAATTGTAGCAGCGAGGTATTTCATATTTCACAAAATTTTCAAAAGTTCGAAACAACTAAATCGCGCTTGTGTTTCCAGAATTTCGGAAGTTGGGTTTAATTGAATCCCATGCAGGGGCGACTTATTGGAATTAACTTGATATAAAAGCCACTTCTGTGAAATTTCTGGTGAAAAAAAATGCTGGGTGATTTTTGAAAGCTTATTTTCTCGTGATTTATTATTATTTTAATGAACAGAGCTAATGCTATACAAAATAAACTAGGACTTAGGTAATCATTGTTTTTTTTTTACCAAAATTGACGAAGACACGACACTTTTAATTGACAATACGTTACAAGCAAGAACAGTTTTTACTTACTTGCTGTATGCACCAACTAACTAACTAATGAGATTTGTTTACTTTATTGGTGTTGTTAAGTGCTTATTCAAGCCTTAAATAATTATCTAAAGGTCTAACTGAAAGATAGTTAAAATAATTAATTGAGAACCAGACTACCTAAGCTTAGCTAAAACAATTACATAGCTAACTAAAACTTGTAAACTATCTGCCCCTCCGAGCTCCATGTACCAGGCTCTCAGAGATTCTGTAGAGGTGCACCGCGTGTATATCGCATACATTAACATTGCACGACCAGTGAAAGCTTGCCGTGTTACATTCGTTTCATTTGGCTTTTAAATCCTGTTCGGAGAACAGATTCGGTTAGATTTAAATTTTATTTTTCTGTGAAAAAAAAGAGATTATAGGAAACTAGCTGTTGCTTTGTGATTTATCTTTCTTCAAGTTTCAGGACTTATCTCCCAAGATTAGTTTCTTTTACTTTGTTTTTAGTTTACCTTAATTTGAGACAATTATGGCCCATAACGTAGAATATAATATATTACCATTAATAGGTGTCATAATTTATACATTTTTTATAAAGCAGAAGTAGAATAGTCTATATTTATTGAGGAATGTGTATACATAGGCGCATGACATCGCGCTATAAAACGCGATATCATGCTTATGTTAATATAGGAGCTGAGCAACGGGGGTGAAACCACTGGTAAAACAGCTAGTAACAATTAATAAACTAAACTAATACATTAGAATGACCTTCAAATTCGATTTATTAACTATTTAAAATGTATTTAACAATAATAACTTTACTTTATTAAGTATCTTGTACTCCGGGGTCGCGGGACTTATCTCATTACCGTGACCCCGGAACGCAAAGGGCTATTGAAGGACACCGTGGATTTTAGTCAGTACGAGTCTGACAGTCCCTCCCGCGCTGCCCTGGGTGGGAGGACTCATTTGATGATTGTACCACGATAAAAAAAAAGTATCCTGTACAACATTTTATGACTGACTTATCAAAGATGGAGCTAATTTATCGCTTTGAACATAAAAGCCTTCTTTTGAGGATTAAACAAAAAGAAAAATCCAAAAATTGAGTTACGTTGGCATCACGGGGAACGTAGAAGTAGATAATATTTTTATTCGCGTGGGAACATCGGTCCCTTCTTTATTATTTTCGTAGTCCATGACAAAGGGATTTGTTGGTGCGGTCACGAATGAAAGAGGTGAAGTTACAAAGTTTACGCCGACGACGTGCAAATATGAATTGCATGCCTTTTTGCCCTTTACTGCATGTACAAACTTTTACGTTTTGTTTGAAAACTGTCAATAATTAATCTTCGTTGTTAATAGCTCGTGTTCTTCGATCATTGTTGATATTAGTGATCGAAGCTCGTGTTAGATAAATGTATACATTTTTATCACATTTTGTGAATAAAACCAATTGTTTTATTTTTTATTGACATTTACTAGATAATTACATAAATGTAACTTTGCTACTCAATTTGTAATTTACACAACCCGTTTTCAATAGATTTCAAATAATTTTACCATTAAAAACCGCAGCATCCAATAAAATTGCTCATGTTTCGCTTCCAAGAACGCCTTTGTTTATTCTCAAACAGATTTGCATGAACCAAACATTCAAACTAAACTGTTAGCACAATACATACAAAAATCAGCGGTTTTCGAGCAAATAGTGGCAGCAGTAACACTGCTATAGCTATCGGGACATTTGAACATTGAAACATCTAAGCAAACATGGCCGACCCCCATATTTGCATTTAGCCAACGTCCCGCTGACTGGCAGCCTCTACAAATATGATTTTTATGCGGAACCCAACGTGAGGGATGGACAGGGGCTCCACAAAGGCGGAAATGTTATCAGCCAGCTGGTTCTTGAGGGAGGTGTTCTTTTCAACAACCTTCTGCACCTCCACTTCGCTGTCATCAATCTCCTGAAGAAGTTTCTTGCATTCAGCTTTAGAACGGTCAAGTTCCTTTAATGTAGCTCTCAGCTTCACTTCCAACTCCTTGATTGTTGCACTGCGGGTCATCATTTTGTATTGGAATGTCACCTGAAATGTGTGAAGTAAAGCAGATTAATGTTTTTTGAAAATTAAGATGATATGATATTTAGAAAATGGGAGGTAGACTGGGGGAAAAAATAAAAATGGAAAAGAAAAGAAATTAAATTGAAAGTTATAGTTTAAAGAGTTAAAATTAATTAGAAACTAATTAGAAACTAAAGTATTAAACAACTTTAAAGAGATGTAAAGGAAGTTATAGGTATTGCTTTAATTCTGAATATTTTATTATTTGAGATTTGACAGTAATAGGTACCTTTAAGATTTTTTCACATTACAGGTTTTATTTTTTATTTTTAAAGGATTAAAGTAAAATAGGTAGCTGATGAGCCCTATTTTGTGTAGTATACGTGTAGTGTATAATGTCTGGGCGAACGTTTACGTCTTCGATTCTGCTTCCACCAATTGTCAAGCAAAAGGAGTCATAAACAAGTCGGGTGTGTGATGGACGTTGCTCAGAGACCGGAGCAGTATTCTGTTATGTTCCGTATAATGTAAATACTATCTACAATTACAAAAACAAATAAAAATACTCCCCGGGTTCGATGATTTTTTGAAATTCGTCACCGTTGAATGTTCCGTTGACAGCTGGTTTTAGTCACTGATTTTACGAAGATTTCGCCATAAAAAACACTGTATAACTACTGTTTCATGTATCTTATACCTAGATTAAACTAAATAACACTAATTTAACTTGACTTTAACACTTTTTACTATTTTATTTAAATTAAATCTACAGATCGTTTACTTTTGACAGCCGGCTACCAGTGTGGCCAGCCTAAAATTTATATTATATAATCTATTATTTTTAAGTAGCTATAACCTGGATGAAGGTAATCTAATTTTTGCATTATCTTTTCATAAGATAGTTGCAGTTATTACTAAGTAAAAACGCAACAATGCATCGATCTTAACTCAGCTTCGTTGGCTTCGTATAAAAACACGCTATTATATTATGCAAACAACTTATCCTATTTGGTTCACATACTACGCAGAGACGATGAAAGATTGGAAAAGCTCACTGTGCTTCGACAAATCGATCAGTTGAAGGAATCATCGTCCTGTAAACTGTACACGGTGCGGGCTTGTTGGACAGAAAGCGGTGAAGGCAGATGGATGATCTGCCTTCACCGCTTTCTTCTGCTTCCGCTGCAGATGCAACTCCGAAACTGACCATGATTCTCAGATATGAAGGACAGAGAGACTTAGGGACTAAACTCATGGCGCGATGCGATTGCAATTCGACGGATTCCAACTATAAGTAAAAATTAACCTTACTACTACGACATATCGGGCACGCCGCAATCGCGGCGGTAAGACCCCTCTTTGAGGAGTGGCTGGAAAGGCGTCACGGCGTCCTGACCTATCGGATGACGCAGGTCCTCACCGGACACGGATGTTTCGGGAGGTACCTGTGTCGGATGGGGAAGGAAGAAACGCCGGGGTGTCACCATTGCGAAGATCGCCCGGAGGACACAGTAGAGCATACGGTGCAAGACTGCCCCGCTTGGGCAGAGCACCGCCGTGTCCTCACGGCAGCGATAGGCGGAGACCTCTCGCGCCCGGCATTGGTCGAGGCCATGCTGCGGGGCGAGACGGAGTGGGAAGCGGTCGCCTCCTTCTGCGAAGCAGTAATGCTCGTTAAGGAGGAGGCGGGCCGTGAGAAAGAGAGGACAGCGTCCTCCCTCCGCCCCACCCGCAATGGTAGACGCCCACGGCGTCGGACGTCGCAAGACGATCTCCGGCCACCGTAGGCGCGGGCATGCGGGCGGCGAGTAAAGGGCAACTCGCCGCCCGACCATGGACCATGCCCGGGTCGACGGCGCGTTGTGTTCCACGCGCGCCTCAAAGAGCGTCAGCACGATGGGCCCCGCCCAAGAGGGCCAAAGCCTGCCGGGGTCGCGGGACTTATCTCATTACCGTGACCCCGGAACATAAAAGGCTATTGAAGGACACCGTGGATTTTAGTCAGTACAAGTCTGACAGTCCCTCCCGCCCTGCCCGGGGTGGGAGGACTCATTTGATGATTTTACCACGCTAAAAAAAAAAAAAAAAAAAAAACTACTACGACATATGACATAAAACACGTTGTTATCTATGGGTAGATGAAAAACAAAACACGATCGCCACGCAACACTAAGTCAATCGAATTGCATCATTATCTTAGTGGTAAGGTTGATTTTCGCTTGTAGTTGGAATCGTCGAATCGCGTCGCATCACGCCATCGTGGCTAAAGTCTCTTAGTTTTTTAAATTTAGTGATAGGTTCTCGTTTGACCACTATCTCGTCTGATGGTAAGCAAAGATGATGTGGTCGACCGATGAAGCACACTTACCTATTCACTCTTGGCATGTAGACCCCAATGTTGTACGAGTAGCAATCAGGAAACACAGACTTTAGTAAAATCTAATTAAAATCTGCTAAGCTTGTCACACTAGCAGCATATTTTATTTCAACGTCTTAAAGCAACTTAAGTCTTAGTAAATGAGATTTTACAACAAAAATAATTATAGTTACGACGAGCTATTTATTATATAGAAGACAAATGCTAATGTCCTAGCTATGTATATACGTTTATTTCGTCTAGAGTTTTAGTTTGTTTAATCTCAATTAGTTGTCTCGTAAATGATGTAATCTATATAAATGACGACAATTATTTACAGTACATAGTGATGCTAAAACTGCTAGGAATATACAGGGTGTTAGGGACATCGACGCACAAACGGATACCATGGGTCCAGGACATGATTCTGGACGCCCCCGTGTTGGAATTTTTCGTCGGTTTTTTCCTATTTTTTTTTATTTTTATAAGTTTGTTTTTTTTTTAATAGTGAGCCGCGCTTAAAGTACTACAGGTACTGTGGTACTAGGCACAGTATTTAGGTATACGATGACCTTTCATTATAAACATCTAAGAAGACACCATTTCTAGTTTTATTTACATTGCTACTTTTAGTGTAAGTAGTGAAATAATTACTTTTTTATTAAAAATCTCATTGGGTTAGGTAAGAATAATGATTATGAACAGGCTAAAGTAAAAAAAACATCAAAATTTTTTATTTAAAATTTTGAAAATTAGGAAAAATCCGACGAAAAATTCCAACAGGGGGGGGTCCAGAATCATGTCCTGGACCCATGGTATCCGTTTGTGCGTCGATGTCCCTAACACCCTGTATATCTAGACTTACTACTGGCGCAAAGTATCGAGTAAACTTTCTAGATATTTTGGCACACCCCTACGTCTGAGGCTTTATTTTTAATGCACAAGTGAAAACATTTTCGATGAGATTGCTTTTTAATTCAATGAGCCGCGTGTAAGTAAAATACCGTTTAGATAAGTATTATACTGTTTAATTTCTTTTTTCTATGATGACCCTTTAATTGTCGTGGATATTGAACTTTTTCAATATGTTTAAAATTTTAAAAGAAATACATATTTTATAATATCTTCCCTAGTGCAACATAACGAGGTTTAAGAATGTGCATGTATGTATTTTTGTAGGGAATTGTACATTCGTTTACTCATTCTTCATGTAAATCAATTTTATCTTTTAATGTTACACGTGAAGACTAAAATATCTGAGTCTTATTTAATACTGTTCTGGTCTACAGAACCTTGCATTCCTGTGCATAATACTCTTATAATTTCACGGTTCCCAACCGCCACGGAAGCGCCTAACTCATAAATAATAGAACATTAGCCGTTACATATTTTTAAAAAACTTAGTTTAAAAGCATTGGCTTTTAAGTGCATAAGTGTGTGAGAGAAGTTCTACTATAAGATACATTATCACGACAACAAATCTAATTTAAATCTTCGTAACTAAAATTTAAGGTTCATTTTCATGCGCCAAGACTTTAAGAGAGAGGTTCTTTACAATTCTTTTAAACAAATTGTATTGCGAAGATGTTGTTTGGTAGTTTCCAAAAGGGGTTTGGTGCTTCCTGTATTATTTAGTTTCAGTGGAGTTTTGAAAGACATTGGACCGTTTAAGTTTTGATATATGGATAGGGATACGGACATGACTTAAAGTGAGTTTGTTGCTATTTATTTGTATGACACGGGAATAAATGGTGATATTGGACGGGAATTTTGAATGTATTGGTAGATTAGTTTATTACAAGTTCGGTAGAAAACTAGTCTTACCAAGGGCTACTCATCACTAAGTTGCGGAGGTCAGATAGCAAGCCGCTTTATCTAGTATAGATATTTATGAAAAGGCAGGTAGATGAAGGTAGATAAGATTCGACAGAAGTGTTTTGGTTTATTACTCAGGTAACCGTATACATGTTAAACATACATTTGAATGCCATTAAACCTTCAGGTAATTAACTACGTATTCAGCAATCAGAAACAACATGTTTATTGTATATGTTAATAATATTTTCGAAAGAGGGTATATACAAACAAAGTTACTCCAAATAAATAAACATAATATGAAACAAATACATAAACTTTTGGTAACAAAACAACCAGCAAGCAAGTACACTTCCGAATTTATGCCCCTCACTCCGCCCACACAGAATTAAAATCCAGTTCCAAACTCTAAAACAGAAGTTATTCCAGGAATTGTGTTATAAACTCTTGAAACAGTACTTAAACCAATTGACTTTCTAACGTATGAATCGACAAAAGCGATCGAAACGAAAGCAAAGTCGTTAATTCTACGTAGAAGAAATTAAAATCCGATACGACACAAAATTTCCTCTTTTTATTCCCGTCTGAAACTATCCTTATATTGTTGTGACTGCAATGAATATTGAACTCTATCTTTGTTGAGCTACGATTGTCTTTCTACTGTAATTTTCAAGTACTTAAGTTGAAATAGGTAGAAAACAAAGGAAAGTTTCCAATTTAATTTGCCGAACACTTCTTATCTTTTTTTTGGTATTTATCTCCGTTTGATTACATTACAGTGAAATGTTTTCTCTCGTTTACTTTGCGGACGTGCTAATTCTGAACTAATAATGGTCATTCGTGATTTTTCGGTAACATTATTAAGTTATTAGAGGAACAATTTAAGGAATTCTGGAATGAAAGTCTCTTTTTGAGATCGAAGGAACTTGAGTTATAATAAGCTTTTCACAAATGTGCTATTGGCTGCCAGAGCTGATGAAAGGGTCAATGGCCTTCAAGATTTTTCTATAATGATGTTCAAAATTTTATGGAGGAGTAAACGCATATTTTTATAGTTGATATCACCGTCGAATTTAAGTATTATAAAAGAGTATCCATAACCATTTTAATAATAATTATGTATAATGCGTAACAGATTTTATTGGTATCACTTTTTTCGCTGTCTAGACAAAATGACATTATATCATTGTGTGACCTAGACAAGTGACATTCTATCAGATTTAACGATCGTGGAAAAACAAAATTGTACCTATATTATGCTGAAGGCGCGTCCAACACAGAGCGAGCAGCCTCGCGAGGCCTTTGCTTCGCTCGGCAAATGCCTCGCGACTCACCTGAGAGCGGTGTGGACTGTTAGGCAGTGAACTTTGACAGTTTATGGACTGAGATGTCAAAGTATGCTGTTCGCAGATATTCCCAGTAAACTCTTTTAGAGCATGTCTTAACAAATCGTTTTAAAAGCGATTTCCACCTATTTAACAATTAATTGATATTGAGTGGTATCGATTAACGATATCGGTCAAATATCGCACAAAAGTCAATCTCTAGTCCTTACTAATAGAGTCGCACGGGTTGACCACATGCCGTGTATCGCTTACAGATGCCCGATATCAAATTAAGTGTCCTAATGATGTCAATGCACACTATTCTGTGTTCGAATACTGGTGAGATATTGCGCTACTACCTTACTGACGACATCTTTTGTTTAATTATTGAAACTGTTTTATATTGGCAACGCCTTTATGTCAAATAAGTAATGTGGGTTTTCGTAGTTTACGGTGGAATTGCATCGCATCGCTATGTTAGCATAATTACATAGTTAACTAAACATCGGCAATCAACTCGATATCGCACGTGTTAGAAAATGGATGTGTGTGTGTGATAAATAGGATATGTATTTATTTATTTATTTATTTATTTAAAGACTATGGAAGACTTACAGCTAAATACAATAGTAATAAATAACAGTACGATAATCTGACAGCCAATTACAAGTCTTCACGTTTAGAACTTGTTTGTTATAAAAGAACTGTGGAGAAAAATGTACATACCCTGAAATAATGCCATGAAACTAAAAATTAAATATAATACAGATCAAGACCATCACCTATTTTATGTAAAAAACTAATACAATACAATTGGGATAGGTATAAAAAATAATTTAAAGAATAACAAAGTCTACAGATGTTAAGCATCAAAAAAGTTTTTAGATAAACGCATTAATATCGACTTTATTATCAAGTTTTAGATATCAGGATGGTTAATGTTATTTATTTACTGTATGTAAGGTATCTCTAAGGACTTTTGTACAGGAATGGGTTTATAAAGAAAAGCACAAAATCAAGACTAGGTATTTATTACCAAGCTACTTCCGTTCGCAAACCCTAGGTCTTTCGTGGAGAAGAACGGAGAAAGAAACTCCACGGCAACATATTTTACACAGTTATAAAACATACAATATCAGTACACATTTATAAAACATACATTATCAGTAATATTCAGATCATAATAAATATCTATTAACTTACATTTTCACTGTAGAACGTTAGAACACAAATTATAACTTTCAGCTTCACACACTTGGATTCTCTATTATTATTTCACACAACAATCAGAGCACGGCTTATCTCATATAGCGATTGAAGAATAATGACCACGAATGTGAGGGTACATCTGTTTTTATAAACCTAGAATTGTACCACCCCCAATATTACCGCCATTATTAACCAATCACAGATCCTCATACATTGCAGTTAAATAAGTAATAAAATAAGCAATAATAAACGAATCTTGTACAGTAGAACCATTTTAAAACTTGAATAGATAATTAAGAAATTCAGTAAGTATTTATTTGTAACCTAGACATAATTCGATAAATATTTGAACATCAACTGATTTCGTTCGGAAATCATTTTATCGTTGTTTTAAATATATTGTTATTATTCATTACAAAGGGACTATATACCATATCTATCACAATAATAAACAAATCTTGTACAGTAGATTCATTTTAAAGCTTGATTAGATTTATTTGCAACCTGGACATAATTCGATAAATATTTGAACATCAACTAATTTCGTTCAGAAATTATTTGATAGTTGTTTTAAATAATATATTGCTATTGTTTATTACATAGGGGCTATATACCACATCTATCACAATAGTAAACAAATCTTGTACAGTACTATCATTTTATAACTTGATTAAATAAATTAGAAATTCAGTAAGTATTTATTTTTAACCTTAACTTAAATCGATAAAAATATTCAATTGTTATTTATTGCATTGGGGTTATATACCATATCTAACACACGCGTCGCGTCACCTCAACAGTAAGCTCGCTTAGGATCTTGAAAAGTCTAAAACAATCCGAATTGAAAAATTTCAGAGCTTGAATCAAATTTTGAACGTCCCGCGTCCGCACGACTTGACCTTGTCCCGTCGGCCATTTCTCTCACTATTACATTAGCGGCGGCTCGCGCTTGACCGCGCGCGCTCATTTCCCTGCGCGTCAAATATTCAGGATGCGGCCGTCGCCGGAAGTGACCGGATCGCCTGATTTCTCTGAGGTGCACGCTTTGATAATGCTGATCAGTCTTGTTTATTATAATTGAGTTAGGAAACTCTGGTCACGGATTTGGATTAGATGTTGATTAAATTTTAGCTTCGAGGAAAACTCCTGATTCTTGTTATAAAAATATTGCAGCGCATTTTAAGTAGATATACTACAACCTTGATATCCTTGTAGAATGATCGTCAGTTTAAGATTTCAATTTCATACAGACACAGTTACGGCTTTTCCCAAGGCAGAAACTATAGACTGCCTGCTACGATTACATACTCTTATTGCCTCGTCAATGTTCAAATTTTTGGTCATACGTAAAGCCTAATTTGTAAAAATATATCAATTAAAGTGAACATAATAAAAAATCCAACCAGTATTGCTAGTCATCAATATTAAAATAGGCATATAGAAAGACTGGGTAGTGACAGAACTCGACTATCAATGAGAAAACATTAAAGACAAGTAAACACAGTAATAATATGCCCAAGTATGTTTATGTGGGTACAAGTAAATAGGCTCTTTAAGCGAGCACCTACTTAAGTGGCCCCTCAATCGATAAGTTGTACCGAGGAGCAAGGTAAACAACTTAATTCTAACTTAGGTAATTCTAAGGACTCATTTAGACAAAATGTTGGCTGGCTGGACATGAAATGTTTCTGAACTAGATTGAAGTTGGAATAAATTAAGATGGCTGAATTTAAGATTTTGGGCCATCTTTTAAATTGAAATCACAGTTCGTGATGTTATTCAATGGGTCGAATTTGCCTCCTAATGAAGATGTTTATTTTTGTAGGTTCATAGATCTCTGAACGGATGACTGATGTGACCGGAATGTTCTAGAATGGTGACCAAGTTCCATAAGGCACAGACCTGGAAGGCTTATAAGGTGATACGGAGGTCTGATGACCTGGAGTGTCGTGGAAATTCACCAGGTGCAAGTAGCACAGGTTTCATTAATTGTCGTCAATCTGTCTGCGATGATTTGTGTAGAAGTTAAAATTAGGCTTGCTACCATCATCATTATGACCACATTTTCCTGCAAGTCCGTGTCTATTCATTTATTTGGGTGTTACGTAGGAATTCATGAAGCTGTTCTTAAATTGTAGGACTTTTTTTTAATAAACATTATTTATCACATTACCTTGTGTAAAAATAGAAAATTCCCTCTTTCTTCCCCTTCAAAGAGATTGCTCTCCCCAAATGAAATTCCATCGCCACCTACTAATGAAACAGGGAGCGCCAACCTTTTTGTAGCAAAACCGACACACACGGAAACTTCCCCGATTCGATCTTCCCGGAAAGTTTCGTCCTTACATTAATATTACTCTCATGTCCGGGCCATTTGCAACTAAACCTAACCTATCAAATAAGGAGACACCGCATCATCAGGCGTCAAATTGACGCCGTCACGTAAACCGGTTTGCGTTAATCTGACGGTAGAGGACACGTCGCGCCTTCCAACTAAGAGGAAGATGGGTGGAGAAGGACCACTCTGAAAGCAGGTCGAGCGACCTCAATTGAACTTGATACTTCGCTACAAGTTATTTTGTTCTTTACATTCGTTCGCTGGACACGAGGAAAAATTTGCAGAATTTTTCTCCCATGCATTAATCTCGACGTAAGTTATGTTTGCTTGAAAACCAAATATCATGATTTGCGATACAAACCAAAGAAAAAATACAGATTGAGACAGACAATAAAAAATATCAAGTGGTGGATTACAGTCAACGCATTGCTTAACTTTTTAAACTTCAAAAAAAGAAAAGGTTTTTTTAAAGGGTTCTGGAGGAGTATACTAAAATACCTAGAGACTGAAATGAAACTCGCAAGCTGTATGAATGTAAGCAACGCCTCAGTTCGGGACTTATCTTGAGATAAAAGAGTTTCTATAACCATAGTAATATTTTTTCTGTCCTTAATCTGTGATGCATGTACCCATTCTTCTTTCATACATTTCTATAATGCTCATCAGTCATCGCAGCGATTTCTCTACACGCTTAATTAGTTAACCTTCTTTATTTTCCTACTGAGTGTGTTAGCGGACCATTTCCCGTCAGTAATCGACTGCCGGCTGGACTGATCGCGTCGCAATCAAATATTAATGACCGCGTCCGCTCGTTATGATGTATGGCAGTGCTTTCAAAAAGATGCTGTGTTTACGTTTTTATGATCATTCTGTAAAATCGTCACTTTGATATATCATTTAGTAAATGCAAAAGATAAAAGACTCCGGGCCTTTAAAAAGCCCACAATATTCAGTGGTTTTAAAGTCTCTTGGTAATTTTTATTTCCTAGATTCTGGTTGCTGAATTTTAATGTTACACGAGGCGAGTTTTTCAGACTAGACTATCAAACAAGAACTACCCTAGCTTACTATTCTGCATTAGCACATTTCATATTATCCTAAGTCATTTTTAGGCGTTTGACCCTCTTCATAAAGCGGGAATCGTAGCGACGTGGTTCGGTGCTACGATCCCCGAGCGCCTAAGGTTGCTAATAGCTCAAAAGTATAAATCTGCTGGTCAAGTTACGTGTCATAACAGCCTCGAATATACAGGGGTCGACTTTTGGATCACTTGCAAATTAAGCAAAACACTTGTCAGAGGCAAACCGACTGAAAAATTGACTCGTGTAAATGCCCCCTTATATGTAAATAATACTAATATAATAATACCTTTTCAACACAAAGCTTAGTAGCAACTTACTACAATAAGTACCTATTTCTTTTAAAGAAGTACTCGTAATATTATAATGGTAATAAAATAGATAGTCACAGTGCACTAGAATGTATAATGGCGATCGTAATAATGTTAGCCCGCAATAAGAGTTTGGTTCGTGTCCAAATGCCCTAAACTGAATCGAGCAGGCGATTGTTACAACTCTGGATTAGTGCGCCATAATCTTTATTGTCTTAAAATGTTTTCATTTGAGAGGGTATTTTGTGTTTAAAATCTAATTTGGCAGTAGTAAAAAATCTGTGTTTTAAAATTTTGTTAGTCTAAGACAACATCCTGACGAAAGCGTCTGTATCTATGATGGATCATTACCGATTTTTGATCCGCGTCACTATTTGGAAACTCGTCACTATTTGGAAACTCGTCACTATTTGGAAACTCGTCACTATTTGGAAACTCGTCACTATTTGGAAACTCGTCACTATTTGGAAACTCGTCACTATTTGGAAACTCGTCACTATTTGGAAACTCGTCACTATTTGGAAACTCGTCACTATTTGGAAACTCGTCACTATTTGGAAACTCGTCAGTATTTGGTGCAAATTGCTGAATGACAACAGCGACCAATTTCGTTGTGTTTGGGGCATTGTACCTGCTTCAAACACCCTATTGCCCTGGTTAAATGCAAAAAGCATTTCACATAGAAATTGCATTTCAATTTTTAAGAATTTGCTCGATATTTAAAAAATATCTACCAATACTGCCTGTTTTTTTTTCGCTAGATTAGTTCAATCTATGCGCGAAAAAAAAAAACATTTCCTAGAACTCTTTATACTTTTACTTCTAAAACACTATACTAGTAAACTCTACTCACCCACGAAAAAAGAATTCCCAAAACCAAATAACGTTATAAACAAAATTACTCAACAGAACACTTTTCATATAAACATCGTGAGCGCTGTTAAAGTGGCCTTGCCCAATAAACCTGCGCCCGCTACATACGTAAATTCAAATAAATGAGAGCGACGTGGAGGCTTGTCGCAGTCGTTACTTACCATGTATTTATTCTTATAAATCGGACTTAATGCAAGCACCCTCGTAAAATAGACTTTTTGGTCGACGCCTTCAAGGTATTTGTAGCAGAAATATGGGAAATAGGGGAACGTTGGAAACGGCGAAATGACATCGCCGCGTTTGAATAAACTCGTGTATAAAATCCTGTGAAAAGTATGTTCTAGCTAGAACATCCTATGTCACACATTTCACAGAATTTTGAATTCAATAGTTCGGTATACATTTTTTGATGGAGTTTATATTATAACTTAATAATTCTTGCTATACCTACCTTACAATCATGTTCAGACGGATCTGTAAGAAGTTTTTAGTATTAGGTCCATCGTATTTCCATTTTAGCTTAGTTCAAAACACGCATAAACGTTGGTCGATAAGGTTCATATCAGCAGATAAATTCTAACTTTTGATTAAATCCGTTGAATTTCTGTTATAGGTGATCTTGTCTAGCGTAGATGTAATATTGGGAAGTTTATTGTGATTAAAGTAGGTGTGAGAGCATGAAAGCAGATAATTTAGTTTCAGACTTCAAAATCACACACACACACATTAAACTCTTGCTTTTTTATCACAGGTGCTGGTGGAAACTACAAAACTGCCAACTGAGATGTTTTCATTCGCCTACTTTTTTCTGGTTATAAAAGTACACATGCGTTAACTATTTTGTAAAAAGCAATCACAATTTCATACAAAAATACTCTCGCATTCACTTGCCCAAATAAAAAAAGAACAGAAAAACAATATCCGCGAATAGAAAAATTTAGATTATTTGATTACGTCCGACTTTCACACCATACCGCGACGCCCGGCTGAACATTGTCGAATTTTTACGATCGCTGTACAACAATAAAATTTAATATCTCTGCGTGTTGAGAGGATTTACCAATTTATTGGCGTTCGCCGTGTTTATTGTCACGATCCAATGTCAATTATATGTTTAGTCCCAGCTATACATTTCCATTTGTGATCAAAATTACAAGTATTTTTATTGATAACGTAGGCACTTAAGAGAATTCTGAAGCCTTGTAATAAGAGATCAGTTACCCGTGGGTGGTTAGATACATCTTGAAACTTCAGACATCGATACAATTTAGACCTTATTGGCTAGACTGGCGGCTGATGGTGTGGGTGGATCATCAAAATTCTATGATACTCGTAAACCTACGTTTATCTCGTCTAAAGGATACGCAAGACTTCGATTAGTGTCGCAAAACAGCTTCCAACGTCTATTAGCATAATAATAAATGCGGTGATTTGAATAATGATCGCCTCTTTGTTTGAAATAATTATGATTTTCAATCAATCCGTTTAGTTACTTGATAAATTGTTATTAGATAGTTTAGTTAAATGCGATTTAACATTGTAATAGTTGCGTAATATCACATCGGTCTGGTGAGCTCAGTTCTAGCTATCAGGACTATGAAGTTTAGTCATCCTCTTGAATTAATTCCTGAGCCCGCTTTAATGACACTCAGGGGTATTTAGGCTCAGGCGTGTTCTGATTCAGGTCCTAAATTTCCTCTTAAATCCTCAAATTGAACAAAAATAAGACATAAAATTATGTCTGTTATTTCGGATGGGTTAGGCATAGGTGTATGAACTCTATAATTTTTTAAACACAATTATTTTCGCCAGTTATTTTAATAAGCCTGTTGACATAATCCGAGCACAAACCCAGACTACAAGCTGGATAATCCAATTACATTAAAAATAATGATATTAATATTGTAGAGTAGTCCTGACCACTTCTGGGGATCTGATTTTAAATCTGGCTGGTGCAAATCTTGGTTCAGTGTCCCTTGGAAGGTGGCCAGACGAGATGAAATGTTCCCCCCTCCTTCACTCCTTGCCCCCAACACTTCGTCTTTGGTAAAAGTATTTATAGAACTTCGATTACCTATGGCTGCATATCGCCATTTTATTGTCGAACCGACTATTATATGATTTTTATTAAAGCACTATTTTTACCGAC
Source organism: Agrotis exclamationis (assembly GCA_950005045.1). Taxonomy (NCBI): domain Eukaryota; kingdom Metazoa; phylum Arthropoda; class Insecta; order Lepidoptera; family Noctuidae; genus Agrotis; species Agrotis exclamationis. The sequence goes on along the minus strand of OX465434.1, from coordinate 838,344 downwards.
TTCAAAAAAAAGGAGGTTATCAATTCGACCCGTATGTATGTAATATTATCAGAACTGTCCAGTTTTCATATATGTTAGTCTATATCAGCGTCTGAACAAATGTGCCAAATTTCATAAGTGTATGTATGTATGTATGTATGTTTTTATGTTTGTGCACGCATATCTCCGGAACTATAAGTTCGATTTAAGTAATTCTTTTTTTGTTGTACTAGGTATTGTTCAACTTAGGGTACACTGCAAGTTTCATCAAAATCGGTTCAGTAGTTTTAGAGATATGGATTTTTTTATGTTGTGACGGATTACAAGATTAGTGCATATGTAAGAAAATTTTGTATTTTACAAGAATTTAGGTTGAATATGTAATAAATAAACTAAAAAGGGTAAAATAAAAACTTTTTTTAAAAAAAGTACCGACTTCAAAACAAATACAAAAAAGTTTAAAATAACTTTTCTTTCGGAAGTCGGTGGCTTTGTTTTGTTGTGTCATTGACTATTGCCACCGACTTCCGAAAGAAAAGTTATTTTAAACTTTTTTGTATTTGTTTTGAAGTCGGTACTTTTTTTAAAAAAAGTTTTTAACATTATTTATTGTCGTCTTCTGTGAATTAGGGTGTTAAAAATGCTCCAAATTTATCAAATGGCATCATTATTTCTTAATATTACACATATCTACATAGTTAACATTCAGTTTGTTCTGACTGAAACTCAATAACGACTGCCAATAACAGCACTATCCCAAGAGTTCTACCATCTGGTCCTGTCTGCCATTAACTTATCTGTTCTATTACTTTGTACTGTATTATTACTTTGTAGCAAAAGGCACAAATTGCTTCATTTATATGCCATGAAACAAGGAACGCACTACGCACGGCTAATATTCTGTAATCATAAAATCCAAATTGAATTTCGCGAAGCTTCCAGAACTTGTTCTTCACCTTTTAATCACACGTCTTTTGAGTACACATAAAAAATAAAATTGTTCCGAAAAACGAGGTGCGCCGTCAAAGTCGCTGGCTTCGTACATTTTTCTTTGCTCTGTAATTATATACCGTTGGGAACGGCGCGTTGTGTTATCTACTTTATAGGGACCCGTAATGAAATGAAAAAATCCTGCCTCTTACGGGTTTAGGATGTTTACGTGCCGTAAATTACTGTTATCTGCTTAAGAAATATGCATCTAATATGAAGTTATTTTAATATCGCAGTATTTTTCTTCCCCAACGTCGACGGGCGATCCGGAATTAAATGTTCAAGATTCTGAACATAGCTCTAAGTTAAGGCTTTGTTTTGAAGCCGTTAATAAATGGTCCACTAAACTTGTGAATTACTGTAGTTCGTGACCCAATAAACTAGTGCTACTTATCTTCAAGAAGTATCGATTGACTTGGTGCTAGTAGTTGGGTGTTCGGCTTGCCGCCAGTGAACACGGCTCACCTTGATCTCGGTTTAGAAATACCGACAATACATTCTACGTTCAAGAATTTCCTCCCACAAGGAATTGCGGCTTATTCTGACGTATTATCCACCATCTTTTTTTAATAAATTGAATAAAGAATACATTAGCTTGGAACAAGTTGCGCTCAGCATCGCACCGGGGCTAATGGAATAATTATAGAATAAAGCTTCGAAAGAAAATACGCGTTGAAGATGTTATTCTAATACTCGTTGGTGGCGATAGCATCACCGGTAACAATGCACGTAAGTTAGTTTGGAAACAAAAACACCGGCTGGCTCCTAGGAAGTCGAAAAGTGGCAGGTCTCCTCACCTCGTTAAACCGAAGTTAAACGAAACTTTCTTACAGAGTTAAACTGAGGTTATCTTGCTTTCACGAACAATTTAATAATGGAATAAACTCGCTGAATTATATTTGAGTTTTCATTTCGTTACTCTCGTTATATCTTCTTTCTCTTTGTGTTTGATGTTGGTCCATTTCACTGGTAACATTAATTAGGGAGACTTCATTAAACCTCGCAATTTCTTGCTGGTCACATTTTCTGTTTTGTCCTATTGCTGGTGCAAATAAAAGATTTTTTTGTGACAATGGAATCTTGATTTGTTTCGGAGCTTTTGAAATGGATTTCGTGGTAAAGCTGTGCCTCCTAGCTGTGGTCACGATCCTTGTGTCAACAACCTCTGGGATACGACTTTTGTTTCGTCCTACAAATTGGAAAGTGAACGGCTAATTGCTAATCAGACATGGATTACTAAAGGGTTAATTGCTCGGATTTCGTAGATTGTTTAAGAATTGTTTAAGACTTACTTGTTACACGAACGATTTATTTAAAAACTTGGTATTTTGGTTGCTGAACTTCAATCAACAGTTGAAGTATTTTCGGCGTTTATTGAAATTCGAAACCAAAATTAAATTACTTACTGATTCCCAGAACTTTAGAAAATCTATAGACAATTTATCTATTGGCGCGTTTTATTTAATAAAATCTGCGTCACACACAGTGTTGCCTGTCGGAGACAAAAACAGAGCTATTTAAAGGGAAGAGGAGAGAGGGGGAGTGCGAAACCGAGCCAGTTCGTGATAAGCATCCATTTTTGCGAGGTCCTTTCTGCGAATTTATTAGGCAGTTGGCCGTATTGGCCGCTATAGGACGCGCCTAGTGAGCTGCGGGACAGTGCGACTTGCTCTCGTAAGAAATGAATACCGCATGGAATGCGTTTGGAGTATTACCACATCGCCACTATCTACCATTAAAAAAAAAACGATTATAATTTGTTTGCGCTATGAGATTTGGTTTTGCTTGTAAATACCCAGATGTATGAACGTGGACGAGAGACGTAACGATTGCAGAAGGTGGCTCTACGGTGTATATCCAGAATGTTTATGTATGTATTTTTATAAGGCTGGTAAGGGGAGGCTAGTACTGGGCGATATTGGTAGCTGATCTTAAATCTGATAGAATCTCCAGGAAGGTCGAAAGTGTAGAGCTCGTTCAATGGTTTCTGCCTATTCCAGTGAGAATAAGTCTTCAGTTTATGTGAAGGATCTAATTCTTCTGTCTGCACATGCTGCAATATCTTTAAACATAAAAGATTGCTTATTGGAATCTCGAAGGACAAATGTATCAAAAGACGTATCTCAACAAGATTGATCGTTAGCGATCATTCAATTTTGTGTTGTCACTTCTAATTGAGTTTTAGTTTAATTTTAGCTAAACTTGTATTTCAATCGCATCAGTTCTCGTCACAATTTAAACACATCCTAACATTCGGATCGAAAGCCCCACGGGAGTAGCTCTGTCCTTTTTACGGCGTTCCCTTTAAAACAAGCCGATGATACGTACCGGCCGACGTCGATGGCTTTCACGCCAACCCATATATTTTGTGACGCTGACAATCACCATCCACTATGAATCTTGGAGCCATTCCCTTTAATGCTTCTTAATCAAGGGTTCAGGGATTTTCGAGGGTTTTCGGTATTTGAGCCAATTTGAATGTGGATGTTCATTCTTGGAAGATTAGTTGAATGTGCCCTTAAAACAATAGTTCGACGATCAGTTTGGGTAGTGTGGTTGAATTTCCTATCGAGAATTTCATAGTAGCAGAACAGGCTACTACATTATTGTAATTGGTTGAAGGTAAGAAGCTCGCGCTTCTTACACATTACTATGCTACTGGGACTAAGACATGTTACTATTAACTTGAAGGTAAACTGGATCGTGAACAGGTGGCATTAGCTTAAATTTTAAGAGTGAATTCGTTCGAATTTCGTTTTGAATTTCAGGACATCGAGTTACCTTTACCTTAGCAAAATGCATGGACGTTAATATTGCCTTTAATATTACATAATTAACGAGTACTGAGGTGTTAACACAACATTTCTGAGCCCCTGGAAGTCCCGTTTTTGTGACTTAATTTAAACTGGAACTTTGACCTTTTTTATTTGATTATTTGATGGAAAAAAATAGTGCCTAGTTCCTATACGGGGCGCTTTTCCATTTTCGATACAATAAACGCAATAAATACTTTAAATACGGAAATCTTGTGATAACGTCTCTGAATTCTAAAACAACTGCAACTTTCTTTAATGTGATGGTTTCTGTCTTACAGAATAAAATGTCTACAAAAAAAGGATGTCGGTTCTGTGTGGTCTCATTGTGGTTTTTTAAGGTATATGGTAGTATCTAAAGGAAATTACTAAGGCCGAAAAAGAATGTTGACTTTACGAACAAAATGGTTTCTGGTATCTTATAATTTCTCCGTTTGCGGTCCCGCTAATACGGTCCTCTTGATGGAAAATTTCGTTTTTCAACCCAATTTGTAAATAATTTACTTAATTCTGACTTTACGTAAAGGTCTTCCAAGGTAATTTAATTATTACCTACTTCGAACTGTTTTTGAAGTTTGATACTGTGTTATTTATTTGATTAGTTGACTTGGAAACAAATTTTCTTGGAATTCGGAACATTTTGGGCTCTATTTACTACTATCACTTCAATTAATATTTGTAGGTTTCAAGAAGCTACTTTTTATGCCCGTCGTACATAAACATCTTAACGACTAAATATGCAAAACTAATGAATATAATCATATTTTTTTAAATGTCTTTTTTACATTTTGCATAAATATGTATGTAAAAATGTAAAACATAGGAAAATTCTTATTAGGAATTGCTTACAGCTTAATTGTACCGCTATTGTTATCATTATTGATTTGGGTTGAACATTTTGATGGAAAAACCAATATAATTTACCTACTGAAAATGTCCTTCGATAAATGAAAACCACTAAACGCACTGATTTTTAAAATGACAGTGTCGCGTCGGTGCGCACAATCTTATTCGATTGTGATGCAAATCTCCGCTAAATTGTGATCGCTGGTCGGTAGTTCAGCATCGAGTAGAACAATTGGAGACCTTACAACGTATTCCAGTAACAGCCATGATTTAAAAAAAAGATGAAAGACAGATAAATAGTTTACCACAATAGTAAACAAATTACTGAAAACAACGTTAATTTATTAGGGCTTTTTTTTAGCGTGGTAAAATCATCAAATGAGTCCTCCCACCCAGGGCAGGGCGGGAGGCACTGTCAGACTTGTACTGACTAAAATCCACGGTGTCCTTCATTAGCCCTTATATTCCAGGGTCACGGTAATGAAATTAGTCCCGCGACCCCGGCAGGCTTTGGCCCTCTAGAGGGGGGCCCCGTCATCTTGCTGACGCTCTTTGAGGCGCGCGTGGAACATAACGCGCCGTCGACCCGGGCATGGTCCATGGTCGGGCGACGAGTTGCCCATTACTCGCCGCCCGCATGCCCGCGGCTACGGTGGCCGGAGATCGTCTTGCGACGTCCGACGCCAGCCGACTGCGGCTGGGGCGGAGGGAGGACGCTGTCCTCTCCTTCTCGCGAACCGCCTCCTCCTTCGCGAGCATGACTGCTTCGCAGAAGGAGGCGACCGCTTCCCATTACGTCTCGCCCCGCAGCATGGCCTCGACTAATGCCGGGCGCGAGAGGTCTCGGCCTATCGCTGTCGTGAGGACACGGCGGTGCTCTGCCCAAGCGGGGCAGTCCTGCACCGTATGCTCCACTGTGTCCTCCAGGCGATCTTCGGAGTGGTGACACCCAGGCGTTTCTTCCCTATCCGACACAGGTACCTCCCGAAACTTCCGTGTCCGATGAGGGCCTGCGTCATGCAGTCGGTCAGGACGCCGTGACGCCTTTCCAGCCACTCCTCAAAGAGGGGTCTGCCCGTAATTTATGAAGGCTTGGCAAGATTATTGATATAAGCATTTAGGCAGTTTTCGATCGACTGCTGCGCAGCGTGTCGCGGGTTCGATCCCCGCACGGAACAAATATTTGTATGATCTGCAAACAGTTGTTCCGGGTCTGGGTGTTTGTGTATTGTAAGTTTCTATGTTTGTAAACGCACTCACGATACAGGAAGAAATTCCTAGTGCGGGCAACGTTTTTTTTTTTTAAAATTGCTTTTGTTCGCTTGTTCACTGAGCGATTTCGTAAGAATAACGTTACATCTTATAAGTTTTTTGTAATCACTGTGTTTGTTTTTGTGGTTGTAATGTAAATTATATCTTAATTATTATTAAATGTTTTCTGCATTATCGATTTGGGAAACTGTAATGATAGCTGTAGGTATGTGTATAAAATTTTTTTTTAGCATAAATTCATTATCATTAATAAACTAAACTCTTAATAGACTGTCACATCTTCAGTTACCAAAGATGTTTTGTTCGAGTAAAATATTCGTCAGTCTTATATTTATTTTATACCATTATGTAATCTGTGTATCATTCTCATGCCATCAACAGTAACCTTATAATACAAGATGTGGGAGTCATCAACATTTACAGAAATGTAAGGCCAAGTTATAAATACCACAATACATTTTCTTATTTATAGTATTCATTTATATATCAAAGCAGACTCAGATTTTCATCATTCCACACTCAGGGGAAATTGAAGCAAACATAACCAAGTGGATGAAAAATCAACGATTCAGAGAAAACCGATTGTTATCAAATACTCGGTTTTTAATAAATTATTTATTTTAATGTAACTTTATTCGTTTCTGTAAAATATTTAAGAGAATGTCTTTGATGTCTTCGTTTAGAAGAATGAGGTTTGAATAGTAGAAAATATTTGAAGACATTCCAGGAAGGATTAGATTTAATTTGTTTATCACGGTACTTTGATCAAAGCTAGTGTTTTTCAAATAAGATAGAACACAAAATGATTCGGAAAGAACCAAAACACAATTTCTTAAGTAGCTGAATAGTTGTTGCCCGAAGTCTTAAGCAATACTTTATATTTGAATTAATAGTTATGCAAGGAAAGAAGTTCGTTTGCAAATATTATTGCTTCATTATAGTGATAGATTTAAGGCTCATCCTGTTCACAAAAACATGTCTGTTTACCAGCAATTTTAAAAGGTCTAAAACGCCACTTAGCAATATTCCCAATGATGCACTTCGTATGCGTCCCCGCAGAGCGAGTAGCCTCGCGAAGCTGCTTGCTCTGTTTGGACGCGCAATTGTTTCTCGACCGATGCACGAAATAATATACGCGAGCAAAACAAAAGCCGACACTGGATGGCTAGCTCGGGCGCTCGGTCGATCGCCCGCGGCAGCGTGCGTGCTCCATGGCCGAGACACGTCCACGCTAACCGAGCTGCTTCGCGCGGCAAATGCCTCGCGAGGGTGCTTGTTCTATGTGGACGCACCTAATGAATAATAGAAGAGTCGATAACCTAAATTTTGACGATAGAGACGAACGGAGCTCTCCGCCGCCCCACGCGGTTTAACGCTAATACTTTTGCTTCGCCGTCTCCGCCCTGTCGCGTGGACTATCTGTGGCGTTTGAGAATGGTCTAAAGATGACATAAATGTATTGCAATGGCCCAACATTCACATTGTCAGCAGCCACTCTCCTAAATTCAAAACAGCTCGAACCTGACAAAATTCGTACCCCGACACCTCTCATCCCCCAGCCGCAGTAAGCACATGATATAGCGTCACACGGCATCAAATACAATCCTTTTAGAGTGGGAACCACGCCAGCCGGTGATTGCATTGGCAGCGGCCTCTGTATTATACACTACACTGTGTTTTTGCAAACAACTGCACAGATTAATGCTGCAGTGTTGCATTGATGAATTGGAAATTAAAATGGTTTTCTAGAATCAGATTTCTGATAGGGCTTTTTAATTGTTTCTACAAATCAGACAATAATAGTCCGCAAAATTGATGAAATGGAAACCGGAGTGGCACACAAATAACTAACGAATATTTTACATGAAATATTTTTGTAAACGTTTTTCATTTGAACAGTGGCAATTTTTTTGTTTTAGTTTTTATTTTGATTTAGAAGTTCAATTTTCAATGGTTTTGTTAATTTATCAATTGATTTGTATTAGTTTTTAACTAGAGCAAATAATCAGATGAACCGCATGAATCTATTTAACTTAAAAAATGAAAATATTTTTAGCCCTTCAAAGCAAAATCGTTTGGAACCTATCACATTAATAACTCCAGCACTCTTATTTACTATTTAATCACATTAAAAGTGTACCAACACATAAATATGAGCCCCACTAGACTCGGTGGTAGCAGCAGGCTGCCAACATAATCATGTTTTGGCCGCTCGCCCGAACAAAACTGATTCTTTTTCTCGCTCGTATCAGTATTTGTCCAACACACTTCTAGGCGTTTGGACTGCCACAGAGTGACTAATTGTAGTGGGATATCGGCCTCCATTTTTATGAATTTGTATGTATAGATAAGAGATGTTTTGTCTATGCATCACAACACCTTGTATTAAAAGATTTTAAGCTTAATGGGTATTCAATGCCGATAATATGAATTGTTTAAACAATTAGAAACAAAAATGGGCCAAAATTACCAATATAGTATACAATATGGAGCCCTGGCAAAGCCAGAAAAATACATTTCAGACCTCATCAAAGACGGCAAGACGAGCTGGCCAAAATTAACGACTCACATTAGCTTTGGTACCAGGAAACTATAAGATACGAGGTGAAATCTTTGCCTAGCAGTGAGGTGATGTAGACTGATGTGGGTCCAGTTACAGTAGGTATCCACTAATGTAATCCCGTTTAACCTGTGAACCATACCATTATTACTAATATCACTAAGTTCATGTTATAATTTTATAGATGCTTGCATTAAAAACACTTTCAGCACTCAACCGATAAAAAGGCAGTCTCCATTATATTTTGTTGAAAATTTCTAGCGAAAAAATTGTGCATTTTGCACTCTTTAAAATCCCCCGGGCTTAATATTACACGGACATACATAGTTACACAGAAAAATGCCCCTAACGGTTGTCACCTTGGGAAATTTTACACTCTACAGCATATTCTCACCTAGGAAGGGGCAATGGTATTTCATAGAGGGATGCCTAGCGCGGCCGGGTCTAAGGTATACGAGGTAGCGGAAGCGGGGAAATGAAAACGCTTAGTTTTGAATTAAAAAGTTAGAAAAAGTGACTTTTGAAAGTTAACGAAAGTCTTATTGAGATTGTAGTGACAGGTTCTTACAATTCTTGGGGAGTTGTACGACATTGGTAGGCGTCATTAGAAAACATTTAGGAATTTTATTCGAGAATTTTTTTTAATGAATTAAGATAAATAACAATTACTTCCGATTTCCGCATAGATTTTTGCAGAATCTAACATCCTTTTAGTATATTACGTACAAAAATATCCTACATAAATAGAACTTGAAAGGAAGGAAAGATTTTTGCCCAGTAATATTTTGTTGATAAATACTAAAACATGTTTTCCACGGTCGTGGAATTATTAAGCAAGATGATTTAAGCAGCATGGCCCTGATACGCAAAGGAGACCATCCGAAGAAATCGGTTGGAAAGAGTCGGTAAGTGTCTGACAATCCTCCTAGGGTTAGAATGTAGAAAATTTCTTCCATGAAGAACACCACAATTATGTTGATAATTTGGACTAAAAGTAATCGTAATAATCGTGACTATGCAAAATAAATTGAACCTAATTCTCAAAAAATAAACACAATCATTTGAATACACGACAACATTTGAATTTTTACTTGTTACAAACACCACAACGGAACATAAGCACCTAAATAAGTAATTTTCAAGTCTCATTTTCATGTAAAGTACAAGAGCCTTGGTTACAGTTTCACAATTACACAGTGAATGGGAATCGTTACATTATGACGTGATTACGGTTACGGTCAGGAAACTCCTAATTAGCACCACATAGCTATCTAATTGTAGATGTTTGCTTTAGCGTGTAATCTAATCATTGTGTTCTAGGAAGTTATGCATACCTGCATTTGCGTTTGTAGGAGATGTCAGATTCGAATTAGTGTTGAATATCAATTCAGCCTCTAGTGTAATGTTGATTTTTGTCTTTTGCCAGATTATGAACCCGAAAAAAATGTTTTTACTGTTTGTTTCTTTTTGCTATCGCGGGATAGCAAAATGTCGTCACACGTAAAAAATAAGTGAGGCTATCACAAACACTAAGAACTTGCGCGCTGACCCTTATAAAGAGCATACATATAAGTTTTTTTGCTTTGAACTCGCGGTTAGTGATAATTAACTGTTACCAAATTTTGTAGTTACATGTTGGTTTAAAAAAGACAATAAGCGTTTGAAGAACAAAATCACAACACTGAGTCTCGTGTCATTTTTGAGATGCCTCTGTCGAGTAAAACCATTCGTGTATTGCTAGCTAGCAGCATGAAAATTTGTATTTTAGACGAATTTAAAGTCATGGCATCTTGATAAATCCACTTTTACGATGTAAGTACGTCAATTTAAGTTGCAAAATAATCATCTTAAAAAAAAGCAATACTTTATAAAAAAAATATCACCATGGCTACAACTGCTGTCTAGAAAACAATATGATCCATAACATAACCCTTTTAACCTCCACCACACCTACAAGCCACACACTCGCACCCACACAATCACGAACGCTAAGTGTAAGCACTCCTCTAAATAATGGCAGCGCATTAATTACGGCGATAGTTAGGCGTACCCCAGGGAGCCATTCTCTGCCCTCCTAGCGCAACATTAGCATTTTAACAACTTTGATATGATGCTAATGTGCCTGCTTTGATTTGTTTGTCTTCTTGTAGTTGGTTGGGTTTCCTTCCTTTCATTTTCGCTTCTTGTATGCCATTCACTGGGTTCGAGCGCGGTTTTATGCGTCAGTAAATCTCTGTGATGTTGACAAAGCGTTTTAGCGTTATCATCACCGTTAAGTCGTCAAAAGGTGATGTGTGTGCGTCATTACATTATTCTTTGATTTAATCGGTGAAATTTTCTTGATGACGGATTTCTTGAAGGTTCATAATGGTTAGTCTTGCGTGTGATCTGTTTAACTTTTAACTGGTTAATCGCAATTTCGGTGTGATACTAAATACTAATTAATATAATATGAGTTTGCCCCGTGATCCAGACGTTGTGCTGTCATCTTAAACAAAGTCTTCTTACCCTCGTTCAGTTCATCCCTTGCACCCTTCACCAGCATGTTCGCGCCAACGGCGGGCGTTTTACGCTAGATTCTGATACGAGACTCCCTCGAGGCCTCTGCAAAATAACTTCTAGTGTGGAATTTTTATTAACCACCCGCTTTGAGTGGTGCGCCGGTGATAAATCGCGGCGTATTTTATTTTGGACGTCTATCCCCGGTCTAGATCTAGCCGGGTTTAGGATGTTTTGCTATCATGTTCACGTCCGAATGTACGCACAAAGAAATCCACGAATTTTCTATCGTAGATTTTATTTTGGTAACTTTGAAATGTTGTTTTTTTTTTTCTTAGGAGTCTTTTCTTGACCGCATATTCGCTTACGTTCGCAAGACAGTGGAAGCGAGCCTATCGCTAAATAATACAAATATAACAGTATTAAGCCTCGATCGCAGTGTCTGGTATTGTGTAGTATCGAAACTCTTAAACATAATACATTTACCTACCGTTCAACTGTTTGGTTCTAAATATAATTTCGGAATAACTGTGATATACGAACGAACAGACAGACAAAAAATGAGGCTGCCGTTTTTTCCATTTGGCTACGGACTTCCTTAAAAGGCGCTAATATTCAATAAATTGATTCAGGTAACTGGCAAAGGTCATATTTGGGTAGATCTCACGAAAAGTCAATATATTGAAATGTGTAGTGACAGGTTGTAGACCCTTCCCATGTAGTGCCCATGTACTAGTAAATAAGAGTAACCCTTCCCCTCAATCGTCTTTTACGATAGAGTTTTACGACGAGCACGAAATGATAATTTTGTTTCCCTACAGTTTCAGATTAGTTTTGAGGGAAGGTATATGAATTTGTTAGTTTTATCGTGGTTTGAATAAACAATGGAATACAAGTATGATTATAAAAACTCAATATTGCTTTAAATAAAGAGGTATCCAAGTAAAGTTTCAACGTCGTAATTCATTTCCTACAAAATCTTTTTTAAAATAAGGACTGGAGTAACTCACGAAGAAATAAACCAAAATACACGTTGAGCATCGTAATCTCCTTTCAGAATCCAGCAATAACATTTCAAATCTCGTGACACGACCGTGTACATACGTAATATACGAAATAAGGTGACCGTTATAAATCACTTTGCAAATTCACTCAGCGAAATGTCGCCAGGAAATGTAGAAAACGTAGCTTCGCGACCGCAGAATTGTGAACTGGGAGTAGAGAACTCCACATGCCATCCTGAGGCTACACTACTCTTCAAAAGATAGCCACAAAGGAAGGATAATGAAGTCGGTGGAGTGTTTCAAAAGACGACTTTAAACAACTCAATGTTCTTAACTGTTTGTCCAAGTTTGTACGAGTACCTGTTGTTTGGCAACACGTTTCGGATTCTTAAAGGTTCTATGTCAATCGATTTTTTGTGAACGCTTTGTTTGTTTTCATTGAAGTTCAGGAATGTTTTGTTTTTAAATGTGGAATGGAATTACATTTCTTTGATTGATTCTGATGTTGCTACTTTTGGTAGCGAAAATAAACGGTTCTATTTGCGGAAAATTTTCCTTTCTTGAAGTTATACTTGAAAAGATTATAATTTATTATTACTCGCTGGTTAAGGAAATGAGGGACAAAAGAAGTAAAATACTCAGCAGTGGGTAGAACAGGGCTTATAATGATGATGAGTACCGTTCTTTGCTTTATTTTTACATAGAGGGTATTTCAACCATGCCAATTATGGAAAGCTTATAGGAAGATGTAATCGCAAAATACCAACCACTATTAGCCCAACTAAAACAAACCTTCGAGACACGACCAACCCCTGCAAACATCTATAAGCCGATGTAAACACATCGCCAGTCACGAAACACCTAACATAACATAATTCACAAAGGCAATCAAAAGCCGCAACTGTCAGTCGACGTAACGGCGACACTTAGTGAACTTGGCCCGCACTGGGACCCTGCCATACGGTACCATTTGCATTGCTAATCCGACTCCTATTCATATTCCTGGCATCTACTCTGCCCTAAGCTAAAAAGTAGTAAGTCGAAAATCACATGTTTGGAGAAAACAGCGAATGTGTGTAGACTTCTCTTAATCATACATAAATACACACTTATTTCCATGAAGTTAGGTGGAAATTACAAAACGCATGCTACGAGTTTTTCGTACTCATGTGGAGACACGCACGCTGATTGCTAGTACGAGGGAATTTCTAATGATTCCTTTAGATTTATCCTACTACTATCGACTGATTACAGCGAGTTCCTCAGCTTCATAGAGGTGTCTTTTATTATTTAAAAAATATAGCCCATTTCACTCAAAGTTTTGTACTAAAACTGTAAGTAGTTGTAATTGGTCATTTAAGCTCATTGTTGTTTAATCAGTTAAAAGGTCTTTTGAGTGATAAAATCATGAAACCTTTATAAATTATGATGCTTGTGAAGCTACCAAACTCGAAGTCCAACTGTTCTTAGATTGCCTCCGAAACAACGAGGAAACATAAATATACTATAATTATTTCAAATTTATTACTTTAGCCAACGTGATTTTACTTTAAGTTGTAACTGTGATGCTAAAAATACAAAATTTATGTTTTTAGACATATCACTATTTGTCTAGCAACGCCGACGGCGGAATACTGGTGTTACAAATAGTATGTTTGCTACTTTTTATGGCAGATCATGGTGTTGATAGGGTAGCTATCTGATTGTATTAGTTTTAGTTAGCTCGGTCCCTATAATATGTAGATTTTATGGTGTCACTAAGTGTTTATGGCCAATTTGGCGCAGCCGTGAAGCACACAATATGCTTTTAACACTATGTTATTTTATATTAAACTTTTATGATTTTATTATTCAAAAACATATTTGTTTTACTTAATCTATTTATGTTTCTTATCTAACTGTTATTTATATAATGTTTTCGCTTTAAAAATAACTATTTTCAACAGATATTATACATTAAAAATGTAGTTTTATGCATTCCGCTTTGAATCTCTAACGTTCTAATAGTCATAGACTGTCTTCTCAACGTATCACAAACTATCTATATTAATTTGGCCCACTATTTGGTTTTAAGTTTGTCTTTAATTCCACACATTTCCACGTATGTAGGTAGACTAGAACTGAAACTGACTAAAAGTTAGACTGAAGACATGGAGAACACCTACTAGGGACATGGACAGCAGTTATAATATTGTCAAAACTTATTTACGTCAATTTACAGTTTACGCCGAGAGCCCAAGTTGCACCGAATTTTAAACAGCGCAGACAGGAGTTTACAAACACTGCCAGTAGTTATACCAGTGTGTGTAATTGCTTGGCAATTCCTGCAAGTTTCTAACTTGAAATTGAGGAATAAACTTGGAGTGGCAACTCTTTTAAGGCATCATTCTTCTGTTTTTCTGACACTTCCTCTATTTTACATTTTGAATGTTGATTTCAGAATAGTAGCTATACAAAATTAACTTTGGATTCCAATGCCAAACCACGTGTGATTTGCCATAATGTACCCTGACAACACCCACACGAAAACGATCAATTTTATTACAAAACAAGAAGAATAAATTCAGAAAAATAAAACATATTTCCTTTGAAATTCAACAAGGAAACGAAAACAAAATCCTCAGAGACGAATAAAACATTTTACCTGCGTGTGTGTGTTGCCCGTCAAGAGAATAACAACAAACATTTAAAACACGAATCTCTTTGATAGCAAAATCGATATAACTCTACCGACGAATAAAGATCTCAACGAATCACATCTGTGGGAATCTTCGGGATATATTCGTGACCTCATTTTAAAACCATTAAGTATCGTAGACACACACAAGTGCGGTAATGTTGGTAACACGAAGATATTCTAACACTGCGAAGAACGATGCGAAATATTTAATATCGCCACATGGATTTGAGCGAGAGATAAATGTCCTAGGCTTGCATGTCCTAGGGGGGCGGGACGAGGGGGGCCGGGGGGGGGGGGGGGGCAGAAATACTCGTGTTGTACTGGAATTCTTATAGTGAGGTGTTGCTTGGAAACAGGTGCAATAATGTTCTGGGTTTATGTGCGCGTTCAAGTGATTTTGTGTTATGGCTTAGAGAAGGAATTTTTATCGAGAAGCTGTTTTGTACTTTCGATACGTTGGCATAGACAAGTTATAATAATAAATATATTGACAGCGCCTGTGTGCCACATCTCTAGGAGCAATTTGCTTAGTACTCCCACTGAAATGTGGTTGACTGTTTAAAGAATATTACCTAACCTGTTTTTTGACAAAAAGATTATGCAAACTTGACAAAAGCCACAGTGTGGTCGTAAGAATCTTTATGAAAATACACATTTTCGATTGTAGTGTCAGTTCTCTTAAATGTGGTGAGGAGGGATGACACAGAGAGTGATGAGTATGATATTAATGGATGGAGAGGAAGAGGCAGGCCAAAGAAAAGATGGATGGTTAAGTGATGGACCGGCCAAGTGCGAGTTGGACTCGCCTATGAGGGGTTCCGTAGTACCTAGCAAGCATAGATTAGGGATATACTTATATTGAGATTAGTAAGTAATATACACAAACAATAAAAATAACTTTGTTTTTCATTGTGTTTGTATGAATGGCAGAGTTATATTTGCGGTTTTTGAAAATGTACTATATCTCAAAAACTGCTAATTGTATCTCATCCAAACTAATTTTCGTTGAAAGTTTTTGTTGAGGTCTACATTATATTTTTTTTTTAGTTTTATCATTCTCTTGTTTTAGAAGTTACAGGGGGGGGGGGACACATTTTACCACTTTGGAAGTGTCTCTCGTGCAAACTGTTCAGTTTAGAAAAAAATTAATTTTAAAGACCATGGATAGGTCTTTAAAATTATATTTTTTCTAACATAACACGTATGGGTTAGGTGAAAAAAAAATTTTGAGTTTCAATTCTAAGTATGGGGGGCACCCCCAAAGTTTGTTTTGTTTTTATTTTTGTGTGAAAATCCTAATGCGGTTCACATAATACATCTACCTACCAAGTTTCAACAGGATAGCTTTCATACTTTCGACAAAAAGTGGCTGTGACATACGGACGGACAGACAGACAGACAGACATGACGAATCTATAAGGGTTCCGTTTTTGCCATTTGGCTACGGAACCCTAAAAAGGTGTGGCATAAACTATTTTGATTCCGTACTCACGTCCTGTCCGATACGGGTCGTGTATACCCCAAATATGTAGCTAGAATTCAACCAACTTTATTCAGTTCCAGATAAGACCACCCATTGTGTCACCCTATTTAAAAGATATTGTGAAATGGATATATCTGTAATTTGTATGGTGGGCATAATAAAGAGTATTCTATCCTATGTATTGTATATGTATTGACTACTGGGGTCGAGGGACTTATCTCATTACCGTGACCCCGGGACATAAAGGGCTAATGAAGGACACCGTGGATTTTAGTCAGTACAAGTCTGACAGTCCCTCCCGCCCTGCCCGGGGTGGGAGGACTCATTTTATGATTTTACCACGATAAAAAAAAAGTAACGCCTGTTTCCATAATTCAACCAGAGACTAGTTTTTCTGTCTGTTACTGTCATGGGTGTGAAAAGAAGGACTAACACAATTTCTGATTACATCAGTCTTCCTTTACCGATCACACACGCCTTATTATGGCATCCATTAATAATTTGCATAATCATCACTCTCATAGCCGGATTCAGGGAAGCTGATGGATTCTCTGAATAGTTAATTAAAGTCAAACCTGATGTTAGCCGCTGTGATTGGTTGCGGAAATGATAATATGACATAACATGAGTTCAGACAACAGATTTGTAATTTTATTTATTGTTTATAACAGGGTTTCACCTTTTATCTGGGCCAGCGATAGCAATGATAGAATGGTAAAGTATTATACTTAAAGAAACCTCTACCTCTTCCCTCTCGGCGGTAGTACGAAGTGAACGTGTTTTTTGTTGTGACACAGTATAATTAAATTTTAATATTTATTTTATCGGGTGGCTGCTTATATGAACTCGGACCCTCCTGTTCTATCTTGTAGGAGAATCCATTAAGTGCCGCAGCCATATTGGATTGTGTCGGACCTCTCGCTCTTGCAAGCCCAGGGACCGACGAGAGGATCGCCGAAGAAATCGCCTTGAGCTGAGTTGAAAAATTCATATTTTAAAACTCAGAAAAAGTGAAGCAGCCGCTGAGATTTGAACCCGGACCATCGCCGCGCATCTAGTCTACGCTTGTAGCCACAGCGCCGAGTGAACGTGTGCGTCAGCGCTCGAAATTACTGTGCAGCCTACGAGTGTCAAACTACGTCACTGCGAGTCAGCTACGCGCTTGCTCAGTTTGAGTGCTACGCTGCTACGGTGCTACGACCACTGGATTTATCTGCTACGCAGAGTATTTATAACACGAACGCTAAAACTGTGATCTACTGTGCCGCATAAATAAACATCAACGGCGGTGATTTGTCAGCTTTGTTTTGAATTATTGTGATAAAACATTTACACATAATTATAAAGCGGTGTTATGAGTTCACCAATGAATAAGTCGGCCTCGGAATCGGAGATCAGCCTGATGGGAAATGATGATAAAAGGACGCCACCTAATTTTGTATTCCAAAGGGTTAAGAGAAGCCGTGAAGAAATTTCTATTGGAGAACAGCTGGAAGATTTTAAGAAAGAAATAAAAGATATGATGGCTCTCTTTCTTGCTCAACAGGGAAAAGAGACCCAACAAGTTTCTGCAACTTTGAAAGAAATACAAAAAACTAACTCAAACATAGAAAATACGATCACTCACCTAATAGCACAAAATCAAGATCTAGAAAAGAAAATGTCTCAGCTGGAAAAGCAGGCCAAGGAGGACCGGCAGTACATCACACTCTTGGAGAATAAAATAGAGGAAATAGAAACGGGAAGTCGTAAAGCAAACTTCGTGATAAAAAACGTGCCGAAACTAGCTGGGGAAACCAAAGAAGAACTTCTTGATTTGGTTATAAAACTTTCCAAGAGCATTGAATGTTCAATTACTAAAGGTGACCTCAAAGACGTGTACAGGGTGCGGGGAAAAAACAATAACCAAAATACTCCAATAGTTGTAGAAACTGCATCCACACTTCTGAAAAATGAGATACTCAAAATGGGAAGAACATTCAACAAAAAATATAAGTCTAAGCTGTGCTGCAAACATCTTGGATTCAAGACACAGGAAGATACTCCTATTTTCCTGTCGGAACATTTAACCCCAAAGGGATCCCGTCTATATTTCTTGGCCAGAGACCTAATAAAAACAGGAGAGTATAAGTACTGCTGGACTGCCTACGGCAAAATTTATATCAAGAAAGATGATCAGGGACAAACCATTACCATAAGAAATGAAGAACAGATTCACCAACTCATTGTTAAAACATGACTTTTACCTCTGCACATTTCATCTGCACGAGGTGTGAGTGAATTTGTTAAAAAAATCCCAGCAGTGTTCTTGTACATGCCCACGGTCAACACGTCATTTATTACAAAATCTCCCGCAGCAAGTTATTATTTTACTGTCTTCATAGTTATAAGGTATCTTTTTAAATTATTTGTACATTGTAAAACTTTATCAACAACTTACTTACATAATCTCCATTCATACACAACACATATTCATAACGCTATACATTCACACACATTCAGTCTCTACGTACCAAACACACAAATTATCAAAAAAGCCCTCACTGTTCGGCAACAAACTATACAGACATACATCTTTCAAACGACATACATAACTATAAATACATACCACCTCAACCAAACTTTACACAAATCTATTACCCATATAAGAAATTCATACACACTTAAAGTATGCTTTTATAAAACAGATATACATTTATATATATGGAAAAGCTCGCTTCAATTGGTCGAACTCGCCTTCAAAAACTCTGCTCTTAGCTGTTGTGACCATCATAATATAATGACTTCATCTGCATTTTCAATTAATATCCATGAGTAACACATTACAAACAGTGAACGAAATAGACAATATTGAAATAGCGAGTTCAATTGAATGCGACCCGTCGGATTTTTCAGAACACATACATGTTAAAAGTAATGATTTTACTATTGTGTCACAGAATATAAGGAGCATATATTGCAATTTTGATGACTTCAATGTTTTGTTATCGACTTTTAATTTTGAGACCGATGTGATAATACTAACAGAATGTAGATTGAATATTGACAAACCAATTCCACAACTTACAGGCTATCAGGCTTTTATCTCAACACGTCAGTTCAATCAAAATGATGGGGTGGTCGTATTCGTAAAACAAGCGTTAAAACCAAAAATTCAAGAAGTACATTTAACTCAGGCGACATGCCTACAACTGGATATATTGAACCATATTGTTTTGTGTATATATCGATCTCCATCAAACACAAATCTTGATCCTTTTTTGGAGTCACTCAGTCTACACTTAGATTCTCTTCCCACACTAAAAAACATCATATTGGCGGGTGACATAAATATTAATATTAGCCCAAAAACCACTGAACCGTCTCACGAACAGAAAAACCGGATGAACTACCTAAACATGCTTTCGACTTATGGTATTTTACCTGGTCATACGATACCTACCAGAGAAAAGAACTGCCTGGACCACATCATGTTGAGGATTCATAAAAGAAAAATATCTGCATCAATTGCCATTTTAAAAACATCTATAACGGATCACTACACTACTTTTCTATCACTAAGTAAAATAAAACTCAGAAATTTTATTAATAAAACCAACACTACCATCAATTTTGAGCAAGCCCTTAAAGATTTACAGGAAAAAAGTCTTAGTGACTTGCTGTTTTGTAACGATCCAAACCTGTTAACCAGTCGGCTAATACAAAAGTTGAGTGACACTATTAAAAACAATACCAATATAACAAAAATTCCCTGCAATAGACGTATAATCAAACCGTGGATCACCCCTGGGCTACTACGCTGCATAAAAAACCGCAATAAATTACAAAAGCAATCTCGGTTAGATATTCACAACGAAATTTTAAAAATAACATATTGTCGGTACAGGAATTATTGTAACAATCTCATAAAGAAATTGAAAAGAAAACACGAAAGAGAGTTGCTATCTAAATCTGTCTCTAATACGAAATTACTTTGGAATAATATAAAATCAATAACTTACTCAACTAAACCTAAAAATCAAAGCACTGACCTCTTAAACATCTTGCCATCTCCAACAGCATCGGTGAATTATGTAAATACTTATTTTTCCAATATCGGAAAACAATTAGCTCAGCAAATTCAACCTAGTAAAACTTATTGTCGTCCTAAAACCTTCCCTACCCAACCTAATTCCTTTGTGCTCCTGGATACTGACCCCAAGGAAGTGGAAACTATCCTGATGAGTTTGAAGTCAGATAGTGCTGCAGGATGGGATAACATCTCAACTCGTTTCTTAAAATACATTAGCGCGGAAGTCGTCCCCATCATAGCTCACTTGGTAAATCTCTGTTTTAAAAATGGTATCTTTCCGACACTACTCAAACAGTCTGTTATTACTCCTGTACACAAGGGAGGGAACAGCCACGATGTCAATAACTATAGACCTATATCAGTTTTGCCTGCTCTATCTAAAATTCTAGAAAAAATAATTAACATTAGACTACTTAACTACCTTAATAAATATAAAATAATATCGCCTCATCAATTTGGATTTAGACAGGGTGTATCCACTGAGGATGCAGTCGCTGCACTCAGCTCACTTGTAACTGACCATCTCGACACAGGAAGAAAATGTCTAACAGTCTTCCTAGATCTAAAAAAAGCGTTTGACACCGTGTCTGTTCCAACCCTTGTGTCGAAGTTAGAAAAAGTCGGAATAAGAGGAATAGCTCTGGACCTCTTTAAAAATTACTTGTCAAATAGAAAACAGAGAGTTAAAATAGGTGCATATACCAGTGAGGAGGCAGATGTATCTTTTGGCGTTCCACAGGGCAGCATTTTAGGTCCTACATTATTTCTGACTTACATAAATGATCTGTGTAACCTTAAAGTTGACAATGCAAACATCTTTTCTTATGCCGATGATACAGCTGTGGTTTTCTCTGGAAGTGATTGGTCTGACGTAAAACTTAAAGCCGAGTTGGGTATGGAACAAATTGCCGACTGGCTTAACGATAATGTACTAACTCTAAACACAATGAAAACAAACTATATATGTTTTACAATTTCAAACAAGACACAGCCAGATGACAATAATTTTTATATTAAAATTCATTCTTGTAAAGGAACAGATTTGGATTGTACATGTCCCATAATCAATAAAGTACCCCAAACTAAATATTTAGGCGTAATAATTGATCAAAGGTTGACTTGGTACTCTCACCTCGAACACGTAACCAATAGAGTACGAAAATTAGGCTGGATATTTAAAACCTTGAGACATGTGGTTCCAACAACATATGTTGCTAAACCAGGAGGCCCAAATAAGAACCTGTTAAATGAAATTTATATTGCCATTGCACAATCAGTTATAGTTTATTGTATATCTATTTGGGGCGGGGCGGCAAAAACAAAATTTATAGATGTGGAACGAGTCCAAAGGGCCCTCATAAAAATAATGTATTTTAAAAGACGTACATTCTCAACTAAAGCTCTTTACGAGACCAGTGGCCTGCTTAGTGTTAGAAAGTTATATATCACTGTCACACTCCTAAAGAAACACAGGACACTTACTTTTGATAAAGATAAAATAGTAAAAAGACGAAAAGATATTATAGCACAAATCCCGCAAGCAAGAACAAAATTTGCAGCGATGCAGTATAACATACTATCAGCTCGGCTTTACAACAGAGTAAACAGAAAGATATACATTTACACTAAACAACTACATGAATGTAAAAAAATTATACTAGAATGGATAAAACCACTTTCTTATGAAGACACCGAAGCACTCTTGTAACATCATAATCTCACTCACATCGCACATATCAATACGCGTCAGTCATACACTCACACCCACACTCAGACTCGCACATACACACGCACTCACAAACCGTCATTCAGTATAAGCTACTCAACTTTTACCATTACACTTTCAGATACATTCGTAACATATTAGGAGAATTTAATATTATATAGTTAAGAAAATAAAATAGTAAAAACAGTAATATACTCGTAGAATAGAACTATCTTTAGTTATGGAGGAGCGGAGTCTCCTATTACAGGCATTATTTGCTTAAAAGGAGACTCCAATCATCAACTAATGTAAGAAATATTGTTATTACGGAAATAAATATTTTGTATTTTTATTTTTAAAGAAAGGCATACAAATGCCAATCAACATAAATAAAACACTGGAAATGTTTCCTACTGTAAGCCCTTTTTTTGGCGAGGTAAAATCATCATTATGAGTCCTACCGCCAAGAGTGGAGGGAATTTACGGTGTTCTTTCATTATTTACTTAGGTTACTTCTATCTATAAATTGTTCTCAAATAACATTTTTGTTACTCTAAAGTGCTCTAAATGAGATTTCATTTAAAGAGGCTTTTTGTTTTAAATATTGCCTCAAACTATCTCCTGTATCGCTTGGGTGCGTTTTCAAATATTTAAAGTCACATACAAATACTGAGACGGTTAGAAGCGATTTTTCTTCATTTATATTCTTCCGAGTTGCTTAAATCTACGCAATGCTACCTGTATTTTAATCTACCGCTGTCAGGTAATATCGGTTCGACGTCACGTCACGTCGACGTCACCCAAAGCGTGCATTGTTATTCACGTGAGGGGGGAGGGGAGGGGGTGACGTCAGACGTAGGATCATTTTGCAGCGGAATATTAGAATTTTTATTCACGTTTCCTAAAGCTTCAGATTATTATGTTTGATCTTTGTGGCTCCATTGCGGGCTTATGCCGTATTTTTAAGATTTTAAAGGAAATGGGTTTGTGGTTTATTTTGATTTCGATTGCAGTCCGGATTAAAAAATGTTTGTTTGTTTTGTTAGATATTAAAACTTAATTTAAAGGGGTAGTAGTATGAAAGCTATGACGAAGGTGAATCATTTGTGATAGCCACATAACATTTGTATAAACTATACAAAGATCTTTTACGGCGAAAACAAATGTTTATGACTAGTTAGAACTTTAGAAGTTGAATGAATATTAAAATAATCTGATACCCAAATGTTATTCCTTTAACAAAGTAACAGAACTCACAGGACAAGACAAGAAATTCTTCAGTAGAAACCAACTCAAAATTCCAAGAACAAAAACAGTAATAAATCGTTGCGAAGCGAAGTCGCAAGCTGCCACTACTCCAATAAAATGCATCCTCCATCCATCAGAGCTCACAACTTCAGAAATTATCGTTACATTAATGTTATTACACGGAGCGGAAAAAAGTAAAACTTCAACGCAGGCTTTACGTGAATTTTTCATTAAAAACAATTTCTCTGGCGAACGCCATTTCTGAGATGGTTGGCAATTAGTGGGCCCCCGTAATTGCCCAAATGAAATCCTCTCGGGTATTGTAAAGACGAGACCCACTGTTACAGAAGGAAAACTTAAATAAATGACCTTAGAATGTCTTGTCTTTTGAATTTCAGCGATTATCGTGAATAATTCCAATGTCAAAGTTTTGATATCTCACTCTTTTAAAGAGGAACGCTTTCTACTCGGTTAACATAGATTTAATTTCCGCACTTTTATGATTACCAACTTCAGTTAAGATAATTTAGCAAAAAGTAAAACTCTGTTACATCAAGCCGGATAAACAAAAACAAGGAAAACTTCACTGCTTCTTGTTCAAGAAAGAAAAAGTTAATATTGGAAGTTTGTTAGTAAAAGTGACCGTGTATTATCTTATTTATAAATATTAAAGGCAAGAGAGAAGCATGACTCATTAAACTCATTATTACTAGACATGGTTTACTGATAGACCATGCTATTCATAAAAATGGACTGTATTTGACGAGACTGGACTGGATTCAACTGGGCACGTCCATTCACTGTGATAGCCGTTACATTTAACCGCTTCAACTTGGCTTCAGGTATCGAATTGGATTTCATCTTGTGGTCAACATTGCCCTCAGTACGGCCATAACTACTCATCATAACTATGTTGGTGGAATGCAGTAGTCTAATGAATTGAATAATTTTTTTTGTAAAAAAACGTTGCACCGTACTAGCAATTTCTCTCGTATCGTGGTTGCGTTTACATACATAGAAACTGACATACACAAACACCGATCGAATCCGAAATGAGGAGATCCGTAGACGAACTAAAGTCACCGATATATCCCACCGGATTAGCAAGCTGAAGTGGCAATGGGCAGGCCATATTGCTCGCAGAGCAGATGGCCGATGGGGTCGAAAAGTGCTAGAGTGGAGACCGCGGACTAGCAAGCGCAGCGTAGGACGTCCACCAACAAGATGGACAGACGACCTTATAAAGGTATATTATCTGAAGATCTAAAGGAGAGGCCTATATTCAGCAGTGGACGTCCTATGGCTGAGATGACACAAACACCCAGACCTGGAACAATTCAATCAATCAATCAATCAATGAGCCTTTTATCCTGAACTATTTAACGTTTTTCCTTATTTTTTCTTAAAGTATGTCTCTTAGTTCAGTGTGCCTTTTGGCATAGGCCTCCTCTAACATCTTCCATTGCTTTCTGTCTCTGGCTACTCTTCTCCAGTTGGGACCAGCTGTTAACTTTAACTCATCCTCCCATCTCTTCCCTTGCCTTCCTCTGTTCCTTTTACCATCTCTAGGGTACCAGTCAGTAATGATCTTGCTCCATTTATCATTAGTACTTCTCATTATATGGCCCGTCCATCTCCACTTTAGTTGGTCTATCTTTACCAGCACATCTGTAACTCTAGTTTTTGATCTAATAAAGGTGTTTCTTTTCCTATCCTGTTTTCTGATGCCGATCATGCTCCGCTCCATAGCTCTTTGGCAGTTTATTAGTCTGTCTCTTTGATGTTTAGTGAGGGACCAGGTTTCGCAGCCATAGGTAAGACATGGGAGGATACAGGCATCAAAAACTTTCTGTTTCAGTCCCGTGCTTAGTTCCGTGGATTTCATTACTTCCTTTAACGACCAGTATTTCTTCCAGCTGTTAGCTATTCTTTTGTCGATTTCCTTAGTGGATTGGTCTTTGTGTGAGATGATTTGTCCTAAGTAAATATATTCTTCTACATAGTCGAGAGGGTGGTTGTTTATTTTGATTTCGAAGTTGTCCCGGTTGGTTAATAGTTTAGTTTTGTTAATGTTCATGAGTAGTCCGATTTTCCCACTTTGTTTGTTCAGGTCCTCAATCATTTTCCCTAGGTTATGTGGGTTTTCCTCAAATAGGACAATATCGTCTGCAAACCTTAGATGGTTAAGTTTCCTTCCGTCTATGTGTAAGCTATATTGGTCCCAATCCAACTTCCGGAACACATTCTCCAGAACCGCAGAGAAAAGCTTAGGGGATAATGGGTCCCCTTGTCTGACTCCTCTACCAATCTTAAAAGTATCTTCAAGCGTTTCCAGTTGAATTCTTGCTTTACTGTGAGAATATATATGTCGGAATCGAGACGTATTCGGAACGCCAGCGCCATCCGGTGGCGCTCGATGGAGTTAGTGTGAGGCGCGCTAGCGACGGTCAACGGCACTTCACTGTTGGCAGCCGGCGCGAGCGGATCACTAAAACCATCCCGCGATCTGAGATACGTATACCTACATTTTTTTAAGTACAGTTATAGTGCAGTGTTCATTAGTGCTAAATAGGAAAAATAAACCAAGATGATTTTCAAGTGTAAAAAGACTGCTTTCTTTATCCAACACTACCCACCGATGACGCCCACAGCAAAGAGGACCTACATTGTGTGCCAATAATGAGGATGGAGACGGTTATCCTTCGACATCAGAATTGGGATACGTGTTGGAAAAGAAAAAAATAATAATAATCGAAGCCAGCGTACTGTGAAGAACTACCCGCATTCGATTCTGAAAAACAAGGTACCGACGCAAGATTATGGTACGCGACGGCAGATTTGTGTTTTTGTCGAGAATCCACCAAGCGGGGGTTGACTTGTTCTGGCTGCAAGGTGCTAAAAGGTGAAGCATCAACCTGGCTATCTCAAATAGCCTACGAAGGAATTTAAGGTATTTTTTATAACACGATTTATTTCGCATTGGCGGGTACCCTTATTAAAAAAAAATGAGCGGCGAAAAACCAAGTGATAAAGAAACGTTGCCCGCGTTTGCCAGTCGTTTCATATCTGATGCGAAAAATGAACACCATCCGGGAATCATCGAATACAAGTGAAACCAAGCGAGGAAAAATAACGTCGATTAAGCGTTATAACTGCGGTAAAACGGTCATAAGCGTATTGAGTGCAGAAGTAAGCTGATGGACACGAAGGGAAGACCTGTAAAACCTACAGCATCATCGAGCCAAGTGACGCAGCAGCCGGCATCGAAGACCTTGGTGTGCTTCAAATGTGGCAAGCCAGGTCAAATAGCCGTGCGCTGTACGAGCAGTGGTGGCGGCAGCGGCAGCGGACCAGTTGACGGCGCGGCGCGAGGCGTCGATGTCTGAGTTGAGCAACCACCATCAGGCAGGATTGACTTGAAGGACACAGGTGAATTGTTTCATTTTTTACTTACGATTCTGGTGCTGAATGCTCGTTGGTAAAAGAAAGTTTTGCACCGTAATTTTGTGGTAAACGTGTTTGTAATGTTGTTGTTATGACTGGTATAGGTCAGACACGAGTATTCAGTCCAGAACAGATTTTATGTTGTGTAGTGATTAACGGGTGATCATCCTCTTGAAATTTTGTTACATGTTTTGCCCGACAATTATTAGCAAAGCGAGGTCGCGATTATTTCTGGGTTTTTCTGTAAACATGAATAGACAAGTCTAGGCTTTTGCAAACGCTTAAAGAATTTTCTGAGTTTTTCATTATAGTGTGGGGAATATGATAAAGCCCGATTTGACAAAACAAAGGCAAAAAAATCGCTAATCGCAAGATTTTGTGTTATTATTAGAAAATGAAGAACGAAATCAGTCTCAGTTAGATCCAAAGTTCAAGGGTCCGTTTAGAGTGAAAGAGATTTTGTATGGTGACCGTTAGACATTGAAACCCTTGAATTCTAAGTGTACCTACAAACATGAAAACGGGTCATGTACCAGTCGAAGTTACCATAGATTCTGATTAAGTTGTTGTGAGAGGTCGAGTAAAGCGGTCTATAGGCCGTATTGTTTTCGACCGTACCAGTGGTTATTACGTAGTCGTAGCCCGGTAGAAATCGGTATCTCTTGAGGTGACTCAAGCAGTCCGTGGGTAGGCGATAGGCGTTTAACCTTGGCGGAGGTCGGGGTCTTGAGAGACCATAGTGTGTTGTCACCAGTGGTTATTACGTAGTCGTAGCCCGTAGAAATCGGTATCTGTTGAGGCAACTCAAGTAGACCGTGGGTAAGCGATAGGCGTTTAACCCTGGTGGAGGTTGGGGTCTTGAGAGACCATAGTGTGTAGTCAGCGGGTGATGCACACGGGCGATCCACGTGGTGGATGCGCACAGAAGTTTGATCCATGCGTGGATGTGTGAAAGCAATGTGATTGCTGGTCGGCTGGAGAGCCGTGGCGTTAGAGGTTTTACTCGAAAGTCGAATGATACTGGAAAATTGGAGGTTTTTTTTGCAATAGAGTTGTGAAAGTTGATGCGAACGACTGTGGTACATGGCCTAGGGTAGTTGTTAGTGGCATCGGAAAGTTGTTAGTGGCCTAGGGTAGATGTTAGTGGCCTAGGATAGATGATAGTGGCCTAGGGTATGTTAGTGGCCTAGGATAGATGATAGTGGCCTAGGGTAGATGTAAGTGGCCTAGGGTAGATGTTAGTGGTCTAGGGCAGTTGTTAGAGGCCTAGGGTAGTTGTCAGTGACCTAGGGTAGTTGGTAGAGACCTAGGGTAGTTGTGAGTGGCCTAGGGTAGTTGTTAGTCACCTAGGGTAGTTGTTAGAGGCCTAGGGTAGTTGTCAGTGACCTAGGGTAGTGATTAATGTATTTTCAATTACCTGTTCCCAGTGTTTGATTAATTTAAAGAGTATTGGTTTTAATGATACAGTAGAGTTCTGAAACTTCCTTATTTTCACCAAAGAACTGAATCTAGAGTTTGGTCAGGAATGACCGAGTGGAACAGTGTTCTGTCGTGGACTATTTTGTGTTTCAGAATGACTATCACACGAGGACGAGTGGAAAGAGTTGAATGAGGCCTACACCAAGATGATAGAAAGAGGATGAAGAAGAAGAAGAAGATCACACGAGGACGTGTGCAAGCAGGATGGCCGTGTCGGAATCGAGACGTATTCGGAACGCCAGCGCCATCCGGTGGCGCTCGATGGAGTTAGTGTGAGGCGCGCTAGCGACGGTCAACGGCACTTCACTGTTGGCAGCCGGCGCGAGCGGATCACTAAAACCATCCCGCGATCTGAGATACGTATACCTACATTTTTTTAAGTACAGTTATAGTGCAGTGTTCATTAGTGCTAAATAGGAAAAATAAACCAAGATGATTTTCAAGTGTAAAAAGACTGCTTTCTTTATCCAACACTACCCACCGATGACGCCCACAGCAAAGAGGACCTACATTGTGTGCCAATAATGAGGATGGAGACGGTTATCCTTCGACATATATTTTTCTAATGATTTTAATGTATGACATAGGGATCCCCTGCAACTCCAGGCTTACCCATATGGCTTCATGACTGATACTGTCGAAGGCTTTTGTGTAATCGATGAAGGCCATATAAAGAGGTTTGTTGTACTCTTTATACTTTTCCATAATTTGTTTCATATGTAAATGATCGATTGTAGAGAAGTTCCTCCGGAAGCCGGCCTGTTCTATGGGTTGATTTTCATCCAAGGCAATGCTTATTCGTCCTAGGATAACCTTTGAGAAGACTTTATAAATATTCGACATCAAACTTATTGGTCTGTAGTTTTCAATGTCTTCTTTTGGAACAATTACTTACAAGTAATTATACAGGTAATTATACAAGTAATTATACAGGTCATACAAATATTTGTTACTTTCGAGTATTTAAATACCGACACGCTGCACAACAGTCGATAGAGAAATTCCTAGAGCGGGGCAACGTATTTCAAAAAAATACCACTGCTTAATGCTTAGAGGACAACAGTTGTGACGTTATGATATGTTATTAAAATGTATACCTATTAATTACCTTGGGTGTATAAATAAAACTGATAAAAACGTGTACTCATATGAGTACAAGGCACTTACCATATCTAGTTAACCGTTAGGTTCTTGTACAAGTCCAGTATACGCGGAGCCTTATCCAGGCATTCTCCGTACGTCCCTCAGTTAACCTATTTACGTTGTTATCCGAATAATAACGAGAAAGCCTTTATTTTTAGAAGGCATCGTTTTAAACGTCGGAACAGGGTTACAGTACATTTGGGTAATACGTTTTAGAGACGGTATAAAGTTTAGTGGCTTGTTTTATTTTGTATCTATCTTGAAACTGACTTCAAGGTCTGAGGAAGGGAGACAACGGGAAATGAAAATACGTTTTCCATAAGGAAATGTGATTAGGTTGAATTGTTGATTAGTTTTAGTTGCTAATTTCTAAATTTGTATAATTCATTTTTTTTCTCTTTGTTTATTTTTGTGAAGTTATCACTTATTTTTTGTGAAGGCTGGTTAACCTGTCATTGGCGACTGTGTAAGTTCTAGTCTTATTATAATTATGTACCTTTTTTTTAGCGTGGTAAAATCATCAAATGAGTCCTCCCACCCCGGGCAGGGCGGGAGGGACTGTCAGACTTGTACTGACTAAAATCCACGGTGTCCTTCAATAGCCCTTTACGCTCCGGGGTCACGGTAATGAGATAAGTCCCGCGACCATATAATTATGTACCTTAACTTTACTGTACACGGAAGCTGTTGTAAAACCTTCATAAATAAATAAATAGGTTAGGAAATGTTGTTAGGTAATAATAGGTTTATACAATATTAACATAATGGCATATTGAATCTACGTAACACTTAATTTTTTTTTGTATTTTTTATAACAACATATAATCACAGGCGTATCATAATGTTCTTTGACTGAGTATTTAATACATAGATATGCAATAGGAGCAATCGCTGATGATCTGCTGATATTTATTGAAGAGTCCTCGATTTCTCCTAGATGCCATCATCTGATCCTGACCTGATTATAATGGGACCATCTGTGAAGCATTTTCCAAATCGGCACAGGCGTCATCGAGAAATCGGGGAACATACATAAAATAAAAAGATTCCGACGAATTGAGAACCTCCTCCTTTTTTCGAAGTCGGTTAAAAACCATTTATTAAGGGATTTTCAATAGTGTCAAAAAACCAGTAGGCATAGACCATATCTACTGTTTTCCTATAGAACTACATCCCAGAAAATCTTCCCCAAAAATGTTAAAATAACCTGGTATAAATATCTAGGTTAAACTTGACTAAGATTATAGAACAACTGTCATTTCTCATCAGAATTTCCAAGACTTCGTCAGTTCGTACGCTCAACGTCTTGACTGACATTATAATTCCATTTCAGTCAGCTTCAACAATGCCTCATAATCGCAGGATTTCGTATTTTAATTACGGATTACGACTGAAATAGGCGAATGAACTACTAAATGGATTTTATAATGGGAATGGAGGGTACTAGGTGCGTTGTTCGAAGGTCGGCTTTATCCAATTGAATATAGTTTTGTATTCAATTCAAGTTTTAATTGGTGAATGAGTTTGGACAGGGACGGGGTTGCAAATAATAAGTAGGTTTGCCTCACTTGTTCAGTGGTCGTAAGCGGTACCGCTAAATATGAGAACTTAGTGTCAATTCCTTTTTTTGGGTGTTAAAAGCATCAAGTGAACCTTCCCCACCCGAGATGGAGCCTTTTTCCTTTCGTTCTCCTTTGCGTTTCAGGGCCATGGAATTTTGCTTCCATAGTCACTCTCTCTTCACTCACGTCCTTCTTTATCAGTTGTGCGACCCCTACTTTAAATCTCGGTCAGGACAAAGGTGTAATTGGATTAATTATTTTTTAACGCATTAACGCATGCGACGTGCATCGTAAAGATGATTTTTAAGGAAAGAAGACGAGAGAATAGAAAATTTAGCTTCTGACTGCGGAAAGGCGTTTGGAGTACTTAAATCCAGTAGTGTAATTGAAATTTTCCAACACGATTTTTTCATTAGTAGCCAGGTCAGGATAGGCTCGCCCCTTATTACATGAGGCTGAATCATAACTGGTGAACTGTACCATTTTTATTTTGGGGTTCGTTGTTATTATTAATCTTGTTTTCAACAATTTCTCTTTCTCTCTCATTTTCTCTCTCCATCTCTCTCCAGCCAATTGATACTATTGCTTAACGTAAGCCTCTCCCGAAGAATGTCAACCATCATAACCGTGACTAGAAATATGAGAAGCTTTACTTAATTAAAAATGTTTTTACTCAAAAGATACAAACTTTTTTTTTAACTAAAATTAACCTTACTTTTATACTTCTTTAATAATACTCGTGTTCTAAAACTAATAGAACATTTTTTATTAAAGCACCCGCTATTCCGTCGTCAGTTTTTAATAAAAATTCTGAGGCTTCTGATCGAATAAAAATGGTTCGTGAGAAAATAGCGGCTTTTACTTTGCCATTTATCTGATTGATGTCTTACTTTGAGAACCTATCTAGATTCTTTTAACTTAAATGCCTATTTAAAAGATGTTTTCTCTAAAGGAGGAGAGTCAAATTTCAAGCTTGGATGCACAATTTAAAAACCTTTGATGAATTAAATTACTGAGTCACGTTTATTACTAAATTGGCCTTTGGTTTTACTGCCGCTGCTCAACTCCTATTAATCGTAGCATGATATTAGCCTAAAGCCTTCCTAGATAAAAATATCAAATACAAATCGAACCAACAGTTCCTGAAATTTAAGCGAGTTCAATCAAACTCTTCAGCTTTATAACATTCAAAAGTATGGATTTTAAAACTTAACCTTCAATCAACACCGTGACTTTTTAGTCGTCTTACAAAAGTGGTCCACTTAATGTACCCGACCTAAAATACATCTAGGCGAGTTTTTTTTTAATCGTTAATAATATTTTTATTATTAATAATTTATAATTAAAAAAGGGTAAACGTGTACCTACTACCTGCTTCTTAGAAATTCCTAATAGACAGTTAAAATACATTGTCTGACCTGGGAATCAAATCAAACCAGGCCTCAATCTCAACATTCCTCTTACAAATTAATGAGTGAGATTTTCGAATGAGAGAAAAAAATATTAAAGCCAATAACAGAAACTCCTTCCTTTTAGAATTAAAATCAATATAAAATCACTTTTATTTTTTCTCTCTCCAGATGTGCACTTGTGCCTACAAAACTAGGTTATCCAAGTGAATTTCTAGTGTTATTGTTTTTGGCTGGCGACTGCGTCATTGTAGCAGTTCAGCTGCTTATGTGCGGCATATTTCATTCTATAATGTTCATTACCGCACTGCCGGCGGTGCCTTGGGTTGGTAACAAGTATTCTTCGAGACCAGGATGTTTCTTTGCTCGTGTTTTTAAACATTTCGTGTTGATTGTGATGAAGAAGAAGATTTTGCCAGTTATATAGACTTTCCATACGACAAAATTCAAATTTTCAAATGATAGTTGAAACATAGAGGTCATTGACTTGTTCACCCTTAAAGTTGTCGCATATTGTTATGATGATGGTAGTAGTCTACAAGCAATTCACCACATCAAAAGTCAATTTGTATCTACTGTCGCGATTAATAATTATCCAATCACAAACAGCTAAAATGAGTTTAAGGAAGGATTTACCGACAAGAGGTTTGATAGGCTGTCAGGAAACTGAATATTTTCTTGGAATTTATCCTTAAACGTTAAAACAATAACAAAAACAGCGATATTTTGGGGGCATAAAAATAGAACAATATCTGCTACATGTTAGGGGAACAGTGTATAGACGGGGACGCAAGGTATGATGGGAAATCACACACTTAAGGCAAACCTACAAATAACTTTTCTTTTGGAAGTCGGTGACTTTGCTTTTTTATTTCATTTTATTGACTTTTTTGCCAACGACTTCCGAAAAAAAGTTTATTTATGCAGTAAACCACCCTATTGGCACAGACAAACAATAAAATATAATTAAAAACTACAAAATTATGCTGTGTGTGAACTGTGACTGGGACCACAAGACATAATAACTGTGAAAGTACCGTAGATGTCCTTATCATCTATGATTTAGTCCATATTATCCTTCCTTTGATTTTCAAAGACTGTTGTACAGTAATCAGTCATTTTGATGGAGGTTTGAAGTTACATTATCCTTCGTGAAGGGGACGTGTAAAGTTAATACAGTATAATGTACACGTTATTTTAAAATATAATTAGTTTTTACGTCATTATCCATCATGTCACAGCTCCCTGGATCTATTTATTTTTGTCTTCATTTTAAATCACATAAAATAAATCAGACGAACTGTACCCTGAGCACGAGTTTTCAGTATTTGAGACGTAAAGTAAACTGGAACTTTGACAACTTCAAATTGACAATTTTCAAGGAAAAAATTAGTTCCTACTTCGCACACCAGAGGCGCTGTTCCATTTTTTCATACAAGAAACGCTGTAAATACTGGAAAAACGCTGTAAAGTAAAAGAGTGAAAACTCGTGCTCAGTACCCTGAGCACGAGTTTTCTGTATTTGAGACGTAAAGTAAACTGGAACTTTGACAACTTCAAATTGACAATTTTCAAGGAAAAAATTAGTTCCTACTTCGCACACCAGAGGCGCTGTTCCATTTTTCCATACAAGAAACGCTGTAAATACTGGAAAAACGCTGTAAAGTAAAAGAGTGAAAACTCGTGCTCAGGGTACAGGGTACTGAAATAGGTTTTCCTAGATAGTTAATAAAAATAAATCAGTTTACATTGGTAATGGTATCTTTTAGTATCCACCAAATTAGATCCAAATCAACAATATTGTTATAAAATTAATATCTGGCAGTCCAGTCCAGTTTCAGAATTGAGAATTCGAAGCTAGGTACTTGTCAAAGTATTTTAGCATTAATCTAGAGAATTCAGACTTCAATATAGTTGAGAATTACTAAACTAATGATACTATTGAGGTGATCGTTACTTCAACGCCCTAAACAATTCCCATTTAAGTTTACTGCTAAAGAACATTTTCATAAAATTTAAAAAAAAGTCTTTGAGTGTTGCTGAAGCAGACTTTTCCCAGTTTGCATTCTTGCATAAAAATCTGAAATTAATTAAAATCGATTTATTGAACAAAATAAAAACAGTCAATCATTTTACATGACACGTGAATTCACCATAGTAACCTTTCAGATTTCGAGAGTGTCTCACATGATGTGATCTTTAGGATAGGTTGTTATTTCATGAGACCTTGACATTTGCTTTAGTATTTATTTCTTTAGTTTGTTAAATATGAACTTGAACCTAATTATCTACTATTACTTGAATGAGATTTGAACCTAATTATCAGGCGAATGTGAAGAGTAGGGTTTACTTGAGAGCCTATAAATATGTTCTAGTTATTTATAAATGATTAATAAAAAGTGCCTAGATTTTTTTGGAATGGATATTTATTTATCCATTCCAAAAAAAAATAAGCATGTCATAGAGGTTTATAAGATATTTAGGAACAAAGAATCAAAGGCTTT
This sequence comes from Agrotis exclamationis, assembly GCA_950005045.1. Lineage (NCBI taxonomy): Eukaryota > Metazoa > Arthropoda > Insecta > Lepidoptera > Noctuidae > Agrotis > Agrotis exclamationis. The sequence goes on along the minus strand of OX465434.1, from coordinate 803,652 downwards.
TTTTTTTTTTTTAGGTGGTAAAATCATCAAATGAGGTCTCCTGCCCTGGGTGGGGCGGAAGGGACTGTCAGACTCTTACTGACTAAAATCCACCCGTGTTCCTTCGGATGCCCTTTACGTTCCGGGGCCGCGGTATCCTGGGTTAAGAAAAACCCGCAACCCCAGCAGGCATTTGGCCCCATAAGGGGCCCCGTCAGTTTGCTGACTACTCCCCGAAGGCACGCGCGAAACATGACACGACGCGCCACCGACCCGGGCTTGGTCCTTGGTCGGACGGCGAGCTACCCATTGCTCACCGTCCGCAAGCCCGCTCCGCCGCTGTGCCCTCTGCTAATCAGAGGGACACGCGTTGGAGCGTCCACCCGACAGGCTATTCGCATACGGGCAAAGAGACCCCTTAGGCACTCAGTGCCTAAGGAAGAGTTTTTGCCCGCATCCCAGGGTGCACCGGCCCGAAAAACTGGTCTTCCCCACGGACGTATCTGAGAGGGAACTCCAGTCCACGGGCGCACGTGGAGGTTTCCTGTCTTAGCACCCCAAGAATCAAAGGCTTAATGAAATAATCTTAAATATAAAATACTATCGGCTTTATTACAAAACGTGGTGTAACTTAGACCAAGGTTTAAATCAAAAATCCATTTTTGAATTTCGAACTTTATTCCAACTGCTATAAAATTCTAAAATGCACATTGACAACTTAGACCGGGATCTAAACTCGGTTTTGGTATTAATAACTTTACGACAGTAGAAATAAAGTTCGAAATTCAAAAATTGATTTTTGATTTAAACCTTGGTCTAAGTTAAACCACGTTTTGTAATAAAGCCGCTTGAGTCTTAAACAAGGTTTGTCCAAAAATGTACTTACATTTAGCAGAAAATATACTTTATTTCATTAAAAAATGTGTCGAGTTTAGGAATTACAGTCATTCCAATTATAAAAACTCAATATAGCCCTTATAACACAACCCTTACAAATAACATTTGGACCGAAACACCATCTTCAAATCACACTTACAATTTCATTAAGTAATCGCTCCAATATACCCAGTAAAGTCGCGTCCGAGTGTGCCCGGAGCGTGCCCATGCCGCGCCCACTGTGTGCCCACTGTGTGCCCACATTGTGCCCACCCTGTCCCCTCACCGTGCCCCGGCTACAATCAACTCGGACGGGATCAACTTGATTAAAAGCCCTTTGTGACGTGTAGTCGTACCTACAAACATTGCGAATCGTATCTGTGGAGGGACGCTGATATCTTCAAAGTTTGCATATATCCTCGGGAGAAGTTTCTTAGATCTGTAGGAACAAGTAAGTTATTAATAGTAGTAAGAAATATAACTTTTTAAAATAAACTTACTAATTTAAAAGTTTATTTTTGTAATTTGAAATAAAGAAGAAAGAAAATATAATATGTTTATTAGACATAGGCAAGGCGCACAATGTTCTCACAAAAAAAAAAAACAGGAAATTTGAAAAGGAACACAAAAGGAGTATCTCACGACTATGCCAAATAGGCTCAGTTCAACAAAAAGCCAGGCCAGTAGGTACCTGATGAACTGAAATAGGTTGTCCTAGTTAGTAACTCAAATCTGGCCAACGTATAACACTTTTTAGGGTTCCGTAGCCAAATGACAAAAACGGAACCCTTATACATTCGTCATGTCTGTCTGTCTGTCCGTCCGTATGTCACAGCTACTTTTTGTCGAAAGTATAAGAGCTATCCTTTGAAACTTGGTAGGTAGATGTATTATGTGAACCGCATTAGGATTTTCACACAAAAATAATACCAAAACAAATTTTGGTGGTGCCCCCCCATACTTAGAATTGAAACTCAAAAATTTTATTTCACCAAACCCATATGTGTGGGGTATCTATGGATAGGTCTTTAAAAATGATATTGAGATTACTAATACCATTTTTTTCTAAACTGAACAGTTTGCGCGAGAGACACTTCCAAAGTGGTAAAATGTGTGTGTCCCCCTCTAACTTCTAAAATAAGAGAATGATAAAACTAAAAAAAAATATATAATGTAGACCTCAAAAAAAACTTCCAACGAAAATTGGTTCGGATGAGACACAGTTAGTAGTTTTTGAGATATAATACATTTTCAAAAACCGCAAATATAACTTTGCCATTCATACAAAAACTATGAAAAACAAAGTTATTTATATTGTTTGTGTATATTATATTACTTACTAATCGCAATATAATTATATCCCTAATCTATGCTTGCTACTACGGAACCCTTCATGGGCGAGTCCAACTCGCACTTGGCCGGTTTTTTATATGGAAAAATCATCAATGAATACCTAGTGGGGCGGAACGGACTGTCAGATTCGTATTGCCTAAAATTTATTGTATTCCTTCAATTGCCTTAATTGCCTTTTATGTGCCAGGATAACAGTTGCCTATTTGGACACTTCTGCGAAACGTAAATGACGAATATTACCCTTAAAGCTACGAAATAAAGTCGCTGTAAATAAAAAAAAATATTACTGTAAATTAACTTTCTTTACGCTACCAACAATATAACATGGCCTGTATGTCGAGTATTCACCAGATATTAATAGTATTACCGCACAAATACTGTTGAGGTACGACTAACATAAACTAAATTATGTCAAGTAATTACATTCCCGCTTTATTGATTATGTTTCCTATTCAATTCGTATCGTGATTGAATTAATTACAGTTTAATTATTGTGAGTTATACCTAGTATATTATATTGCTATTCGGCTACATATTGTATTTCACATATTAATAGTAATTATGGGTCAGATAGGCAGTCCCTCCATTTAAATCTCGATATTGAGCTGCAAATAGAGATGGGTTTATTACATGGACTTATTGCACATTGAAACGCCCGATAGATAAATGCCCTTAAAAGCCAAATAAATGTATTTTACTTGGGCTTTTTGCCCAGTTAAGTATCTGCTAAATTTTTAACAGTTATATAGTTTTTATGCCCAGTGACCGGGCATTTATTAGGGCGTAAACTCATTTATGCCCATTTTGTTCGTAAATGATTTTGCCCTCGGCCCATTTCTATCTGCAACTGGTTAAACTGGAAATCCACCCAACGACCATATTTTTTTTTAATAATAAATATATACGTGTTTCTTCAGGAATTCTGGCAAAACACTTACCTCATATAAAATCTAATCTATTTTTCCTACCCGCAACAACACAATCAAATTCATAAAGCGATCAGGCGTCGTACAATAATTCGGAAAATACGCAGCATTTGCGAAACGGAACGCGTCCCATATTCCAGCCTCATAAAAATATACATATATAATACATAACACTGAAGGTTTCAGATATCTGATTATAGTATTGGGTCCCCATCACATTATGTTAATGGATACTTGGGAGACGCCTGCTTATAGAAATAGATTGATTTCCAATTTTTTCCCCTAGCCCGTGGCTCCGAGGAGGCGAGGCCTGATTGATTTTTAGGTTATTGCGTCGGATATTACTATAGGTTTTCGATAATTATACGATAATGTCGGGCCCTTCTGTTTCGCGCCGTTATCGGGGACCGCGGCATTATCCGTACGCATCGCTAGTTATAATTGTATTTTACTGCTCACTTTTATTGCAGTTCCACAGATAGAATTAATATTGCTGGGTTTAGGGGACATGAGCTGATTTTTAACTGGCTACATAAAATATAATGCACTTGTAACAAAAAGATTATATTTATTTCAAGTGACTGCCAAACTTTGACTGCTTGCTAAAGGTGCTTTGGTCCTTTATTAAAAATAAAACTGTATCTTTCATATTTAGTTGATTTCCAACCATAGAAATAATGAAAGAAACAGCAATGTTTCAAACCATGTAATAAGTGACGTTAATTAACTAACTGGACACTTGTTTTCTCACATAGTAGGGGCAAAATTCACAAGCAAATTCGACAGACAAGACTCGTGTCCATACGTCAGTAATATGTCACAGTACATACTACTCCTGAACTAACTGTAGCGTAGTCGGGGAGCTCGGCATTACAAGTAATTACTCGCTTTTAATTAAACGACTGAATCAAGCTGTCTCCTGCACTAGCTCCACTGACGGAGCTAATGAACTAAATAAAGATATGTTGCTTTTTATTTATTCTTAGTTTTACTTCGTGATGTTTGATTTTTGTAGGTACAAGTATTTACTTGTAGTTATTTACTGGGAAAATCTGGATTTAATGATCTGTTTTTGCCTTGACCATTACTAAAAACGAAATTAATTAATGTGTTATAAAAAGCACTTGTTTTAATTAAGACGCGGACTGACTACGATTTTAATCGCTTATGACCGCGTAAACTATTGTCACCACTATGGAGCGTCAATAAGACTGAAAATTGAAAAAATGATATTTGTGTTGAAATGTGACATAAGCTGCGAATGGGCATTTATTTTACTGCTTTTCTTTGGATTATTTAAAATATAGACATAAAATTAAATAATGGTTTGGTTAAAGTTTTAAAAAAATGGAAAACCTACTAAATTCTTAAAAAAAAACTGTTGTTATCGCTGGAAATACAGAGATCTTGGACGTCAAAGTTTTTTTTGTGCTACAACTTCCCAATTTTTTTTTGGGAATAATAAACTATTATTTATTATTCTGTTCGGTTTAAATTCTTCTTTATACCCTTCTCTGTTCACTGTATTTTTCGCGTTACTTATTTTTATTACATTACGTCATACTCGACGTTCTAAGAAACCAATTTTTGGGAATATTGAGATAAGACCGCGCCTTAATGGTGGATTGTGTTATTTTAGACTATGAACACGTGGTAATTGTCTAAAAAACACCATCCACCATCTTGATGTTTCAATTCATTGTTGCCTCCTCCTGACAATGATATTCTAGCGCCGAAAGAACCCTTCTGGTGAAATTTTCTACTGAGAACACAAAACTGTAACATCAAAGCATACTCAAGCACGAAACCACCTCACTATCCAAAACTAAATAACTTGTAACCCTAAAAAGATTACCTCCGAAGATTTTCCAAGATGGGCGAACACCTTAACCCGAGGCCGCGACGTCAATCGGCTACCCTTCAGCAATTACGGTCGAACAGGCCCCATCAGACTGTAATTTTCCACGCCACTTGGCTTAATTAGGTCAAACGTCCGTCCCAAGGGACTCTCGGACACAGTTTAAGACGCTCAGGGTTTAAACTGGGCCTTAAATCGTCTTACGTCAACAAACGCCTTGTTTTGATAAAGACTTTCTGGATTAATATAAGGGGATTTGAGATTTTATTGTTTCAGGGATTTATTTGGACAAAAAAAGACCAATTAGTAGTTTATTTTAAGGAAAGATGATATTTTGTAAGCCTTTACTGTAGAGCAAAAAAATACAATTTTTATTTTTAAATTATCCGTCTCAGTTCGTGAACGCTGTTGTTTAAAAGTCAGTGACTGATTTAATGGATTATTTTACTGAGTTAAAAGTCATTTCCCCCGGGGATATTATTTAAAGTGTCTGAATGAGAGGGTTTAATACTGAGATGTAGATTAACAAAAAAAAAAATGATTTATTAAATCCTTTGTATATCAAAGGAGTATTACCGTAACATAATGGTACAATGTCGGAACCATGATAGTACGCAAATGCCTTCCTGAGGCGTCTAGCCTAGTACCATCATATTGGTATTATCCACACTGGGCTGGAGAGAGAAGTGTAATTAATGTTATTAATTTATTTACTGTAAATTAGCTTTATAAGCACTAGAGTATGTTAGTGTGGTGTATGTGGTAACTATTGCGGGATTATCTAAACATGTAACAGGAATGGGTCTGACAGCCCCTTCCTAGGGCGGGAGGACTCATTTGATGATTGTACCAAGCTGAAGAAAAAACGGCCTGATAACTCGGTGTGTCCATACAAATATTGAAGAGAGAAACCGAAAGAAACTCAGAGGTCAGTCTGGTTTAAAGTCCATAAGACATAATCTTGGTCAAGTGAAATGACGACCATTCAAATTAATGTTCGAAATTGTCTTTAGAGGTACCGGAGTTGAGTGGATCTGCCAATTGTTTGAGCCCAACTTAAAACTGAAGAAATAAACGTACATGCATATTAAAAAAAATTAACGAAGGTTAGGTTGATAAAAATAAATAAGAAAATACTAAGAGGAATTCAAAATAAAGAAGGAAAATCTTGGTCTTAATTCTATGAAAATCCTAGACATTATTTCGAGCCCTGCCAAAAGCACCGCTATTATCGTAACATTAAGGGGCAATGTCGAATCTATAATTATTCGGAGCTATGCAAATGTGGCGAGAAGGCATCCAGCACCGGCACACCAGCAGTAGTTAACACCAAGAGTTGTAATTCACGCGATAAATAACACATTTCATTCGTATTTGCATTCGTCGCTAAGGCGGAAATTGCTAGCAAAATCTCGACCCCGACGTATAATGGCATTAACGAGCTTCCGTTTCGGTGGATACGGTACTTCATTTAGTATTTTGAGACCGTTTTTTTCTGGTTTATTTGAACTTAAGCCTATATAGATGTAGACGGTCGTGAAAAATAAAAATAAAGTAAAATGTTTTCTCGGCATAGTTGAAAATAACATTATAATCTAATTGATTAATAAAAATAATGAAACTCGTATCATAATGAAAATCAAATCAAATCGTAGTTTAAGAAACGGTTTTCTGCGAATCAACCTCTACTTATTTCTTTTATTAGAACAAGTCATAATACACAGCAGTACAAACAGTTCACAACTTCCCTATATCGCTGCAAATTTCAACCAGAACCACCTACTAAAACAACGCGATATTACCGCATCTCCGCTGCATCGCTTCGCCTGCGCTACATCCAGCGGTTGCATTCCAATGAGATGCAAATGCTAGAAGCGGCTGCGGCGGGAGGCGCTCCCGTAGAAATTTGCGGAACACTGTTTGTCGAAATTTCGCTGTGCAGGTAGCTGTGTTCAATACATGCGATGCCTTGTTTCATGATCAGCACCTGGAAACACTAAAGGTTAGGTCAACAAGTATACGGAAAAACGAAAAATTTGGGGTATATTTAAGAAAGTGTTGTTTGGCCCTTATGAAATGTCAGAAATCGGGTTGTGGAATTTTATTTATTTTTATTTTATTATTCAATGAATTAGGATAACATTAGCTTAGAACATAAATGGTTCAAAATGTCAACACGTCGGATGAGCAACGCATGTGAATAACATTGATTCATAATAAATATTCCCAGAAAACATATTCTCGAATGGCCCGACAACACGTTTTGCTAGTTTTTTTTTAAAATTCCATGTAATAAGAAGCCCTTCTCTTGGTTTTTATTAGGTACAAAACCCGGGTTGCTTCTGAGAAACTCCTCATGACTTCGAGTTGACGAGGTAGACAGCGATGTAAAAAAATAAAGATTAAATTAATTTGCGAATATTCATCGTTTAATATTAGCAAAGCTAGCGTTGTTACTAAAAATAAAACGTGTTATTTTTATATTCCTGGTTCATTTTTAGTAGCCGAGGCTGAAAATTTCAGTGTTCAGGTAAGTGTGACGATGTAACGGCTCTGTAGCGATCGATGCGAGCTGAAAGTTAATGCCGCGTGGTGCCAGGATAAACTCACTACGTTTGTGTTTTAGTTTTAGCGGAAAGTTTGTTAGCTCGTTTTGTATTATCTGGTCAGTTTAGCTACGATGGCGAAATTATGTAGAATTGCAGTGACACCACTTATACTTTTCAACTAAGATCCATTTGGTGACCTCAACCATTATCATTTTTTTTTTTTAATAGATAAATTGATTCAAAAAGTCTCTTTCGAATTGCTTGCCGGAGATCAGGCTACAAGTTTTATTTTTTCATTCATAACTTGACTTCTTGTCCAAACCAATATTGCACCCTCCTTCTGCCAAAACAGTCATGCTCGCGAAGGAGGAGGCGGGCCGCGTGAGGGAGAGGATAGCATCCTCCCTCCACCCTAGCCGCAGTGGTAAACGCCCACGGCGTCGGACGTCAGCAGACGATCTCCGGCCACCGTAGGCGCGGGCATGCAGGCGGCGAGTAAAGGGCAACTCGCTGTCCGACCATGGACCATGTCCGGGTCGACGGCGCGTTGTGTTCCACGCGCGCCTCAAAGAGTGTCAGCATGATGACGAGGCCCCCTCTAGAGGGCCAAAGCCTGCCGGGGACGCGGGTCTTATCTCATAAACGTGACCCCGGAACATAAAGGGCTATTGAAGAACACCGTGGATTTTAGTCAGTACGAGTCTGAGAGTCCCTCCCTCCCTGCCCGGGGTGGGAGGACTCATTTGATGATTTTACCACGCTAAAAAAGAAATCCAATATTGCACAATGGACATTGGACCATTGACTAAAATGCCTGTAATGTCCCACTGATGAGCCAAGTCGTCACTGCCATCTAACACACCTTAAAGTCCTTTATAAGTCAGGAGCGAGTCTGTGAACTGTGTGCCATTAATGGGTGATTTTCTTTGTAATTAAAGATTAGACAGTCTGAAGTGTAATAAAACTACATCACCCACCACCAAACGACAAAGGCCAAGCAACAGTCAATCTAGTAATTTAAATAGCTGGTTCTTTGTTACTCCTTCAAACAAGAACTACTGGACGGATTTTGATGAAATTTGGTTTACAGGTAGTTTATATCCTGGACAAAGGACAGTTTTTATTCCGATAGTATGTTCACGTGGGATAATTTTATAGTTGTAGCGGGCGAAACCACTGGTTAAAGCTAGTCAACTTACACATACTTCAAAGCGTCTTATTGTTGATATCAATTATAAAACTCTGAAAGGTAAATAATTATCTTTCCATCATCATTAATTAAATTATTTTAACTACGTCCAATTACGTCACTAATTTAAGATTTTCAATCGTGCATCACGATTTATGAAGAATGCTTACCGACCTACGTAATGAAACCTTCAGCTCAACAGTTTATCAGGAAATTTTCTCATTTTCAATCGTTTTCCCGGAGCCTGACCATTACGCAAGAGATCGTGGTAATTTGCAATCTTCTGCGAACAAATGCAAATTAATTAAAATGTAATTCGACACGTGTTTTGCCTTTAAACGAGATTCCCAAGGCGATAGTCGGACGGGGCGGTAGACTTGCTTAGATTTTATGTTGAAAGAAGTGCCTAGCAAAGAAAGATATTATTTTAGTTGATATTGTAATGGTTGAAAATTGTCGTGATGATAAAACCCAAAAATGATCTATGTTGATTGATTATATAGACAGAATAATAATTCATATAAAACATAAACAATTATCTCGTGTTCGTATTGAAATGCTTATTTACGAGTATGTATGCGAAACATTATCTGTTTGATGGGCCAGTACGTAATGTTGTGTATAGGTCCTTTTCATTCATGTTAGTTCCTTGGCTTATATTTCTTTCGGCAGGAGTCTACCCCCTGTAAGGTCCTTTCGTCTCTTACCACCAGCTGCCAGCGTAGATTGCCATGAGACTATGGGTTCTGTTCGCATGAGGTGTTGATTGAAATAAAAGAGATACTTCCGTCTTTTCAGCTATTTAATGTCTTGGTGCACACTTCAATGATACAGGAACATAGCATTTGTCAAGCTTCCTTATAATGTTAGGTTATAGAAATAACACTTACTTCAGGTAGGACATACTACCATCTATCCAGGTCGAACAGTTGATATGCAACGAAGATGGCATTGCAGCCTGTGTGACTTGCAGAATATAACACGTGGCTTGGAACCAGAGCTTGTTCTAGATTACTTCATATTATGTGCCACGAGTTGAGAAGACGTTTTTTAATTAATTAATTGTTAATATTTTAAATAATGTTTGAAACCCTGAAAGTATCAGAAAAGAAATTTATGAGCATTTCAACCCAAAATCATGGTGAAAATGATGTTATGTAATTGTAACAAAACAGGAAACAATTATCAATACATACGCTTATGCGGTTCCCTTATATTGATGCACTTTCATCTTAGGTGCTCTTCCACGCCTTGTACGCGACATTAATTATTTAATTAAATATTCCCTGTTCTAATTAGCGTCTTAATCGCGTGTTCCGGTTCCAAGAAGAAAAACTAACCTTCAAGTTATACGTCAACCTTTTAATTTTTTTCAGATTAGTTGCTAGGCTTTCGTGTTTTAGACCATGCTGTATTTATAATTAAACCCAATTCAACTGAAATCTATTACAATTAATTATTTGAATTTTATCTTTGTAATTATTATATTTTATTTAGAATTATTTAAAGTTCAAGAGAATAAAGGTTACTCTCTAACGCCACCTAGTACATTATTGTACAATTAACTGTACTATTTACCACCTTTGCTGGTAGAGGGCGCTACCCGTCTCAAAAATAGTCAATTCTACTTTTATTCCCGTTACACCCCTACCTTATTTCTAAGTTGGACCAGCAGAAAAAAAACTTAACCTCGATAGTCTTCGAAGGCGAATTCTAACATAAAATTTAATGCAAATACAATGTAAATAATTTGCAACAAAAGCGGGATTTTGATGCCATCATTGAATATCGAGAACCGGATAAAATAAATATGTCGGAATCGAGACGTATTCGGAACGCCAGCGCCATCCGGTGGCGCTCGATGGAGTTAGTGTGAGGCGCGCTAGCGACGGTCAACGGCACTTCACTGTTGGCAGCCGGCGCGAGCGGATCACTGAAACCATCCCGCGATCTGAGATACGTATACCTACATTTTTTTTAAGTACAGTTATAGTGCAGTGTTCATTAGTGCTAAATAGGAAAAATAAACCAAGATGATTATCAAGTGTAAAACACTGCTTTCTTTATCCAACACTACCCACCGATGACGCCCACAGCAAAGAGGACCTACATTGTGTGCCAATAATGACGATGGAGACGGTTACCATTCGACATCAGAATTGGGATACGTGTTGGAAAAGAAAAAAAAAAAAGAATCGAAGCCAGCGTACTGTGAAGATCTACCCGCATTCGATCCTGAAAAACAAGGTACCTACGCAAAATCATGGTGTGCAACGGCAGATTTGTGTTTTTTTTCGAGAATCCACCAAGCGGCGATAGACTTGTTCTGGCTGTCAGCAAGGCGATAAAAGGTGAAGCATCAACCTGGCTATCCCAAATAGCCTACGAAGGAATTTAAGGTACTTTTTAGAACAAGATTTATTTCGCATTGGCGGGTACCCTCATTAAAATAAAACGAGTGGAGAAAAACCAAGTGATAAAGAAACATTGCCCGCGTTCGCCAGTAGTTTCATATCTGATGCGAAAAATCAACACTACCGGGGAATCATCGGATAAAAGTGATACCAAGCGAGGAAAAATAACGTCAATTAAGTGTTATAACTGCGGTATAACGGTCATAAGCGTAATAAGTGCAGAAGTAAGCTGATGGACACGAAGGGAAGACCTACAACACCTACAGCATCATCGAGCCAAGTGACGCAGCAGCCGGCATCGGAGACCTTGGTGTGCTTCAAATGTGGCAAGCCAGGTCACATAGCCGTGTGCTGTACGAGCAGCGGTGGCAGCAGCGGCAGCGGACCACTCGACGGCGCGGCGCGATGCGTCGATGTCTGAGTTGAGCAACCACCATCAAGCAGGATTGACTTGAAGGACGCAGGTGAATTGTTTCATTTTTACTTAAGATTCTGGTGCTGAATGCTCGTTGGTAAAAGAAAGTTTTGCCCGTAATTTTGTGGTAAACGTGTTTGTAATGTTGTTGTTATGACTGGTATAGGTCAGACACGAGTATTCAGTCCGGAACAGATTTTATGTTGTGTAGTGATTAACGGGTGATCGTCCTCTTGAAATTTTGTTACATGTTTTGCCCGACAATTATTTGAATAGCGATGTCATGTTAGGTCGCGAGATTTTAAATCAGGGTTATTCTGTAAACATGTCGACGACTGAGCTTTCGTTAACGAAAAGTCCTTTGTGTGGGGAATATGATAAAGCCCGATTTGACAAAACAAAGGCAAAAAATCGCTAATCGCAAGATTTTGTGTTATTATTAGAAAATGAAAAACGAAATCAGTCTTAGTTAGATCCAAAGTTCAAGGGTCCGTATAAGTGATAGAGATTTTGTATGGTGACCGTTAGACATTGAAACCCTTGAATTCTAAGTGTACCTACAAACATGCCAACGGGTCACGTACCAGTCGAAGTTACCATAGATTCTGATTAAGTTGTGGTGAGAGGTCGAGTAAAGCGGTCTATAGGCCGTGTTGTTTTTGACCGTACCAGTAGCTATTTCGTAGCCGTAGTCCGTAACTTATTGACATTCTGGTGTCCATGGATACGCGGTGTGCGGATGGCACTGGCGGAGGTCGGGGTCTTGAGAGACCATAGTGTGCTGTCACCAGTGGTTATTACGTAGTCGTAGCCCGTAGAAATCGATATCTGTTGAGCCAACTCAAGTAGACCGTGGGTAAGCGATAGGCGTTTAACCCTGGTGGAGGTTAGGGTCTTGAGAGACCATAGTGTGTAGTCAGCGGGTGATGCACACGGGCGATCCACGTGGTGGATGCGCACAGAAGTTTGATCCATGCTTGGATGTGTGAAAGCAATGTGATTGCTGGTCGGCTGGAGAGCCGTGGCGTTAGAGGTTTTACTCGAAAGTCGAATGATACTGGAAAATTGGAAGTTTTTTTTGCAATAGAGTTGTGAAAGTTGATGCGAACGACTGTGGTACATGGCCTAGGGTAGTTGTTAGTGGCATCGGAAAGTTGTTAGTGGCCTAGGGTAGATGTTAGTGGCCTAGGATAGATGATAGTGGCCTAGGGTAGATGTTAGTGGCCTAGGATAGATGATAGTGGCCTAGGGTAGATGTAAGTGGCCTAGGGTAGATGTTAGTGGTCTAGGGCAGTTTTTAGTAGCCTAGGGTAGTTGTTAGTGGCATCGGAAAGTTGATAGTGGCCTAGGGTAGATGTTAGTGGCCTAGGATAGATGATAGTGGCCTAGGGTAGATGTTAGTGGCCTAGGGTAATTGTTAGTGTCCTAGGGTAGTTGTTAGTGGCCTTGGGTAGTGATTGTTGTGTTTTCAATTACCAGTTCCCAATGTTTGATTAATTTAAAGAGTATTGGTTTAATGATACAGTAGAGTTCTGAAATTTCCTTATTTTCACTGAAGAACTGAATCTAGAGTTTGGTCAGGAATGACCGAGTGGAACAGTGTTCTGTCGTGGACTATTTTGTGTTTCAGAGTGATTATCACACGAGGACGAGTGGAAAGAGTTGAATGAGGCCTACACCAAGATGATAAAAAGAAGAAGAAGAAGATCACACGAGGACGTGTGCAAGCAGGATGGCCGTGTCGGAATCGAGACGTATTCGGAACGCCAGCGCCATCCGGTGGCGCTCGATGGAGTTAGTGTGAGGCGCGCTAGCGACGGTCAACGGCACTTCACTGTTGGCAGCCGGCGCGAGCGGATCACTGAAACCATCCCGCGATCTGAGATACGTATACCTACATTTTTTTTAAGTACAGTTATAGTGCAGTGTTCATTAGTGCTAAATAGGAAAAATAAACCAAGATGATTATCAAGTGTAAAACACTGCTTTCTTTATCCAACACTACCCACCGATGACGCCCACAGCAAAGAGGACCTACATTGTGTGCCAATAATGACGATGGAGACGGTTACCATTCGACAAATAAATAATACACTTGATACAAAATTGATAACAAAACCTATACTCGTGTATTGAATCAAAGGATTACATGGATTGAAACAACAATTAAAACTGAATTTACAAAAAACAAAATCTTTTTTAACTACCGCTTGAATAAACGGGATATCTGACTGTTATTATTGGTAAGTTATCTGTGGGGCTTTTTGCTAAATACATGCAGAAATTCCTGCCGAATACTATTACTTAATATTATTACTTTATTTATATAGTTAAAAATTCTAAGACTATAATTACAGGATTAACCTAATTCCATAGCTAAGACAATTTTACAAATAACAATAATAACTATACAGATAAGAACACAAAATGGATAAACAGTACTAACATAAACTGTTGCTTTATAAAAGTATGTCAATTAGGTACTAATGCTCTATAATAGTTTAGTTTAGTTTTATTTTAATTTAGTATTTTTTTTACTTCTTTAGTATAATTAATGTGTTATTTATCTATAATATTTATGTATTTAGAAATATATAAGTACGTTTATCAGTTGTCTAGTACCCATAACACAAGCTCTGCTTAGCTTGGGACTAGATGGCGTTGTGTGATAGTTATTAAAAAACATTTAAAAATATAAATAATAGTGGCCCACCGATATCGGAATAGGGTCCAAGTTACCTGCGGTCAGGGCTCCAAAGAAAGGAACCTACTAACAATGCGCGCCGTGTCCAGAAGAACTGCTCTCTGAATCAGGCCCTTGATTCAGCTGCCTAACGAGAGCCTCCTAAGATGTTGGTCGAGGCTCTTGGCAATTAAGCCATGGGCCGACACGACTATCGGCACAACGATCGCTGAATCCACATCCCACATATCGACAACCTCGCGAGCTAAATCAATATACTTAATTTGCTTATCTTTTTCAGCTTTCACGAGGTTCTCGTCATGCGGGACGGTTATGTCAACAATCATTGTGCGCCGCTCTGATCGATCCACCACCACTATATCAGGTCTATTGGCTACAATAGTCCTGTCAGTGATGATGGATTGATCCCAGTACAGTGTGATATTGCCACTTTCAAGAACTGGGTCGGGCACATACCTGTAGTACGGCACTTCCGATTCCACAAGGCTGTATTTTAGAGCAATTTGCTGATGGATTATCCTGGCTACAAGGTTATGTCTATGCAAGTATTTTCCGTTAGCCAGACGAGAACACCCGGAGATAATGTGACGGATTGATTCGCCAGGACGGTGGCATGCCCGACATATGTCAACCGTGCCATCCTTCACAATAAATCTCCGGTAGTTATTCGTCCGTCATCATAACTTCATCCATAATTGCACAGACAAAACCCTCGGTTTCACCAAAGAGGTCCCCGGATCGTAGCCAGGCGACAGACGCTGACAAATCTACATCAGGCCCATGTAGAGCCCGGAAAAAGCGTCTGTGAAGCTCTTTGCTCTGCCATACCTCCATGCGATCATTAGTGTCAAGTACCTACCGCAAGTTTGTGAGGACCTTGTCCACCGCCACTACATCTCGATGCATTCCCACGTCGGCTTTTAGGAAATATTCCCTGAGTTTGCATATCTCGCGATTGTGGAGAGTCTTAGCGTTTAGAAAACCTCGACCTCCCATTTTCGCGGGATATACAATCTCATAACCGAAGACCGTAGGTGATTCATTCGATATGCAGTGAGCAATGTACGGACCCTCCTATCCAGGGCATCAAGTTCTGTTTGAGTCCATTTGAGTATGCCAAAAAAGTACATCAATACTGGCATGACCCAGCCGTTGAAGGCGCGCACCTTGTTACCACCTGATAAAAGGCTATTAAATACTTTTTAAACTTTACTTTTTTACTGGCTAAAGAAACGCTCCTTCAACGATTGCTTCTTCTCAGCAACATTGATACACACCCCGCTTCGGACATACCCAAATACTTATAGGTTTCGGTTGCTGAGAGGGATCTAAGGTTTATGGAATTCGTGAGTTGGGTGCTCACAGATTCCACAATCCCCCCTCGCTTTACATGCATGACCGCACATTTGTCCACACCAAATTCCATTCTGATGGCGCTACTGAAGATTTCAGTTACCTTCAGTAGCTTCATCAGTTGCAAATTGTTGGGGGCAAAGAGTTTGAGGTCATCCATGTAAAGGAAATGAGATCTATCCTGACCACCTCTCCTCAACCGATAGCCTAGACCTGAATCCTCCAGCAGTGTGCTAAGAGGATTCAGGGCCAAGCAGAACATAATTACTATTATTAATATTTATTAGGTACCTACTGCGAAATTATATTATAGATTAACTACTCCGATTTGTAACATAGTCACCTTTTCTAGTCCACTGAAGTAATACGATAAAATGTCTAGCCTATTCTGGATTTCGTCGAATTATTCACGTGAGAGTTGTTTTGGCCAGTAAGTACATACTATTATTAAGTAACACCATTCCTTTTGGTATGACTGGTTGTCGGACTTTTCGATTCTTGACGATATACCACTATCAAAGATTTAGACATGACAGTCGTGGCAAAATGCTATCAGTCCTTTTTTGACTCGTCGGGGTTTGGTCTAGATGGTCAGTCATCCCTCGTGGAGGTGCGTGGTTAAGCAACCCTCGTGGAGGTCGGTCCATACCAACCTCCACGAGGGTTGCTTAACGTTGAAAATTTACACATTTATTTTTGTATTTTTTTATCATCTAAATGAGTCCTGGGTGTCGCTGGGTGGAATGAAAAGGACTGTTCTGACGGTCCCTTCCGCTGTCACTGACTAAACGTCAAACCTGATCCTTCGGCCGCCTTTAACGTTTCAAGGCCACTGTATCCTGCTTAGACAGTGCCCCGGTATGGCCTAAGGGCTTACATGGGTATATATTCCTAAGCTGAAGATGTATTTATTCAGCCATGAGTCTTTCCTGTACTGTAACCACATTTGAATGGCGCGTTCTCTTACAATATTATAGCGCAGCTGCAGATTGCAAGATTACTTTGCGATTGGAAATAAATAAAAACGATGCAAGCGCCGGCCTCGCTTCGTGCTGGGTTCCGCGTGTCGAATAAAACTTTTGTTTTATGATTTTAATATTATCGCTTTTTTATGTTAACGTATTTTATGTGGATTATCTTTACGAGTAAAAGCTTTTTAACTGCATAAAAGTGAATGTAAAGTGTATAAATATTATAAAACACAGCTATTTGGCTTATCCTGTGGGTCGAGAAAAAGTTAAATTATTTAACGTTTGGAGTTACTGAAAATAGTACGATATTTCAATATCATTATCATATCAATTTGTGGAACATAAATCAAACTAAACGCTGTAGGTACTAAAAATAGCCATTCATTACTTTAACTATAATAGTATTCCACCCGCCCCGTCATCGCGGGAAGTTCGTCAAAGATTTATAGTTGGCAATTACTGCGTCGCACTCGTAATGAGAGACAAAGGACCACCAGATATATTCTTAACTTCGCATTGTGTTGCGTTAATTTTAGTTAAAATTTTGAGTTAATAATTATTATCTATACATATAATAAATCTGTAGAAGGGTCAATTCTGTACATTGAAAATATTGAAAAAATAAATAGCGGGGGGTGTTGCTGGATCGATACCAAACCCAAATATGTGATTAAAAAAATTTTTGTCTGTCTGTCTGTCTGTCTGTCTGTCTGTATATGCAGGCATCACGTGAAAACCAACGGTTCGATTTCGATGAAACTTGGTATAATTATACCTTATTATATATGTATTTAGGTACTTAATTTACTTAACTACACAGTTAACACAGTTAACTTAACTATACAGTTGTAATTTACTTTTCTATTAAACTGTTTCATTGTATGTATGCCTATATTGCTTGGCAGCTATTCTTGTTTTCAAAATACTCGAGGGGAATGGTACTGATAGCCGAAATACAGGCCATGCCTAGTTCGGCTACAGACGATAATCTCTTCGCCAAAATTGAAATTGTTGCCACTTTGCCACTGTAAAATAGTTTTAAGTTTTTTTTTGGAAATAAACAAATTATTATTATTAAATTATTATTATTATTATCCTGGGCATAAAATAGGATACTTTTTATCCTGGAAAAATACGTAGAAAAAAAAATCTATAACAAACCCTATTATGGAACCACTGGCGACACCTATTATCAAGCAAGTAGAACATTGCGCCACGCCTGCCTCCATTGATTTCTAAAAAGGTTCCACCACTCACCACTAGATGGCGTTGTGCCTATGACGCGCATTTCTGAATCGCGGTGTTAAGATTCTCCGACAGTTAATGACTACCGCAACTTTATTATTTTTCCGTGTGACATAACTAGCAGTGCACTTGCGGGCTACGTTCTAATTGGAATAGCTACACAAGACTCGGCTACTAAGTTTTATTATAAAGTTAAACAGTAATTCAATTCTGTTATTTTTGGTTTAGAGGACCAAAAACCCGTGCTTTTCAGCGAGACCTTTTTGATTACTGTTCCGATCAGTTATTTGTAAATACAAGGTCGGAATTACTATGAAAAAAATACTTACTACAGAACGCGAGCAACAGCAGTAGCTCAATAGATCTCCTTAATTATTATAGGCTTAGCCGTATTTGGGTCCAATAGATATTTATAAGATGTCATTGTCAGAGTTACTCAAAATGGAGAAATAAACCATCCACGCGAAGACCGACATCTGCGCGGACGGAGTCGCGGGCGGAAGCTAGTAATAAATAAGATGGTTAAGAAATAAACATTACCTAGGTTTTTTGCTTGTAATGTCCTCGGTGAAGCCAAATGAATTGGGATAAGAGCAGGGGAATGATGATGATGAAGGTCTCTGATTCGGGAATGCCGCTCTTGAAGAGCAGTGAGAAATGAGTTTGATCACCACGTTCAATCAATGGGGGTTAGCGATTTCAGACCACACTGTAGGAAACGGTTGTAGTGGTTAATAGACATTCTGAGATATGGACTTTCTGGCAAATGGACATTCTGTGATTTTTTACCGTGGGAAGTGGTCATTCTGATATAATTATGCTATAATTAAGTAGTATGTACGGAGATTCTTGATGTTTTAAATAGTTTAATATCATAAATCTATACAAGAATTTATAGTATATTAGTATATTTATATATTTTACGAAATATAAACCATTTTTTCTAACAATAAATAATTGTGTTTAAGTTGCTTACTATAATTGGAGTTATTTTGGTCGAATTTAGAAGATATGACCAAAATTGCTCTACAGTTTATACAATACCCTGAAGCCATCATAGTACGAATTAATTAATTAACAAAATCTGAAACAAAGAAACAGGATGAACTTTCAAAGACGCATTGTAGTCGCAATGAATATTGAAACTGAAGGAATTCAGAATATCTAAGAGGAACCTTATTGCAACCGTTTGATGAATGTTTGAGACTTTAATGCCTGTAGCTGGCTTTAGATTCCGACTTGAATATTTTAAAAGAAATACTTGCAATTTTATCCAAAATAGTTAACACATTTTTATGGCTGTATTATTTCGAATTGTGCGCATATCGTACAGCAAAGTATTTGCTGTAAAATAATACATATTTGAAAGTTAGGAGTAGGTAGGTACCACATTTTGATAATTATGTTTAATTAGGTACCTATCACTACATAGTATAAAACAAAGTCTGTCTGTCCCTATGTATGCTTAGATCTTTAAAACTACGCAACGGATTTTGATGCCATTTTTTTAATAGATTTCAAGAGGAAGGTTTTTATGCATACAACATGCTAATATAGAAGAGATTGCACCCGTGCGGAGCTGGAGCGGGTCTCTAGTCTAATATAACTTGCAAGATATTTTTAACTTTTATCGGACAATAATTATTAGATCCTCATTCGTTTTTCTGTGCGGTACCCTAACACAATCCCAGTTACACTTCAATGCCAATCAAATCAAACGAATGTGCATAATCAATCTACAATGCATCGGGAACAAGAATACCAAGACATTCTATTAATTTTCGCCTAAAAATGCAGTCCAAACATAAATCTATTCACGACTATTGAAGTTCTAAGAGTATTAAACGACAAAAATAAGAGTGATTTATGAAGTACGGCCATGTTGTGTGGTGTTGTAGCTCTGTAAATTGTGCGGGTATGTGCCTGGCTTGCAAACGCTGGTGAAATGGCTTGTATTGATCAATGGCCCTCCTGTGCGTTGGAGTCGACATTCTTGAGATTTAGTGGCTCGGATGAATACATGGATTTTTGTAGGAATTACTAGTGAGTTAGTAAAAAATGATGTTTTTTTTGTGTAAGGTGCCAGTTATAAGTTGCACTGTGATTGTGTTCGTCGCGTCTTGTCAATCCCTTCGGGGATGTCTATCATGATATAGCAGTAGGTAGGTAATAAAGTCCTATCAAAAATACGTAAATACATACTTTTTCCTCCTTCTGCGGTGGCAGAGATTTCAAAATATCAACTTTTTGTCATATTGTTACTCACCTGGTCATACTCTCGCTAGTTGTGAGATGAACTTTCTAATAAACCTCACCAATTATGTCAGTAAATGTACATTTACTAATTAGAACTTTCTTACGTCTTAAAATCATCAAATGAGTCCTCCCGCCTTGAATGGAACGGAGGGGTCTGTCAGACTGGTACTGACTAAAATCCGGGGTGTTCCTTTAATAGCCCTTTACGTTCCAGGGCGACGGTTACCTGTTAAGACAGTTTCTTGATCTCGGGTAATTAGGACTGACACCAAAAATGTCTCAACAAAGAACATTTCCTCGATTTTTCCAACCGCTTTCTTGGACAAAAATCTTAACTTAATTCCGTGTCTCGAGCTCAAATTATTCAGTTCTGTAATATTAATTACTTGACCCAAGACAGGCTATTGTGAAGATTCCTTCGAAACTACCGTCTTCCATTGTTTTGGTTTGGCACAAACGACTTTATTACGACGACCGAAGTTTAGTGTCAAAAGGATTATTTAAAAAAGGTTTTGTATGCATTTTTAAGAAAAAGAAAACTTGAATTATTATTTAAAAATATCCTATACAAGTTTTTGCCTATGCAAAAATTAAATAGTACCACGGGAATATACTAAAACGAAGTTCGGTAAGAAAGTGCTTTATAATCAGGCTGTGAGTTTTTGTATTTATTTACATTTATATTATTATACTTCTATACTAATATTAAATACAAACTATACATAAAAACTTACTAGTAATTTACAAAAAGTTAGAAAAAACATTCATAGTGCGTCAAAGAAAACGCCCACATGGCTGTCATCGGGAACAGTGTCCAGAACGCTGGCAGCATTGCCACGTTGTATGGCAATACTGATTCGTTGGCCTAGGAATAGGCCAGGCCTCTGGTCACCTAAAGAGTCGTCTAATCACCTGGCGATATCTTTAAAAACTTTGTGAGCACTCGGACTCCATAGCCATGAGTTACTTGCCTACATGCAAGTAATTTTGTTGTTTAACCGCTGCGCCATAATAGTGAGTACGTAAAGATAAAGTGACACACAGAGTTTTTTCCTTCTTTACTCAATAAATGAAGATAGGAACATGTATATTTTTTTTTTTGCTTGGTAAAATCGTCAAATGAGTCCTCCCACCCCGGGCACGGCGGGAGGGACTGTCAGACTTGTACTGACTAAAATCCACGGTGTCCTTCAATAGCCCTATTTGTTCCGGGGTCACGGTAATGAGATAAGTCCCGCGACCCCGGCAGGCTTTGGCCCTCTAGAGAGTCCCCCCCCCGTCATTATGCTGACGCTCTTTGAGGCGCGCGTGGAACACAACGCGCCGTCGACCCGGGCATGGTCCATGGTCGGGCAGCGAGTTGCCCTTTACTCGCCGCCCACATGCCCGCGCCTACGGTGGCCGGAGATCGTCTTGCGAACATGTATAATTTATTAAAAAGTGGGCGTTTTGAAAGTCGAAAATATTGTGAAAGATTTCGCTATATGGATTAAATTATGAAAAGAAAATTAAAGGGTTAATTTTAATACAGTTCTGAATATACATTTAATTTTGACCTAATATTCCAATAATAACAGGGTAAACTTTGTAACAGATTTTAGACGATTTTCAAGTGCTGTTTTTCATCTAAGGCGCCACCTCCACGAGCGTGAGAATCGCTGCGCGTCCGTCCTTCTATCGTCGGAGAATCTCCACGACGAGCGTTGCGAGCGCGCGACGACTCGCAACGGAATCGCCGTGTTTTGTTTCGCTACTGGTACCGCACACGCCGCGCGCCCGCCACGCGTCGGTCGCGCGCTCGCGGCGAGACGCTGCGAGCGCGCAACGATACGCCGACGACACGCGCGCACATTGCCACCTGTCAAATCGCCGCGTTAATATCGCCGTGTGGAGACGGGTTCATAGAGAGTGTATGGAAATACGTGGCACGACGATAATATCGCCGCGATTCTCACGCTCGTGGAGGTGGCGCCAAATTACTAAATGTCAACTATGTATATATTAATTATTTGAAAGTTATTTGCGACGTTGCCAACTTTCAATCAAGTGAAAAAGTATGATTGGATTTAATTTATATATATATTCTTTATTGTGTACCATTTTCAAAAATAAACTTAAAAACTAAATTTTGTTCACAAAGGTGAGCTTATCTCTTTAAAGAGATCTCTTCCAGCCAACCCGTAAAACTGATTCACGAAATAAATAATACGGGGACAAGACTGTACACACAAACAATTTCTGCACTTAATTACATAAAAAGAAAGTAAGAAAGTATTTAATTAGTGAGAAGGAACTAAGAAAAAAAGACATTAAAATCAATACCTACATATTTATAATATTGTATACCCATAAATAAATATATACATAATTACATATATACATACATATATATAATAATATCAAGGAAGTTGCGATAGGAGGTGCTCTTTTAATTGACTTTTAAAAGATGATATAGAGGGAGAGTTTTGCAATGTCTGTGGAAGATTGTTCCACAGTTGTGTAGCTCGAACAGTGAAGGAGTTTTGAAAAAATCGGGTGTATGCTCTAGGACACTCAAGTACTTTGGTGTAACATGCGCGCCTAGGCCTAGGATTCGGAGGTAGAAAGCGGAAGCGGGAGCGGAGATAGTCAGGAGTGAGGAGAGGATTTATCTACATTACGTAGATTTTCGTTGTTGTTATAGAGATTGTTGACGACTGATACTGATTGAAATGTATATTTCTTTTAAAAAACGTATTAAGAATTTATTTTGTATCGTGAGTGCGTCTAAATTATTTGTCTCGTGCGGGAATCACAGTGGAACAGTCAATTGCTCCGCCACTGCGTCAACCGTGCAGCCATTTAATCAGGTAACAGTGGCCCCGGAACGTAAAGGGCTATTGAAGTACATCATGTAATTTAGTCAGTACAAGTCTGACAGTCTCTCCCGTGCTGCCCTGGGTGGGAGGAGGCGCATTTGATGATTTCACCACGAAATTAAAAAAAAAATACCTTGCCGCCAATACCGTCTGTTTATCCTTTTATGCAGTTACTTATATTTAATGATACCTGACCGTATTGACACTTTAGTGTTCACGTACGTAAAGAGGTCCCTAAAACCAATAATTTAGTATTCTCAGTTCCCAGTAACTACAGGTAGTAGAACATTTGCTAATATGGTACCGTTTAATTCGGCACATTACCATTGGCCACTCGGGCCGCGGGAAATTCCTCACTTCCGGGACCGCTCCCGGCTTTTCATGAGAAACGCCTGAAGATACTAATTTCCGGTTCGTGAAAAGCCTACGGGGAGGTTTTTGTTACTTTGTTAAATTTATAGTTTTTATTTCTTTTTTTTTTGTTGAAAACAGGGCGAAGAGATTTAATATATTAATTTAGATTTTAGGTTTGTAGGGATTTAAAGATTTATATTGAAGTTTGTTAGCTGTTCGTAATATTTTTATCGATAAACTGATATATTCAGGGGAATCATTTTAGTTTTACAGCTACGGCGTAGCTGTCTACATTGCTACGGCGTAGCGTAGCATTCTCGTACCACATTATTTAGGCTTTGGATGTACTTCCATAAACATGTTTTAAGCTAACCATTTAATTTTAAAAAAAGATACTAAAATCTCTTAGAAGCTTACATAAACACTCTTAGTACGACCATAAATTCACACAAATAGTTATTTCGAACCAAAAATAAAACAACCAGAATTCCGTTTCAAATTAAAAGAATTCCACTTCGTAAACCCTTTAAACCCACAAAACTGCATATTCCCAACACAATTACCTCGTACGTACGTCTGTAGTCAGTACTACAGAGTGGTACCTCGCAAAGAATCACGTTTTCTATGCGGCCCGGCCGTGAACAGGAAATTAGAGCCTGCGGCCTCAACGAATGGATTTCCGGAGGCAAGTGGCCCGGCCAGGCCTTTATTTAACTTTTATTGTAGTGGTGTGAACAATTGTTGTGCCAGCTTGATTTTAACGGACAATTTAAGTGAAGTAGTTGGGATTTATATTGCTGTTATTGGACAGTTGGTCGGTCTCGTGTGGAGGTTTGTACACTCAAACTAAAACATGTGCGCACTTACTGTGAGAGTTTGTTTTCTGTTTGTTGAGCGGGCTGTTTTAGATTTGTTCTGCGATACTCTGTATCTAATTAACTAGGTTGAACTTGTTATAAATCGGATGTTTATTTTCAGTTGCTTGTCTTTCATCGATATACTCATGTTTTTAAAGTACACGCTGGAGTTTGACGCTGTTTTAAATAGCTAGTATGATCATAATATTAGTTGAGGAATCACAATAATTTTTGTCAGGTCATGAAACCTGGCTTGCTTTTTTTTTTGGTAATTAATGACGAGCCTCTACTAATTATTACCAGCTACTTTATTGATCATGATCATTTGCTATGTACGAAAAGTAGATTTACACGTATCATAAGTACACAACATAATGTATAAAAAACACTGTAATGGCCTCATTATAAATTAAAGCAGTGTTACAAATAATAAGAGTGCGCGATATAAATGAGCTCGTGAGTATATTTATAGCGGGATTTGACGGTCCAACCCGCGGGTGACGTACGCTCCATAGTTTGGGAATGATTGAGGCGGTCGTTGTTCGTGGGATTCCGTATGTTTTATATTGTGCGGCATAATTAAAGTGTCTTTTTTAAAAGAGCTTATCTTTGACGATGTTTAAATTATTAACGCTGATTTTTTCTTATTCTGTCTGACGGATCAGTATCAATATATTTTGAATTACACTTATAATAACCAAGAAGTAATCGAAGCTTTCAATTTAATCTCATTTTTATACAAATAAATTGCGTATCAATACACTACTAGACAGAAAAAAAACGAATTTTATAATTTTTATTCTGGACATCTAATTTTAGTCATCAAGTCAGAATTACACAAATCGCATTAATTTCGGAGCATTAATAAATATTTGATTACCTGGCCGTAGCAATTTATTACTAAAAAAACTTGAGAGGTGTTAAGGGACACCCGGATGGAAAGAAGTTACTGTATACACTCAACAAAAATAATCGTCGCGACACCACACTGTTCAATGCGGAATAGTGGCTTGCTTTCTATAAGAGAGAGAGAGAGACAGACAAAAATGCGCACGCCGCACGGCTTACAATAGCTTACTATAACAAAAAGTGTCGTTACAACTTTTCGTCTTAATTTTTTCCGTCTAGCCCCCTTTCACAACGCGCGATAAGGAACTTCCTTCCAACAGGTTTTAAATGTACCTCGCTACTGATGAATGTACAGCTCACAGTGATACTTAACACTTATATATTAATATATTCAAGTGGGACAAATACTTTTCAACCGAAATAATTCGTTTTGGTGGGCTCGGTGTCCGCAAAATTTCCAGTGTTAGCTTACCGGCGTTCCTGTCCTCGGTCCACAGCACTGAAAGGCTGACCAGGAGAATTTTATCTTTCTCCCTAGTCGATCCTGAGGTGCCGTGTTTGACCGATGCCGAGGACGCCTGGAAAGTGGCTTGCCCAGATTCGGATCGGCCCGTGAACCCGTTTTCCCAGAGACAGTGGGATGAGCCGCTCTGCAGGTTGGTACGGAATAATCTCATTAATACGTCCACCAATACTGCGGAGCGTGCCCGCCTGCTGGCTGTGGGTGAGTGGGAGTCGGGCCTTTGGCTTCAGGCGCTACCGTCACCCAACATAGGTACTATGCTGGGTGACACAACCTTCCGCGTCGCTACTTGCTTACGTTTGGGCGCTCCTTGTGGGGCTCCACACCGCTGTCAATGTGGTGAAGTAGTCGACTGCCTCGGGCACCATGGCCTTTCCTGTAGCAGGAGTGCAGGTCGGTTGGGGCGACACGCTAGCGTAAACGACATAATCCGTCGTGCTCTTGTCACCGCCGGGGTGCCAGCCGTCTTAGAACCCAGTGGCTTGGCACGTGACGATGGGAAGAGACCAGATGGTATGACCATAATGCCATGGAAGCTGGGTAGACCTTTGGTGTGGGATGCAACATGTGTCGACACCCTTGCGCCATCCCATCTTCCTAGTACAGCGTGTTGTGCTGGCGCTGCTGCTGCAGGTGCTGAAAACTCCAAGCGGCGCAAATACATTGGCTTAGTTAGTAGCTATGTGTTTGAGCCGTTTGGGGTTGAAACTCTAGGGCCATGGGGTCCGAGCGCTCACAAAGTTTTTAATGATATCGCCAGGCGATTAGTCGACTCTTCAGGTGACCAAAGGGCTGGCCTATTTCTAGGCCAACGAATCAGCATTGCCATACAACGTGGCAATGCTGCCAGCGTTCTGGGCACTGTTCCCGTTGACAGCGATGTGGACGAATTCTTTGACGCCCTTTGAATGTTTTTCTTTCCTTTTTATTTTTTGTACATATTACTCTTTAGTTATTATTGCCATTTTACTTGTAGATTAAAATTAGTAAGTAAATAAATATATTATAACCGAAATAGCATTATGATAATCTAAATCGACAGGACGTCTCAATAATCTTGACACTTTGACAGTTTTCATTACACGCACTTTTAAAATAATTATATATTTGACAGTTGAAAACCCCATCTCAACTATTATAAATCTTCAGAATTATCCGAAATTGAGGCCTGCAAAACGAATTATTTTGTTAATAAGGTCAGCCTATTTCGGTTTCACTGTAAGACTTAGGCATCTTTTTAAAGAGAGCAGATGAGATGTACCCTTACCTAGCGTCACCTTTTAATTTACGAGCACCACAAAATATACGGAACCCTGATACTACGCAACAGACAAATTACGCAGTCGCGTCGCGTCCACTGAAAAATCTTCGTGAATTTATTTCTGCACATCCCTAGCATTAAAATCCAGAGCAAAGCCTTTTTGTTATTATTTGCCCCAGAAAATGTTCCTAGAATCGAACTTCGCTGATGAATTTTAAGTGGGCAATCACTGTTTTTCATTGTACACTATTTGTTCTTTGAAAGCATTTGAAGAGGATTGATTGCTTCTATTTCCATCTATCGTAGCTTATACAGTTTCTATTGCCTTTTATTTCAGTTGTATTCTTATCAGCCGCCGGCGTATTTAAGTATTCATGAAAAACCAAACTTGTGTCGTGTTGTTTGGTAACTTTTTATACAATATTTCTTACTGTGATTGGGTCGAAGAATATCTGGACAACCGCGAATTGTTTTGGCAATAAAAGAAGTATATGGCTTGATAATTTAACTGCAAAATGAAGGTATATATTATTTTGAAATATTCTTTATTACCTAGTTGTATCCAATAGAAATAGAAAATAAACGTTAAGATAACTCAATCATACTAACGAATATCATGTGACTTGAATTGAAATCGAAGTTTAGACTCATTTTGAACGTTAATAAATAAAAATAAACCTTATGGACACACTTAGGCGATTTTCACACTGCCCCGCATCATGCTGCATATTGCGTGTCGACGCACCTACGTGCGTTCCTGCGGGAGTGCAGATCTGCATCATCGTGCGGGTTTTTTGCGCACTCACGCGCGTAGGTGCGTTTTGTAGATTCACGCACGGCGGCTCTCATTTATTCGCCGTTCTCTGTGGTCACACACAAACACACGTCACGCCCATTCACAATCACGCGCGGCACTGCGGGATTCGGTGTGCCATACCTTGCGTCTCGCCCCGCACCTACGCGCGGGGGTGCATGTTTCTCCGCGTGTATGCGCGTGATCCGCATGAACGCGCGTGGATGCATTTTCTGTGTGTTGGACTGTGCGTGTTTTCCATACAAACGGAGATACTTACAAGCAACAGAAGAACACGCATCCACGCACTACGCTGTATCATGCGGGGCAGTGTGAGAATCGCCTTACAAGCAACGGAAGAACACGCATCCACGCGCTACGCTGCATCATGCGGGGCAGTGTGAGAATCGCCTTAATAAGCTACCTAACTAAATAACACTTTAAACAAAGAAAATAACAATGAAGACTTAACACACATTTAAAATAAGCAAAGAATCAAAATCCAGAATCCCATAAACAGATAATAAAAGAGTTTGGCGGAGACACAGCGAGTATAAACACATTTGGGTTGCGGCAATAAAGGCGAACGCCGATGTATTCAGACGAGGCAAGCGTGCGTGCGCCTCTATGAATAATATAGTGAATCTTACGTAGCATATATTAGCCTACCAAGGCGTTTTCTGAATGTTCTCATATAGGATTATAAAGTCATTGCACGATATTGTATTAGACAACTGACAAAGTGTTCAGATAGGTAGAAGCCTGAGTGCTACAAACAGTGAAAAAGGTTACCGTATTATTCAATAGTGACTGACTTGTGAATGTCGGATAGGTTGTATTTTTTTAGTAAACGTTTCTCCTGTGTCATGGGTGCGTTTACAAACATAGAAATTCCCAAGTACAAACGCCCTGACCCAGCATGGGTCAGAGCCCATTCGTCCCCTAAAATTCGTACCCCAGCATAAAAGTTGTGGATTCGGCCCCTATATAGGTGCCCATTGGTCTCCTGGTAGGGGACCAATTAATATTTTAATAAAAAATATTATTTTAAGGTACCCATTCGTCCCCTCTAATATATATACAATATAAGTTAAAGATTCGGCACCTATTCAGGTGCCTATTGGTCCCCTGAGATAAAATTAGCTATATTTTACATAAGAAACGGTTAACATAGTACACTTTAGTACACTTGTGAACAGTTTATTAACAGAATTAATTTAATAAATCATAACAGATCATTGAAAAAAGAGCTATGATGAATGATAATCCGTCATGATAATAATATAAGCTGTCGATAGGCTTACGATGTAAAATTGTCTCTCTACGAATGGCTTGTTAAAAAAACGGGTTACAAAAATAATAGATAAGGTGTTTTGTTTGTATGTTATGTATGGCTGCCTATTGGTGGTGGTGGTGGTGACATATTGGTTCTTGAAAGTGACTGCGAATACGAGATTGTTCAATGTGTCTTTGGTCTTTTATTAAATGAAGTTCGCCTAACGAAATAAACAATACTATTAATATTATAATAATAATATTTTTGACATATAATTGAATCGAATTATCTCATTTGAATCCTGGAATATGATTAGTATTATTATTGATGGTAATTCACTTTATGGTTCACACTTTTATATTTTTTTTCCAAATTAACGATATTGTATTACCTATATATAATTATAATAAAAAAGAACCTATATATAATAATTATACTACATTTAAAAACTAAAATTAAAATATTTACAAAAATGACTATATTAAAAATTTATGATGGAATACTACAGTTATATTTTGACTAAAAAGTCAAAACTAAATTATTTACTCCTAAATATGTATAGCAATTTTTTATCCGCAATTATTATTTTATCATATTAATGGATGTTATTATGTTCTTGTATTCTAAGTTTTTCGTTTTAGCTCAATGTGGAGTCTTTGTCACCCTTTTTAACCGACTTCAAAAAAAAAAGTAGGTTCTCAGTTTGACCTGTATGTATGTATGTTTGTTTGGCTGAACGGATTTTGTTGCGGTTTTCAGCAAAGTGTTCATTACATTCTGGAGAAGGTTTTAGTATATAACACTAATAGATATCCCGTGACGTTGCCCGCGTGGATTCGTTTTTGCTTACTTGGATTGTAGATTTTCAGTGACCATTGAAAGAAGAAAGAAAGAAAGAAAAAACGTTTATTTGGGTAACCGGTACACACAACATAAACAAATAAAAGAAAAAAAAATAAACAAGAATAAATTATAAGTTAAAAAAACAACAACGAAGTAAAAATAAAATAACATTGTGTGTCTCAAAGCTACGCCAAATGGGTTGCATGTTTTTCAGCGATTATCTCGCGTTTGGCTAAACCGATTTTGATGCGGTTTTCAGAAAAGTGTTCGTTACGTTCTGGGGAAAGTTTTAATATATAAAAATAATGGATATCTCGTGAAATTGCCCGCATAGATCCGTTTTTATTGCTTACTAGGATTGTAGATTTTCAAAGTCAACGATTATAAGAACATTTTTGTTGAATATCTAAACTAAAAAGGGAAAAATAAAAAACTTTTTGAAAAAAAGGGAACCGACTTCAAAACCAAACACAAAGAAACTGTAAAATAACTTTTCTTTCGGAAGTCGGTGGCCATAGTCAATGAAATAAAAAACAAAGCCACCGACTTCCGAAAGAAAAGTTATTTTACAGTTTTTTTGTGTTTGGTTTTGAAGTCGGTTCCCTTTTTTTCAAAAAGTTTTTTTAATGTACAAAAATAATGAACATTCTAACATCAATTCTGTTTTGCTAACATTAATTTTTTATTTTACCCTTTTCTGCGCGACTGTACCAGGACTACCAAGCTGCAGTATACACATGTACATGTACTTATATTAGAAGAATGAATAAAAATAAATATTCTTCAGGGGACGAATGGGCCCCTCAAAAGTTCCAGGGGACGAGTGGGCACAGGGTGCGAATCTTAGGGGACGAATGGGCTCTGACCCCCAGCACAACTACTTGTAGGTCAGACAAATATTTGTTCCGTGCGTGGATTGAACCCGCGACACGCTGCTGCGCCAACCGTGCCGTCCATATTGGTCCATGGTAGCGGTATTCAGTTGAATCTGGTTAGACAAACAGCGGCTCTTAGGAAGAAGCTATAAAAAAACAATAATGAGTCAGCTGATTATAATAAGCAGTTCCAAAACGAATGGCTGTATTTTTGCAGAAAAAACTAATGATTCTCGTCTCTCTAAACCATTCGATGAACTGACGTATTAAATTGAATGGTAAATTGAAAATATGAATTCTAGGAAAACATAACTTTTTCAAGTTCTGAGCAAACCGACTGACTCTCATAAAGTCAACACACGAATCAGCCCAAAAAACCATTCGGGCGATGCGAAAATACTCGCGGCTGTTTTACATACTAACTGAATTTAATTTCTCAGAATTCTGAAATATGAGTAATACAGTTTATTAAACTTTTACAAAAAACTTTTTGTCTGTTGAGGCCGGCGAGTAAAGGGCAACTCGCAGCCTGACCATGGACCATGCCCGGGTCGACGGCGCCTTGTGTTCCACGCGCGCCTCAAAGAGGTTATTGAAGGACACCGTGGATTTTAGTCAGTACAAGTCTGACAGTCCCTCCCGCCCTGCCCGGGGTGGGAGGACTCATTTGATGATTTTACCACGCTAAAAAAAAAGTCTGTTGAGGCGGGAAAACCACAAATAGCAAGAAAAAGCAAAATATCACAGTGCGTTGGAAAGAAAAAGATAAATAAAACAAAATGGGAGCACATTTGGCCCATATGCGACGTAATAAAAGCACTATAACATATGCTCGGGCGGCGGGTCCCTTTGTTTCGTCTAATGTGATTTAAAACATGAACCCATCCCCTGTTGGTTCAAAAGGCACAGGCTGCATGGTAGGTGTTCTCTTTGTGAACCAGCACTGTATAATTTGGAATGTTCTGGTTCAATGATATGTTAAAAACAATTCCTTTTCGGGTTACCATAAAGGTTTTGTTTCAAACTTTCGATGCTCATTTTTTATTTGCTCTTTCAAAGATGCGAGTCTGTGTTTAATGGTAATTTATTCAGTGATGTGATTCAGTGTCTGACTATGTGGCTTTCCACAAGGTTATCTAATACTGCTCTCATAAATGAAAACACAGTAACTACGGTAACTGTCTAACTCAGACATCACAACAAAGCTCGAATATAGAATTTGTTGTGAATGTATGAATAAATGATTACCATTTAGATTCTAGTTATACCCACAAAATTCTAAATAGAAATATATGTTTATCTTTCGATACACTTTCGATCCTTTTAAAACAAGTAGGTTATGCTGCTGTCCTTGAGGGTCTAACATTTTGCAGCTATTTTGTTAAGGCCAATTCCTTGACCTCTTTAAACTTTTGCTTTCTATTCTTATTGTATCTTGTTTTTCGTCTGCTTTCTCTGTGTAAGTGTGCAATTAGATAAGTTATAGTAGAAATGAAAGTCCTTGAAATGTTGAGTATACTTCTGTATTTTTAATTAGGTATTATTTAAAATATCAGTAATTCTAATACGGACTAACTGTAGACCCATTTCCGAAGCTCCCGCTTCGGAAATGGGTCTACAGTTAGTCCGTATAGTCCGACACACAAACACTCGTAATACTACGGTTTTGCCGAACCTTAAACTGACCGTCTCGCTAAAGTAGGATCTAATTAACGGCCTCAAAATTAGTCAAAGGTAACGAACCAAAATCCCTTAACCATCCCAATAAGTCTTTTAAACGAAACAAAAACTCCATTCAGAGCGAGTCACCTCCATTTCTCAAGCATCGCACTCACTAGAACGCTCGTCTAAAAAAACGTCGTAAGTACAACGAAACGTTTCTTGGTTCGTTTAAAATCCCGCGAACTTAAGGCTGCACTGTAAAAAGTAGGCAACTTTGGCACAATCCATGCCTAACGAGCTCTCTACGTAATTAACTATTTGTTTCCAAGTCAAAGAGTAGAGTTGTGCTTCGTTTCCACGGTGCGAGTTACAAGAGGATTTAGTTTGTTTGCCGGGAGCTTTTAGATACGTGTGCGTATGTTTGTTCGATAAAAGTGAGAATTTGTTAATTTGTGTTTGGTGGGAGTATTAGTTTTGTTTAATTGTAGTTTGTATTTTGTTCAATAAAACGGAGCATTGTTGTTTTATGTTTATTATTGCGGTCTAAAACTTGATCGCCTGTCAAAAACTTAATCAGCACTTTTACATTTTATTTGCTTACTTTTCAATCGCACTAGTAAAATTATGTCTATTGGCTCACAATATGTATCTCGAAAATTCGGTAAATGAGTACTACCTATACTTTGATTGAAGGCAGAATAGACTTATCTAATGAAAGTCATTAAAAACTCTATTGAGCCTGATCATTACCGATCTTTCCACGCTTCCTTCTTCTCTCTCACGCCGTGTGTTAATATTTCGGCACGGAGCAGACACGACTAGAGTTTTTAACTTGATGAAAAACATCAAATGAGGTTTTTAATTGAATTTTTTATCATGCCTGTAGCGTGGGTGAAGCTTTTCGTTGACGTGTTTAAATACCTACATAGGTGATCATTTTATGAAGCAATTTTTTCATCTGTTTTTTTTTTTAATAATATTATGTTTTGGCAGCGAATCTAGTTAGTTCTTTTGTGTAGAGAAGTAAAAGTTTTATATACTACAAATAATTTTTTCAGAGGTAGATTTCATACCCTCTAAATCAATACCTACTATTGTTTTGTCCAAATACATACTCGTACAGGTATTAGTCGACTTTTTTTTTTTTTTTTGCGTGGTAAAATCATCAAATGAGTCCTCCCACCCCGGGCAGGGCGGGAGGGACTGTCAGACTTGTACTGACTAAAATCCACGGTGTCCTTCAATAGCCCTTTGTGTTCCGGGGTCACGGTAATGAGATAAGTCCCGCGACCCCGGCAGGCTTTGGCCCTCTTGGGCGGGGCCCCGTCATCGTGCTGACGCTCTTTGAGGCGCGCGTGGAACACAACGCGCCGTCGACCCGGGCATGGTCCATGGTCGGGCGGCGAGTTGCCCTTTACTCGCCGCCCGCATGCCCGCGCCTACGGTGGCCGGAGATCGTCTTGCGACGTCCGTCGCCGTGGGCGTCCACCACTGCGGGTGGGGCGGAGGGAGGACACTGTCCTCTCTCTCACGCGGCCCGCCTCCTCCTTCGCGAGCATGACTGCTTCGCAGAAGGAGGCGACCGCTTCCCACTCCGTCTCGCCCCGCAGCATGGCCGCGACCAATGCCGGGCGCGAGAGGTCTCCGCCTATCGCCGCCGTGAGGACACGTCGGTGCTCTGCCCAAGCGGGGCAGTCTTGCACCGTATGCTCTACTGTGTCCTCCGGGCGATCTTCGCAGTGGTGACACCCAGGCGTTTCCTCCTTTCTCCTTAGACACAGGTACCTCCCGAAACTTCCGTGTCCGGTGAGGACCTGCGTCATGCGGTAGGTTAGGACACCGTGACTCCTATCCAGCCACTCCTCAAAGAGGGGTCTTACCGCCGCGATTGCGGCGTGCCCGAGGTATTAGTCGACTTAGTAATTATTTTACTATAATAACATAAAGGTTGATTAATACATAGTTATAGTTTCTAACCTTACTGAAGGTTCAATTGGATAGAATTTGTTGTCGAAAGTGGAAGAACAATTTATGTGGTTCCTTTCATCCTTTTAGGATTGATATTAGCAAACAAAATCTAGCTCAATTTTCTACAATTCTTATAACAGAAGAGAAACAACGTCGGTACCACAACAAATATATATTATATAATAGAAAACTGCATTTTTCGAAGCAAGTTATATTTCTAACGGAATTTATTCAGTTTCAAACAGACAAACCACTTTATTTACGTCTACATTATCATGAAGTACAGAAATATGAAGAATATTTTGCGGTTCTCATACATTTAATATTAGTTCTCTATTGCAATCTCTTCTCAATTTTTTTTCAGAGATGGGTTTGAACTTGACTATAGCGCAGTGTTTCCCAAACATTGTTCTGGTATGGCCGGGCAATTAGGTATCACACCGCTTCTTCTTGGCCCACGTCATATTTTTAAACCCAAGCTGGGTTTAGGTAAGCTGGTTTGATATACTCGTATAGCCATTACATAAAATAATACACATCTATATCTATACATATAATAAAACTGTAGAAAAGAAGTTTTTGTACATAAAAAAAAAATAAAAAAATATAGCCAGGGTGTTAAAGGACAACCAATAGAACCCATTTCCAGCGTTTTTAGAATTTTTGTCTGTTTGTCTGTTTATCTGTTTGTATGTTTGGTTATTCGGGCATCACGTAAAATGTACGAAATCAATGTAGATAACTTTTATACACAACGATTTAGCGTAACTTGAAGTAACATTTAGTTTTTGTTTCATTGCAATCGGTTAAGTCTATCAAAAGATAATTGAATTTAAAGTGATTCAGAAGTAAAATATTACGGTCAGTTCACACCGCGACGCGCAGTTCAGTAGCGCGATCTAGCTTCGAATAGAAAAACTGCATATTCAAATAATTCATTTAAATCAACGATAACACGGTAGATGGCGTTAAAAAAAAACCAGGAGTAGAGGTGTTAAATTGAAGTAACATTATGTTTTTTATTTCATCGTAATCAGTTTACACCTTACAAACAAAAAATGTAAATTAATTAAAGCGATTTAAAGGACTCGTAGGATAGGATGGGATAGGATGGGATAGGATGGGATAGGATGGGATAGGATGGGATAGGATGGGATAGGATGGGATAGGATGGGATAGGATGGGATAGGATGGGATAGGATGGGATAGGATGGGATAGGATGGGATAGGATGGGATAGGATGGGATAGGATGGGATAGGATGGGATAGGATGGGATAGGATGGGATAGGATGGGATAGGATGGGATAGGATGGGATAGGATGGGATAGGATGGGATAGGATGGGATAGGATGGGATAGGATGGGATAGGATGGGATAGGATGGGATAGGATGGGATAGGATGGGATAGGATGGGATAGGATGGGATAGGATGGGATAGGATGGGATAGGATGGGATAGGATGGGATAGGATGGGATAGGATGGGATAGGATGGGATAGGATGGGATAGGATGGGATAGGATGGGATAGGATGGGATAGGATGGGATAGGATGGGATAGGATGGGATAGGATGGGATAGGATGGGATAGGATGGGATAGGATGGGATAGGATGGGATAGGATGGGATAGGATGGGATAGGATGGGATAGGATGGGATAGGATGGGATAGGATGGGATAGGATGGGATAGGATGGGATAGGATGGGATAGGATGGGATAGGATGGGATAGGATGGGATAGGATGGGATAGGATGGGATAGGATGGGATAGGATGGGATAGGATGGGATAGGATGGGATAGGATGGGATAGGATGGGATAGGATGGGATAGGATGGGATAGGATGGGATAGGATGGGATAGGATGGGATAGGATGGGATAGGATGGGATAGGATGGGATAG
The DNA here is from genome assembly GCA_950005045.1 of Agrotis exclamationis. Classification (NCBI taxonomy): domain Eukaryota; kingdom Metazoa; phylum Arthropoda; class Insecta; order Lepidoptera; family Noctuidae; genus Agrotis; species Agrotis exclamationis. The sequence goes on along the minus strand of OX465434.1, from coordinate 767,546 downwards.
GATGGGATAGGATGGGATAGGATGGGATAGGATGGGATAGGATGGGATAGGATGGGATAGGATGGGATAGGATGAGATGCGATGGGATACGATGGGATACTATGGGATACGATGGGATACGATGGGACACGATGGGACACGATGGGATACGATGGGATACGATGGATACGATGGGATACGACGGGACACGATGGGATACGATGGAATACGATGGAATACGATGGGATACGATGGAATACGATGGCATACGATGGGATACTATGGGATACGATGGGATACGATGGGACACGATGGGACACGATGGGATACGATGGGATACGATGGATACGATGGGATACGACGGGACACGATGGGATACGATGGAATACGATGGAATACGATGGGATACGATGGAATACGATGGGATACGATGGGTCACGCATAGGTACGACCTGTTTCCTTGAAATAATGACTTTCGCCCATGTCTGCTTACGTCCTGGGGCTGCCAGCGCCGGTAAAGGCAGGAACGGGCAGGCTCCGGAGTCCGCCCATACTACTCAGGTCCCAGAGGCGTTTAAACGTAGATTTTTCTCTTGCACGAGCATGCGGGTGGCGAGTATGCCTGGGTCGACGGCGCGTTGTGTTCAACACGCGCCTCAATGTGTCATCACAATGACGGGCCCCCCCTTAGAAAGCCAAAGCCTGCCGGGGTCGCGGAACTATCGAATTACCTTGACCCCGGAACGTAAAGGCCTATTATAGGATTTATAGGACACCGTAGATTGACAGTCCCTCTTACCCTGCCCTGGGTGGGAGGACTCATTTGATGATTTACGTACGCATATTTATGTATGCTCCAGAATGATGGTTTACAGCCAATGTTGCACTAAAAAATACATTGTTAAGTTCCGACATCCACGCGAACGAAGTCGCGGGCACAGCTAGTTTATTAATAAGAAAAATACCCGCAACCTGATATTCTATTTTGACGACCCGGCAACGTGTCGCTACCGGGCAAATGGTAAACGCTGCTTTAGTCTGTGTCCAACATGGTAGAGACAAAACCTACGATAGAGCGAGCTATCCCAGAACACGCCTGTTCACTTTAACTTTGAAGAGAATCCGGTAAACTCAAATTACAAAAATTATAAAAATACCCCAGCCTCTTACAATCCCTGATGCGTTAGGCAAAGCCAGGTATAAATTAATTTAAATTGTTCAATGTCTTCTTATCGTGTCAGCCCAGAACTGGGCTATGAGTTTAGCGTCGATTAGTTTTTGTCAATGAACAGTTGGCAGGGCAAACAGGACACAATATACATTTACACTACAGAGCAGTCGTCAACAGATCTCCATTTGAGGAGGTTTTGATATCCGCTACTAATTTCTGATACCACACCAAATAAAATTTTCTTCAAACCGATCTTTGCATACGCTTTTTCTTAGGTGGTAAAATCATCAAATGAGTCCACCAGTTGCGTCTACTAAATTAACAAGTCAGGCTGTAAAATTTTATATTAATATTGTATTAAAAATGAGTTGGGAATTTTATTAATGTGTAGTTTGTAAGGTTCGTAGTCATAGTTGTACCCTTTGATACCCGCGGTCCTTCCCCGCTTGGCATTTGTTTAGTTAACGAATAAAAGCAAAAGCAAAAAATAAAAGCAAAAAAATATAACGCCAGAATTTTAGAGGGGACTTTTTCGAGTACAGAGAAGTTACATCTAACTAAATTGTAAATTCAACCATGCCGTTTTTAACGCTCAAATATTTAGGCTGTATTTTTTTTGTGGAACGAAAAAAGTTGCATTTTATTATCATTTGTTTTGCTTTGAAACGCTGCGCTGTGGGAAAGACAAATAAACTTAGCATTTCAGTGTTTATTTCGCAGTAGTACACGTAACTTGAGATCTAAATAGCAACAGCTTCAAATCATTAATTAAAAATAATATAATTTTAAAATTTTATCATTGAAAAATCAAATATATCCTCTAGGGATCGCTCCTGGAACGTATTTACATTGGGGCTATAAAAGGCGAACGTCGCGCCGGTTCGTTTCAATTCATACGCGGGCGTGCGTGCCGATGTCATGAATAATGCACGTTCGCGCCGGGACCGAGTCGGGACCGAACCGTAGACGACCGGAGTCCTTTTAATTTTGTTTTTACATTCCTGCCGCAGGTGGGATCTTTGATTTTTGGGCTTATTTCAAGTAATATTCGAGACTCGTTAATATTAGTATTCCACTTGACTGTCAGTAGTTCCACACCAGTCTAGATTTGTCTAAAACCTAACTAGATATTGTTCTGATTGAATGACACCAATCGAGGCTCGTTGGAAATTAGTTTGACTCTAGTCGAGACTCGTCTTAAACTAGTTTGGTACTAGTTGGGCCTAAAACTATGAAGATTGACACTTAACTAATCCTACCTCGTACAGAACTAGTGCAGGTAAGATAGTAAGATTTAGTACCAAGTTTAACAGTAGTTGAGAGTCGTCAAAATCCAGCCGAGACTCGTCAAAAACTAGTGTTACACTTGTTGCTCAACTAGAAGTATTTCGACAACTACCTAGATTTTTTAGTTTTAAATATCTCCCTAAAAAGACTAGCTAATTATTCTGAGTGACTGGTCTGTCGTCAGAATAAAATACGCGTTATGTGATTTCTACCCGTTGTGTATTTTACCAGATGTTGATGTATTTGTAGGCATACAAAAGTATCCTCTTAGTTGTTGATGATGTTTGGAAATGTAAACATGGTTGGCTTGTTTATTGTTCTATGGAATTTGAATATGTGAGCTTGTCTTGTAATCCAGAACATGTTAATGTATAATTTCTTGTTTCCATGAAGAATTATTTGCTTATTTAGTCCATACGTATACGTACTAGCAAAATGCCCCGACTCGAGTGAACCTGAATTTACATTTTGACATATTAAATTACCCAGCCCTTAATGTCCCCACTGTTAGAGGGACCTCCTCTCTGTGAGAGGGAGTGGACCATAATCCACCACGTGAGTCCAGTGCGGGTGCTAGGATATGCCGGTTACCTCACTATTTTTTTCTTCGTCGTTTATGCCAACGTTTTGGAGCAGATTTCACTGGGCCTCCATTGCTCCACTACATTTTAACATACTAGATGGATTAGACGGGTAAATATTAAGAGGTGTTCACACTGATCATATTGGTTTCTAGACGCCAACTGCTGGCGGCATTCAAAACTTTCCACAATATTATCGTGTCACTGTTACTTCATACTAATGAGAAAATAAATAAACAACTTCAATAGGTCAAACCTCGTCTGTGCTTAAAATTGTCGACGCAATGTCGGAGCAACGATTTATGCAAGTATCGCCTATATTTCTAACAATTAAAAAAACAAGGTAATTGCCACTCATAAAAGTTTCCATACAATGGGTGCCGGGAGATGAACGGCGCCGCCGAGGCCGGCCCAGAAAAAAGTGGCGAGACAACCAAGACGCATACCCCGAGGGCTGGTTAGAAGCGGCCCAAGAAAAGATTTCCTGGAAGGAATTGAGGCAGGCTTTTGCCCAGCAGTGGGACAGTATAGTCTAAGGAAAAAAAACGACGGGTTGCACTCCGGGAGTGCCGGTAAAAGTGAAAGCTTTTTTATTACTGTGTTACATTTTAAAACTGGAGTGGTACAGATATGAAATTAAACTTTGTTACATCTTGTTAGTGTCATACAGGAGTCAAATCACAAATGTTTTCATATATGCTCGATAGATGGCGCTGCATGATTAAAATGCAAGCTATCGTTTGCCTCTTCGTCTTACGAATTTTGATTCTACGTGGTTCACGCTAAGAGCGATAGATGGCGCTTATTTAAATTACGTCTTACGCTTTTTCGATCAGGGTCACGTGACCCTGGCGCGAGTTTTACATTTTTTACCCATTACAAAAAAAAGTGTATAACGCCGCTTAAGACGTTTTCACTTCAAAAAGTTGATTGCCTGCTTATCTAGTTGACATTATCGTAAAATTACAAACGAAAAGCAGTAGTTGAACAGTAAATACAGTAAGTAGCAGATAATCTTCCAGTGAGCTTTATTAGGGTAGCTAATGAAACGGTTCCTCCTCTCTTAAACTCATTACTAATTCATCGTCATTGGCATTGAACAAGATGTTTCCCTCTAGTTCCTTAAGTTTTCATGTAGCTACTACAATATGTACGGGGGAACAACCGCAGTGATACACGCTGTAGTATCGCTAAATGTTTTAGTAGAAATTTGTATCAAAACATAGGCTTGTATTACTTGAGAGATAGGCAGGCGTGATACCAGTAGGCAAGATGAACAATATTTTTTTTAACGACTTTCGTGATACATCAACATGAATCACGAGCGATTCATGATAATTGAATCACGAGCGTAGTAAGTACTTTTTTTTAAACTTTGTCTCACACTTGGAATTTCTTCTATCGTGGGTACGTTTACAAACATTTATAAACTCACATACACAAATACTCAGACCTCGAACAACTACTTGTAGATCATAGAAATATTTGCATTGTACAGGAATGGAATCCGTGGCACGCAGCGCAGCAGTCCAATAGCTCAGGCACTACGCTAATTGAGTTGTCTAATTAGTCCTTCAATAAGATTACATAAAAAATGTTTGACCTGTATTTTAATTTTTTTAGGTAATTCAATAGATGAAGGTACGAATTACGATGCTTTTGAAATTCACAATAAGCCACTTCTAGGAATATTTTTTCATCAGTTCTATCGTCACGAGCCGGATTAAGTAGAAATGATAATTATTTTTTGATGCTGCAGCTGTCATCATCATTCTCGCCAGTTTTGTTAACGTTGCATCCAATTTTATGCAATCCAATTGATGGTTCTTAACAAACTTCATTTCCAGGTCCCGGGATTTTACTGAGCATTAGGTAAATGAGTAACTCAATACATCTATTAGGGATTCGGAGAATGAAGCTGTGTCAGGTCGCCGTCCTCCATTAACGGACATTGAACCAACGAGGCAGTCAACCAAATTGTAATACGAAGTGTAAAACGATAAATGTAGCATAAAAAGCACAGAAATAAAAACAATATTAGTGTTTCCAGCTGCAATTAAGAGCTGGTGCAGGGAATTAGCCGAAATTGTTATGCATAAGGCGAAAGAAGTCGGCGCTCGGCGTGCACGCCCGACTCGCCCCTTTGTACCGCGTGCGACATTTGCATAGAGTGTGTCACGGGGCCGCCTCGCCCCACAGCACTGACCGCATTTTTGATGCAGGTCCAGTAAAGAAAGTCAGTTTTTTGTGTTAAAATGTTCATTTTTTGTTTCTTTTTCCAGTCTCCACTTTTAACTTTTTGTTAGTAATTTTGCGCGCTATGTTAAAGTTGTTCTTCCGAGGTGTTTTATGATATGAGAATAATTTTAAACAACGTGAGAACGTAGCATTTGGAGAATGAATTTTAATCGTGTAGGTAATCTAGGACAAGGAAAACGAGTTGAGTAATAAAATTAAATGCACATCATGGAAATATAGTGGAACATACTGCAATTACTGTCGCTTGAACTATAAGTTTGGATATTTTATCGAGATTCGTTGGGCAAGGTTCCAGTAATTTAATAAAACATTTATAACACTGTGATCAAAGCCTCTTCGAAGTCATTCTGTTGTTCAGTCTAAAGAACATCTAAAATGTCAACCCGTCAACGTCATCCCTCATAATATAAAGATGCTATAAAATTTCCATCGCAAAGTTAATAAAAATTCAATATATCTGATATGTCTATTTGCAATAGATGTCGAAAAAGGTACGCACAAACGGTCAATATGATCGAACGTCAAAAGGTAAGCCAAAGGGCAGCGTCTGATGCTAATCAGAAAATTGACTTGTGGTCCAAGATACAGGCGCTTGCTTGATGCAATATGACACGCTCAGGATCAACCCTAATAAAAACAAAGTAGAGAACTTTCCTTTCAGCCTGTTAAATTCCATCCTACGCTACAAGAATTACTAAAAAACTTCAGTCAAAACTTATCAACACCAATTTAATGATTGAACTAAAATTGCAGTCTTCATTTGTTTGATGAATTGAAAATAATAATACTTTAGCTTAAAGCCTCCTGCAGACACACGCGATTAATCGCGCTGCGACAACGAGCCAAGCTAATTTCCACTCTAAAACCTCCTTTTTTTTGAAGTCGGTAAAAATACTGCGAATGGACCGCGACATGTCGCCCCGCGCGATTAATCGCGTGTGTCTGCAGGAGGCTTAATTGAGATTTAGGTAATTAGTTATATGACATTCGCTCAAATAAAATAATTTGCCTATCAAAATCATAATACAATTTCATAATTTTCATAAATAAAACTCAAATTCTCGTGGAAAACAATAAAAAAGGATTCAAATCCGCTCACAAATTTGTCCAACAATACAAAATACATTCTCCTTTGGCGACGGACAGGAAGCAAAACGAAAACAATTCGTTTGTCAGCAGTACGGCAGTACGGCGCGGGCGTACCACGTCCTGTGCGGAATTCACTTTTTGCGAAACGACACCTGCAATACCACCATACGGGTTATTTGATGAGTCGATCCAAAAAGTTTTAATTCTGCACTGAATATTTCATTCACAAATGTTGGGATAAATAACGAGGTGGTTTTACAAAAACAGCTTAGTCTCTATTCATGCTGAAGCGTAAAGGGTAACTATGGAATTATGTCAAGAGAATACTCGGGCGACTGCAACCTTTTTATGTTGATGTTACTGTTAGTCCTATTCATTTCATCTTTTTTAAATTACTTGCAACTTGTAAATATTAACATATTTTCATCATCATCATCATCAGCCTATAAATGTTCCCACTGCTGGGACACAGGCCTCCTCTCTGTGGAGGGAGTGGGCCTTAATCTACCACGCGGGCCCAGTGAATTTTTGGTTCTAGGACATGCCGGTTTCTTCACGATGTTTTCCTTCACCGTTTTGAGAGCAGTGGTGTTGAAATAAATTACACAAAGTAATGCGCCTGACGGGGTTCGAACCCACGACCTACAACTCGTAAGTCGAGGCCGATACCACTGGACCACCACTGCTCTCAACATACTTTACGGTGAGCAAAATGAGTGGATATTTAATAAGGAATTTACTATCAAAGAATTCTAATTAAAAGAATCGTGTCTTTAGCTAAGTGATATTATTTATTGCGTAAAATACAATGTAGGATAGTTAAACAAGAGACACCTAATATGATTTAAAACTATTAAAAATTTTAATCTACCAATAGCAAATTTAGCAGTTACTGTGTTTAAATTTACCCAAAATCTATATCCAATTCAATCTCTAACATCTGTTGTTACGAGCACATTTAACTCGGGAGTGGAAGTCATCTACAGCAAGAACAAGGCGCCAGGTGTACTAAATCTAACTTGATCTGTATCTGCATACATTGTCCGTCGGAAGACATACATCCCAGAATAAAAGACATCGCTATAAACACGACAATTTAGGATGTCGATACCATAAATTAGTGCTGTGACTAGTAGGCTATGTCCGGTAGTGATATCTACATAATCACCTCCGTCAGTAATAATTATTGATGCGATTGTTATACTAATGAATACTAATGACTTCTGTTAAATTACTTGCATTATTGTCGCTACATAAGTTGCTAAAAGATTTTGATCAGTTTTCAGTAGTCATCTCGATTTTTATGTCTTTCTAATTATAATGCTCACATTAACTCACTTTCGCTTTTGTCATAACTGTATTACTTAAACATAATATACTATATATAAGCCATAAATTACAAAATTCTATTGGTAATATCGTTCTAGTTTCGTATTTAAACATACAATATGACTAGTTACTTTCCGAAGTAAGGGTCAAATTTGCTAGTGCTACAAAACCCTAATAAATCTCCATCTTCTCATGTCTTACGGCAATGTTTTGGTAGATTGAGGGTCCCGTGGTCACTCCGGGATAATATCATACGGTGTTCGCAGGGCCGATTCCCTAGGGCCTTATTGTCGGAGCAAATTTAACGGAAGGTGCGCACAATTCGGTGTCGATACGCATCGTCGCGGCTTCGAAGGAGGTCCACACTATTAGGTTAGAGACAATTTTGTTTAGACCTCTTAACATCCAAAAATGTTATTTTTGAATTTATATTTGAAACGTGTTTATGTATGTTCCGAGTTTATATTGACATTTATTGAAAAGCAAGCTAAATAATATTGCTGCAAAATGTATTCTTTCACAATCTTAGCTTATTTATGGTTCTACACTAGGTGCAATTTCCAAAAATCGTTATCCGTATGCAACTAATGCAACTATGCAACCAGTCGCTGCGAATATCTCTAACAAGGTTTTAAAACATAACCAAATGGATACTATCCAAATAGGAAACACGTCGTCAGAGAAATATCCAAACTTTAGCAGCTAGAAACAGCAGGTTTTCTCTGTTCCTGACATGACCTGAATTTGAGGACAACACAGTCATTTGCACCTCCGCACAGGGATTGAATTCACAAAACCAAAATACGTCGTGCACAGAATACAAACACTGTCATACATACAAATATGTCGCAAATTTCGGAAATTAAGCTCTGTGAGCCTTTGTTAGCAAAAACTAGGATGATGCTACTAGTTTGTTTTACCTTCAGTATCCTTTGTAGTGTGCGATACGTCGTCGGCACCACACTAGTGATGACTGCCTCAATTTATAATGTTTGTTCGCAAGGTATTCAACACTCCCCAGTAACATTTATTGATTTCAGAACATAAAATGAACCCAATCGGTGGTGTTAACATGTGAAACTTAATTAATTACAGAAACTTATTTGAGAGAATTCCAAAAGTGAAGTTAATTAAAGCTCAATTTATTTTTCTTAACCAACCCTAGGGAATAATATTTGAAATTCTGTCACAAAAAAGTTGCAGTGTTGTCGCATCGCACACCGTCCGACACAGTCGCCTGTTGAGTTAGCAGTTTTGCAATTTGAATCAACTCACTTATTAAGTCTGCGTCATGAATACGAGATTAAACTCGCTCCGAGCCACGCTAATTAATTGAGATATAAAATAAACATCCCATCGCTCTCTACTTTTCTCTGACTTTTTGACTTTAAGCATAAAAGAGTTCTAGTAAAATGTACACATTCTGAAACACTCTATTAAAACTGTTTTGTTGTTCAACAGTTAATGAATAAGGAGTGTTTTTGAACTTTTGTGACAGACGTTTTTTAATAAGTTCCTACTTAAAATTAATGTTTTAGTTGATTGCGAACTAGCTCGAGTTTGTTCCTTACTTTATAACTTAGATTTTATTATTCATATTTGGAGACTAACTTTTGATATTTGCTGACGAAATTAAACAAGTTTAGAGTTATACGTCTCAGGTTTGTCTCCAAGGAATCCGGTAGAAGATAAACTATGATAAATATTTGCATAGCACGGTCATATAGATGGCAGTTTGTCCGTATCAACAGAAAACCTTATTTATGTTTAGCTACGTTACAACTAAAACTTTATTTGCGCTGAAGTGTTTTAGAGATTATAATGTGTGTAATTTTAACTTATTTACCTACGTTATTTACTCCTTGAGCAAACAACAGACAGAACCCGAGGCATAAAAGGATAGAACAGCAACTGGTGAAGCTTAAACAAGGTTCAAATTAATGTCCTCAAGACACGCACACAATCCATTATAATTAAGTTGACTCTTTAGTAAAAGAGATTTCATTGAATAAACACTTCCTACCTTATACACACTTCCATTTGAAATGAAACTCTTCAGCAGTGAGTACCAAATACTCGTACATTAGTCTGTATTTCATTAAGCCCCAGAATAATTTCCTTAACTGATATTAACAGGTCAGATAGCGCCTTCTTTATGGAAAACCAATTTTGCCAAAAGATCAAATCGACTTTTGGAGTCAATTATATACCGAGCCGTGTTCGTTGAACGAAGGGAAAATAATCTATACATATAATAAATCTGTAGAAATTTCATTTTTGTACATTGAAGAAATTGAAACAAAAAGTAGCCAGCGTGTGAAAAGATAAGTAACAGAACCCATTTCCATCATTTTTGAAATTTTTGTCTGTTTGTCGGTTTGTCTGTTTGTTTGTGCGCACATCACGTAAAATCTACGAATTCAATGCTGACAATGTTTATATACAAAAATTATACGCAACTTGAGGTTTAACTTAGTTTTTGTTTCATCGAAATCGGTTCAGTCTATCAAAAGTTATTTGAATTCAAAGTGTTTCAGAAGTAAAATTACGGTCAGTTCACACGTGAAGACGTGCAGTTCAGTAGCGCGATCTAGCTTAGAATAGCAAAACTACATATTCAAATAATTCATCTAAACATATGTACTTCAACGATAAAACGGTAGATGGCGTTAAAATAAAACCTGAAATAGAGGTGTTTAAATTGAAGTAACATGGTTTTTTTTTTTCATCGTAATCAGTTTACATCTTATAAAAAACGTAATTTAATTATAGCGATTTTATGGAATCATAGGATAGTCAGGACGGGACAGGACGGGACAAGACGGGACAGGACGGGACAGGACGGAACAGAACGGGACATGACGGGACAGGACGGGACGGGACGGGACGGGACGGGACAGGAAGGGACAGGACGAGACAGGACGGGACAGTACGGGACAGGACGGGACGGGACGGGACGGAACAGGACGGGACAGGACGGGACGGGACGGGACAGGACGGGACAGGACGGGACAAGACGGTTCAGGACGGGACAGGACGGAACAGGATGGGACAGGATATTTATGTACGCTCCAGAATGATGGTTCACAGCTGTGTTAATTTGTTCACAATATTGTTAATATTAAATAAGCACTATAGTTCCGCCAGATAAGTATGGAATAAAATAAAATAAGATACGTTGACCCCGTATTTTGCAATATTTCAAAACCATTCGAAAAAATGTAGAACGACCAAAAGCAACGCATCGTGGTAAGACGCGATCTTGACCTTATATTTTATTTTGTTTGAACGATGATGGTATAAAATTCGAACGATGCATTATTAGGATCAATGACCTTTCTTCCAGACTTATTTGGCGGGGACTATAGCTTATATAAAAGATTGTATCGGTATCCTCCAACACCGCTTCGCACTAAAAATATAGATTGTTAAGTTCCGACATCCACGCGAACGAAGTCGCGGGCACAGCTAGTATCCAATAACAAAGTTATTTGACTTTCAACCTTATGTGGACATTATTTTTGGATTTGTATATTTTGAACACGTATTTCGTTTAAATTGACTTTCATTAATAGTATTGCTGCCTTTGATTTTAGTGGGATTTTGGGTAGTTAAGCAGAAAAAGGTATTATTATAAATGTAGGGTGGTGTGGATGACCGAAATAAAACTTATTCTTCTTGAAAACTTCTTTTCTTTAATTACTTTTAAACTTCTTAAATTATACGTCTTCACCTTTCGTTAGCTCACTCGCCATCTTTTTTTCTCCCCTCTCTCTCACACATACTCTCCCATTCACTCATCGCTGCGTTCCAGTTTACTTTTTCTTAAAATTATGATGCGTTCCAAATTAACATCTACAACTCGGCCATTCTGCTCTCAGTCTGCCCTCAGACTGACTCTAGTACAACAAGATAAACTAAGCTGAATAAAGTTTACAGTATAATGATGTTAGACTAAGTTTCTTTAACAATCTTTAAGGTTCCTATCTAAAATTACAATGGTAAAAAATAAACTAAACATTATATCACTACTTACTTATAATACACTCACACAACCATTCACTCCTTAACAATACCCCAACACCTGAGTATTATCTAGGTAAAGTCTTACTATTAAATGTTTAGGTACATTATTTTGTTACACAGAATTACTATCATGGTTAGTTACAAGGTAGGTGTTTCACTTTATTTATTACATTACTGATAGCTAGACATATTAAGTTACACCAACTAGGCAAATACTAAACTCTTTAACTTTAAACAGAATAACAGACTTAATATGCTGTTTATTAGTACTCAATTACATTTTACAATGAGATAAAATGAATGATACAATTCAATTAGTTTGCTAGTTATGAGTACAACATCCTGGCAACATTACTCACTTTATTAAATAAAATGGTAAGTTAGATGTGTTCAACGGTAAGTATAAAATATCAATTATTATTTTCTTATTTAGGATAAACTAAAATGTTAACAAGACATCATTGAATTAAGGCCATCTTTTCATAATTATAATCTACTCCTGTAGTGGTATTTTTAGGTCCCTCCTTACTGTTATCTAATTTCCTAACTTCATACCTGTCTTTTCCTAAATCTTTTACTACTTTATAAGGTCCAAAGAATTTTTGTTTTAATTTTAATGCATTTCCAAATTGAGTTCTTTGTATTGCTACTATATCTCCTATTTTATATTTCTGTCCTTCCTTCCTTTTACTGTTAAAACTTCTTTTGTTTTCTTCTTGAATTTTTAATATCTGAACTTTTGCTTCTTTCCTTAATTCATCTCTTTTGTCTATGAATTCTCTTCTATTTTGTTCTTCTAAAAGTTCTAAAATCTTCATGTCTTCTTTAAGCTTCATTTTAGTCCCAGTTAATAATTCAAAAGGTGATGTCTGGATGGATCTTTGATATGAACTATTTATTACCCTTTGAACTTTACTGACATATTTGTACCACAGTGCAGGCTCTTCAATGCACATTTTGGTCAATACAGCGATAATTATTTGATTCATTCTTTCAGCTTGACCATTTCCACGAGGTATTCCTGTTGCTATTGTAATATGCTCTATTTCCTCTTCCTGGCAATAATTTTCAAACTCTTTTCCTGTGAATGCTGTTCCTCTGTCAGACACTATCCGTCTTGGGTTTCCATAATCTTTTTGATGTAATTTTAATTTATCAACTGTTTCCTTCGCTGTAACAGTTTTAACTGGGTATATCCAAACAAACTTCGTGTATCCATATATAACAGTTAAAATGTAGTTGTACATTTTCTTGGTAGTATCCAAAGGTCCTAAATGATCACAATGAAGTGTATCTAATGGCAGATCTCCTTTTGGTATCGGATTTAAGAATCCTTCTTTCTTTCCTGTCTTTCTGCTAGCTAGTAGGCAAGGCACACATGCAGAAATTATTTTTTCAATTTTATTGTCTAACTTGGAAATGTAATAATCTTGTTCTATTATATCTCTAATTTTCTTTTTTCCAAAATGTCCAATACCGTGAGCTCTTCTAATAATCTCAAGATCCATTAATTCAGGAACAACCAATTTCTTATCTTCGCCTTTATAAATGACGTCATTTTCAAGCACATAGTCTTCATACTCATTGTCCTTGAGAACTTCTTTTATTGCCTTCAGGCCTGCGTCTTCTTCTTGAGCCTTCTGTATACGAAAATGGAATTCACTTTGAATGATGCATATATTTCGACTTAAAGCGTCAACATGTTGCATCTTCTCACCAGGTCTGTGCACAACAGTATAGTTAAAATCTTGCAGGTACATGATCCATCGGGCTACTTTAGCTGAGACATCTTTTTTTGTTAAAGTCTTCTGGAAAGCTTCACAATCAGTCACTATGGTAAATGGAATTCCTATTAGGTATCTACGAAACTTCTTCACACCTTCGATCACTGCCAGTGCTTCCAATTCATAGCTGCACCACTTTTGCTGAGTTTCACCGGTCTTTCTGCTCATATAGTGAACTGGGTGCATGCTATCATCTGCAGGATCCTTTTGCAACAGTATCGCACCATATCCATACTTGCAGGCGTCTGTATGTAGTTCAGTCTTTAATTGCGGATCGAATATTTTTAAAACAGGTTCACAACATAGAATTTCTTTCAATTTCATAAATGCATTTCTTTGATCTCCTCCAAAATAAAATTCTTTCTTCTTTAATAGGTCACTTAAAGGTTGCGCTATCATTGCATAATTTGGGATAAATTTTCGAAAGTAAGAGGTCATTCCAATGAAACTTTGAACTTCTTTAAGATTTTTAGGCACAGGGAATTTATAAACTGCTTCGGTTTTCTCCTTTGATGGCTGCACAGTTCCATTGCAGACCACATGACCTAGGTATTCCACTGATCTTTGTAGTAATTGTGTCTTCTTCCAATTTATCTCGAGACCATAGTCTGCAGCTACCTTCAGTACCTCTTGTAATCTTTCAATTGCCTGGTTTTCATCCTCAGCCAGTATAATCAGGTCATCAATGAAAATGAGTAGAACTCCTCTTCTTACGAAGTCGGTGAAAATAATGTTTATATACCTTGTAAAGAATTTGGGGCAAATGGATAAACCAAAAGGTGCCCGTAAGAACTCATATTGACCTTCTGGGTTGCTAGTCACAAACGCAGTATACTTTATTGAGTCCTCGTCTACTGGTAAATGGAAAAATCCATTCTTTAAATCTAAAGTGCTAAACACTCTAGCTGTACACAATTTATCTATGTGATCATTGATTACCGGCAAAGGATATTCATCCTTCACCATCTTCTGGTTTATCTTTCTGTAATCCACACAGATTCTCGTACTTCCATCTTTCTTCTTCACCAAAACAAGGGGACTGGCATATTCCGAATAGCTAGGACGTATGATGCCATTAGCCAACCAATTTTCTATTTGATGTTTCACAATCTCTTCCTCTTGCAAAGCTATACGGCGTGGACGCTGTGCTATTGGTATGTCATCTTTTAATATTATTTTCAATTTTACTGGTGCTTCTTTTATCTTTAAAGGTTTGTAATTATCTATTATAGTTTGAACTTGAATTGGTATTTCACTTTCATCATTGATGCTAGAAAGTAAACACTGTAAATACGAACTATCATAACACTGAGGCCTTATCTCAATGATACCTTTGTTAATCATCATAATAGTATTAACTAGGAAAGTTTGCCCGAGAATAACTGCATACGGAATGACACCTTTAGGCACTACATGAAAACAAACCTCGTAACAATGACGATCTATTATCAAATTAATGTTAAACTTACCCATTGAATACACCTTACTCGAACCAAGGCCGGTTAACAACATAGTTTCGGATTCATATTTGACTGACAACATCGTAAACACATCGTAAGATATTAAATTAAGGTCGCTACCCGTATCTACTAAGCACTTCACTGTAATACCACCTATAATAGCACTTTTAACCGATCTATTCACTGCAAAATTATTGTTTACATTAAGTACGCTGCTTTGACAACTATGACACTGATGGATTATTTTCCCGTTTGACACTTGCGTGCTATCTCGTTCACTCTCCGTTCCGTCATCTGATTGTTGGTGAGTGAACATCGTACGTGCCATTGAGTTAGCTCCGCCTCCGCTGCTTCCACCATCGCCTCGCGTATTGCCAACCTTCCGACTTGTCGATGGTTCGCCTTTCCCTTTTCCGCTTTCGTCATTGTTACCAACTTGACATTCGGTACCAATATGGCCGTATTGGTTACATTTAAAACACTTGGTACCTTTTAAGCATGAATTCGCTAAATGACCTCTTTCTCCGCACTTGAAACAACGATGAACTTTGTCACTAGAGTTTTCCTTGGCGTTAATGTCGTCTGCTTTAGCTTGCTTGGTGGATTCGCGACACTCACGCTGCTTGCCTGTACCGCTTGAATTTCCTCGTTGTTTCAACATTTTCTGCTTCATAACTTCGTATTGCGCCAACTTTTCCTTGAGAACCGCATACGTTGTAATCCCATACAGACCAATTTTGTTCTGCTCGTAATCGGCAATCCCGTCTATTATGTATTGAATTGAAACGTAATCGGCGAATTTTGCTCTTTTGCCGAGCTCCTTCATGGTGAGCATAATTATATTGGTAGTAGCTCTCATTGCTACGTTTTTTGCGAGCCGCCATGATTTCATGCATCTGCTTAGTATTTACCGAATCTGGAAATTCCTTTATCAGGGCATTCTTCAATTCTTCGTACGATTTGAATGGTTTTTCCGTACGTAACCATAACTCAGCGGTTCCGGTAAGCGATCTTCTGGCTATAATAAGTTTTTGCTGAGCCGTCCAACCGAAGATGTCGGCATTGTCTTCAATGTCTTGTGACCACTTCGAAGACGAGTAGGTCATGTCTTCACCGTTGAATTTCATAATGGTATCCAGCATACCATATTGAAAGAGTGGATTTTTTGTTTCCATGGTATCGACTTTCTCCATGATGTCTTCGTAAAATAAATTTTTTCACCGGCGCGAGCCCGCAGTTTTCGTAATGGCGGTTGCCGTTGTACCGGTGTTTTATTTCCTCTACTTTCTTCGTCCTATACACCTTTATTATTACGGTCGATCCCGGACGAGGCTGTAGGGTGGTGTGGATGACCGAAATAAAACTTATTCTTCTTGAAAACTTCTTTTCTTTAATTACTTTTAAACTTCTTAAATTATACGTCTTCACCTTTCGTTAGCTCACTCGCCATCTTTTTTTCTCCCCTCTCTCTCACACATACTCTCCCATTCACTCATCGCTGCGTTCCAGTTTACTTTTTCTTAAAATTATGATGCGTTCCAAATTAACATCCTACATAAATAATGTGGATTAGGTGCATGTCCACAGAGCGCGCAGCCTCGCGAGGCATTTTCCGCGCGAAGCAGCTCGGTTGGTGTGGACGTGTCTCGGGCGAGGCAAGTGACAGCGCTGCCGTGGTCGAGCGACCGAGCGCCCGAGCCATCCAGTGTCGGCTTTTGTTTTGCTCGCGTATGTTGTTTCTTGCCTCGGTCGAAAAACAATTTAGACGCATCCACACAGAGTGAGCAGCCTCGCTTATTAGTTTCCTCGCGCAGCAAATGCCTCGCGAGGCTGCGCGCTCTGTGTGGACGCACCTATTGGTGATAAATGTAATATTTGCTTTAAAGAAATGCAACAGAATAACATATTATCCGTTCACTATAGGGGGAGGATTTTGTTCAGCAGTGGACGTCTTTGTTCTGCAGTGGACGTCTTCCGGCTGATGATGATGACGATGATGATGAGTTCACTATAAACGATAAACATAATAATTATTCTTACGAGTTCATTATGAAATCCTCACAGGTTTTCAATGATAAAATATAACAAGATATTTTTTGGATTTTATTTTGATGTAATCATCATCTGTCTAGTCTTTTCCCAACTATATTGGGGTCGGCTTCCAGTCGAACCAGAGGCAGCTGAATATCAGTATTTCACATGGAGCGACTGCCTATCGGACTTCCACAACCCAGTAACTGGGTAATACGATACCCTATGGTAAAGTTGGTTGTCAGAATTCTAGAATTTCTGACTAACAGTAACGACTGTCATAGATCTACAAATGACAGGCAGGAACGACTGCTTTACGTGCTTTCCGAGGCATGGAGGAAACTCGCTATGACCGATGGTTTCCTATCCACAGGCCAACCCCGGTAAGCGGGGCTTAACCCGTAAGATCTGCCTGTGCGGCTGTAATAATTCAACCACAAGCTACTCAATCAAAAAAAAAATGTTATCATTAGAAAAAATCAATATGGTTAATTGGTTCACTTCAGTTGACTTTTGTTGACTGTGTCTAGATGATATGCCTCGTAGCATGGCTCATTATTTTACCAGTAAGGTTCACGAATATTTATGATAAATTCGATACATCATTATTGTTCAATACCTGGTACCGTTAAATTGCGTTCAAAATATACTACATGAAAATTAACTCGACAATGTGATGACGGCTCTCTCAGCATAGTTTGAAACAATGGCATTCACTAATGATGCCACCACGCAGATTTGTAAATTAATTTCACTATGTGTCAAATATAAATGGCCTGGATTGATGGCATATTCATGTAACAACAATCCCTGATACTTCAGGCTAAACATACGTTTAGCGTTAGCTTTGGTATGCGGAGGGCGAGTAAAGGGTACTCGCCGTACGATCATGGACCATGCTCGGGTCGGCGACGCGACGGCGCATCGTTTTCCATGTGCACCACAAAGAGATTTCAGAAGGCTAACGAGACCCCCAAAGAGGGCGCGAGGACTCATTTGATTAGTTTACCACGTAAAAAAAAGCGTTAGCTTTCTAAGCTAACCTAACTTCAGACAAATTTTTACAGAAGAAAATATCTAGAAATAAAATAGTAAGGTTCTACCTCTTTGATACGAACATCAGTCTCTATTAAACCGAACTTTATGAAACAGCCTTATTTTACGATTTTCGAGTTGCTCCCATACCAAAAGCTATTTATATTCATAGGTGCTTTCACTCCCTAAAGTATTATTTAATCTCCTTTACCTGAGCGCAGACGCAATATTTTTTAGTTCGTTTCTTATTAATGGGGCTGTAAGGTAAACATTTAAAGATAATGGTTTGACCTTTGTCTTCTTCTCCTTCTTTTTCTGATGCCACTCCAATCACTGAAGGTCGAAGGCGAGAACATGGAGAAATATTCAATTTCAGAGTTCGCATTTTTTAATTTAATAATCGCCTTCGTATACTGTAGCCAGGATATTGAACTGCTACAGTACATACTATCAATTTACCGTATTACCTTTCTATAGGTACCTACTCTGTTAATTAAATATACGGATAATTTAAATCGTAGTCGAGTCATTTAAATTGTTTGCAGAAGTCAGGGATATTCGTTAATGTACAAATATTAACGATTTTCCCCCACCTCTACCAACAAACCCCAATTCACCCCACAGTTTTACTAAGCTTATAATATAATAATTTGCTTATTTTTCATGTGCTGTATTAATTGCAGTCGTTACTTGAAGCTCGCGGGGGCTCGATAAGGCGCGGGCCACATTACTCATCGCGCGCTTTGTACGGCGCACTTCAGATTGGCGCGATTTATGTTCGAGCCAACAATGTGGGCACACATTTTTGTGTATGATGGGAAATATTGAGCTGGTTGCGGCAATTTGTGAACTGTAGAAAGTATCAATCTCGTGACTAAACAATAAAACTGCACAAGTCTATTTCAAGGTTAAGCCGCGCTTGCTGACGTTGGTGTTTGGATGGGTGACTATCAGTTAATTATATTGATTTTACCCCCATGTCTCGGAATGCACGTTAAGCCGTTGGATACGGCTCATTTGTAGATCTTTGATAGTCGTTACTGAGTCAGAAGCTTGAAAGTTTGATAACTAGTATTATCAAGAGATCTCGTATTACCCAGTTACTGGGTTAATAGAGATTAGACAGGCAGTCACTCTTTGTAGAATACTGATATAGGTTAAACATAGTGATCCTAACATTGTAATTTACATCTTATGTACCTATGTACCAAAAATAAATAATTTGAATTGGATATTTGAACTGTATCCGGTTGTACTACAAAATTGAGCCCAACATAATTGGGAAAAGGCAGGATATTGGAAAATTATTTTATTTTTTTCTTCTTTTTTTATTGGGAACGCAGGCACACACAGGTTGTTTTATAATAGCCAGACATAATTGAACCCTAGTTTTGCCTCTCCTATTGTAAATAAAAAACAAGTGATGCGAAAAAGATTTTGTTCGGTCTTTTATTTAAATCATTACTTACAAGAGTAAACAAGTTTACGTAAACAATATCTATAATAACCTCCTTTTTTTTGAATTCGGTAAAAATAAGTGAGATATAGAAAAATAAAAAATCTAAAACAGATAAAAAAATTCCATTCCTTCAACGACGTAAATACAAAAATCCCAGTTCCCCAGCAAATTGGAGGTAGAACCAGATAGGCGGGCCACACACGATGCCCACAAAAATCGCGTTACGTCCATAGCGCACTGATTTGCGGTGACAGTGTCCGTTAGGATCGCTGCACACGTATAAATGTGATAGCGTTGCGGTGGGCGCGGTGTTTGCTCGCGACTCGTGACGTCGGCGCGTGTGGACATAGCTTTAAGTGGCCACAGATTATGGGGAGTGACGAAGACAGAAGTGACGTGAACTTTTTTAGCATTCATCTGAGATCTTTTCAAACTACATGAGAGGAGTAAAACGAGGAGAAAGAGTAAAACGAATCTGAGTAAGTACTTTTACTATTTTGTGATACGATGATCTAATAGTAGAAGTATTTGTTTGCGGAATTTTGTTCAATATTTTATACTCCAAGTGAGTTACCTTGAATCAAGGGTACACTAGCGATTTTCCCAGTGTAAGTACAGTATTGTAGCCTCTTCTTACATATTAAAGAGCCTCTGACACTCCTAATAGACGTTATCATTATGTGTAAATGCCGATCTTTTCCTCTCAGAGGCTTCCCAAAAATATACAAATACATCGTAAAAGCGACCACAGCCTTACTCCATGTTATTTTATAGTCGTTAAGCAAACAATCACAGACTGTAACGGTTTATAGTTCGTACAAACAACAGACTATTATTAACTTTTAGCTTTACCAACCTGTCCTGGACGCGACGCAGTTCAGTTGGATTTTAGCTATTTAGCATGTTAACTACTGCTATGCGGATGTGGAGGATGTTCAAAAGGAACCTCTAGATAATTAAAGGTGCTGTAAAGCGGCTGCATGACAATAAAAAGTCAGAAAAGCTTCAGTTAAACCGGTACAGACGAAAACCTACTGAACGAGCGAACTTTATTACGAAAACAGCCACTTTTCAATATTCCTAATTCATCATTCCTTGTTTAGTTTTTTAAGATTTATTATAATATTTTGCACAATATTTGATGGAGCTTTTGTGCAATATGTCCCAATCAACAGTCAAATATGACGAGGATCAAAGTCTGCCGGGGTCCCGGGACTGTCTCATCTGGTAACCGTGACCCTGGAATATAAAAGGCTATCAAAGGATCACCGTGAGTTTTAGTCAGTACGAGTTTGACAGTGTGGGTGAGAGGACTCATTTTGATGATATTGCCAAATAAAAAAACAGTGTACCTAATATCATTTCGATATGAAAAACGCCTCTAAATGAACACTCACATTAATATTTCATTCCTCTTCATAATTTTAATGCCTGCACAGCAAATACAGAAAACATTTCACGTATTCTGTACAACTTTTCTCAACAATGAACTTATGCAGGCTTCATACTAACAAGCAGGCAGGCGGGCCAACCGCACAAAAATATGAAAGCGCCGTTATGTTGGCAGTACTCCTTGCTGATGGGAATTATTCAATGGTATTCCGAAGTTAGGATTGAGCAGCATGTGTACCGGGAGAAGGTTGTTAGTGAACAATGTTGGATGAGTTTTTTTGTGGATTTCATGTACGGGTAGCCTCGTAGTAGCCCCTGTGAGTTTATTGTTGGCTTTTTGGTTTGATTTGTGATTAGTATATAAAGCTTGTAGGTATTGCTTGCTCCGTAGGTACACACAGCGAAAAAAGTTAACGATCGCTTTGAAAAATATAAATCTTTTTTGTTACGGTAGATTATATTATGATTTCTCACCTTTTTAGATTATTATTACAGGGTATTCTGTCTAAAGAAAACCCACAACACATTTTTTTCTTGACAAGGTTTAATTAAAAAAAAATATCAGCTCATCCTTCCATCCACAAACTTTTTTTGATGTGTGTATATAAAAATTTGTCAACTGTCAACTGTCAACGTCTCCCGCAAAAAATAATCGAAACACAGTGCAAAATCGTGAGAACTTCGTGTTGTGAAACGCAAAACTAATTTACTAAGATTAATAATCACATGTGATAAGTGAACACAGTGCAGGTGCTAAATTTCGCCAGAAAAACTAAATATAACGTACGGCATTATAACCTAAAAAAGGGCTCATAACCATCATAGACGTTATTATACTTCAACACGTCAACCTTGACATTGACAGTGTCACTGTCACAGTCACGCGTGTGTGACAACAGAAACGGTATTGCTACTCCAAAAAAACGATATTTCTACCAACCAGTGTTACCACAACATAAGCGAAACATCCCAACAAAGGGAAAACAGCATGGATAAAAATATGGAATTACTTTTATCAAAACTAGATGAGAAATTAGAGAAACAAGCTGAACTTATAACGTATTCGGTGACTAAGAACGTTATGGAAGCCATTGATGATAAAATGAATACAATCATCGAAGAAAACAAGAACCTGAAAAACAAAGTTTCAGAACTGGAACAGAAACTCAAATCGGCAGAAAGAGAGAAAAGAAGAAGCAACCTAATTTTCTTTGGAATAGACGAAAAGGGGAAATCTGTGACGAAGCTAGTCGATCACATTAAAGAAACCATAGTAGATATGGGAGTCCACATGGAAAGCCAAGAAATAAGCAATGTGTATAGAATCGGCCGACAGACTGAAAACAGAACCCGCCCAGTTGTAGTCTCCATCACAACACAATGGAAAAAATATCTTATACTCAAAAATAAGCCAAACCTACCGTCAAACATAAATGTACAGGAAGACTTTCCTAAGGAAATATTAGAGAAACGCAAACAACTTCAACCCCAAGTGGAAGAAGAGAAAAAGAAAGGAAACATTGCTTTTTTAAAGTACGACAAACTAATAGTAAAACCAAAAGATATCAACAGGGAAAAGAGGAAAAGGGAAACATCAGGCTCGCCTAAATCACCAATACAGAAAAAAATAAATACAAATAAAGATGAAAGTAGTCCAGCACAATCTCTAACTAAAACCCTAACGAAAGAAACTATCAGACCTAACATATTGAACTACCTGGAGAAATCAAGATCTGACCCACAACTTAATACTACAAAAAACTGATTACTGTCACGGAAAACCGGAAACAAACAATAGAAATATCAACTTATAGCCAAAAACAAAAACCAAAAAAACATCTCCCACCACGGCTGGTCCCCGCGGGAGACTTAGACCACCACCCTCTAACTAGAAGAAACAAAACACTTAAAACTGCAACTTTAAACACAAGAACCCTTAGAACCGACGAGAGCCTCTGCGAATTGGAAAAAGCCTTAGAAGACATAAAATTGGATATCCTGGGAATAAGCGAGCTGCGAAGACTAGATGAAAAAATTGAAGAACGTTCAGACTACATACTCTTTCACAAAGGAGAAATAGCCGGTCAAAGAGGAGTAGGATTCTTAATCAAACAGCCAATGAAACAACACATTCAAGAACTCATCGGTATTTCGGACCGAATAGCTGTACTCAATATTGACATACCGGGATATCGAAAAATATGGTCAATTATTCAAATATACGCCCCGACAGAGCAAGCAACAAAAAGCGACACCAAACTTTTCTACGAAAAACTAACATAAACACTAATGAAATACTGTCACAATCACGTTATTTTAATGGGCGACTTCAACGCTCAAGTCGGTGCAAAACAAAGTAAGGAGGAATATATCTTAGGAAACTTTGGACAAGGCAGAAGAAGCCCAAATGGTGAAATATTAGTCGAACTCCTATTAGAACATAACCTAACGCTTCTAAATAGTTTGTTTAAAAAAAAAAAAAAAAATAAGTGGACTTGGATCTCGCCAGACGGTAGTTACAAGAATGAGATTGACTACATAACAACAAATTATCCAAAAGCATTCACTGACACGGCGGTAATAACAAAATTAAACTTTAATACAAATCACCGCATGGTAAGAAGCTCTCTAAGAACTGAGTCACCAAGAAAATCTAGGAAATATGTAGCTACACACAAAATAGAACACCAAAGCAACGGAACTTTAAAGAAAATTGCCAAGTCACTCAGCGAAATAACCGAAGAAATTATAACTGCCAGAAACACTGATATCCTTGCTAAGTATTGTAAACTAGAGAAACAACTAACTCAAGTTAAAATCGGGAACAAAAGAGAAAATAAATACAGACTTAGTGACACAACATTGGAACTTATAGAAAAACGGAAAAAGTTGCTCGTCAACCACCCTAAAAAAGAAAATATCAATCTAGTAACTAAACTAAGTAAAGAAATCAGAGAAAATATCAGGAAAGACAGGAACGCTAACAGGTTGCAAACATTACAAAGGCACATAACGAAAACAGGGGGCGTGAAGAAAGCATTAAAAGAATTGAGAGAAGTTAACAGAGAATGGATACCAAAGCTGAATAAAGCGAAAAATACCTTTACCAAAAGGAAAAATATCAACGGAATAGCCACTCAATTCTATCAAGACCTATACTCGAACCCTGACAAAAAGTATAAACCAAAACAAAGAAAAGATCTTAACGGATGGCAACACAAAATTGTACCAGAACCAATTATACTTTCTAACGAAGTAGAAAAAGCAGTGCTCAGTCAAAAGATAGAAAAAGTGCCGGGCCCAGATAAAATTTCGAACGAGCTTCTCAAGGGTACTCTCGAAGAACTACTACCTATACTTACATCAATATTCAACGAAATAATGAAGACTGGTATTATCCCCACGCAATGGAAAACATCACATATTATACTTATATTCAAGAAAGGACAGAAAGAAGACATAGGGAATTATAGACCTATAAGCCTGATGTCAAATATCTACAAGGTGTTCTCCAAAATAATCCTGGAAAGAATAAGCAAAAAACTTGATGAAAATCAACCGCGCGAACAAGCTGGCTTTAGACAAAAATACTCCACCCTAGATCATATACATACAGTTAAACAAATAATAGAGAAATACAGAGAATACAACAAAAAGCTATACATGGCATTTATCGACTATTCCAAAGCCTTTGACAGCATTAGTCATAAAGCCATTTGGGAGAGTCTGGAACAGCAAGGAATAAACTCACACTACATTCAGATTATCAAGAATATCTATTCAAATAGCGAAGCGAGGATACAGCTGGAGACGCTCGGAAAGAAGTTTAGGGTGATGAGAGGTGTAAAACAAGGAGATCCACTATCACCAAAACTATTTTCGGCTGTATTGGAAAGCATCTTCCGAAAACTAGACTGGATTGACTACGGCCTCAATGTAAACGGCGTGAGACTAAACCATCTACGTTTTGCTGACGATATAGTCCTGTTTGAGGAAAATCCAACACACCTCCAGAAAATGATAACAGCGCTTAACGAGGAAAGTATGAAAGTAGGCCTATCTATGAACAAAGACAAAACAAAACTGCTCACAAACTCGGATCAGATAGCCATAGAAATTGACAGCCAACCTCTTGAATATGTACAAGAATACAGCTACCTAGGACAGATAATCTCCCATAAAGACCAGACCACTAAAGAAATAAATAGACGAATTGCAAACGGATGGAAGAAGTACTGGTCACTGAAAGAGGTATTAAAATCTAAGAAGCTAAGTATGGCAATAAAAACAAAAGTCTTTGATACCTGTATACTTCCAGTCATCACTTACGGATGTGAAACGTGGTCTCTCACCAAACACCACAGAGACAAGTTGGAACGCTGTCAGAGAGCCATGGAGAGAAGTATGATAGGAACCAAGAGACAGGACAAAGTGAGAAGCAGCATAATAAGAGCAAAAACTAGAGTCACCGACATAATCTCTCGAATAGATCAACAAAAGTGGAGGTGGACCGGGCACATGATCCGAGATACTCAAAGAAAATGGAGCGAAACTGTCTCAGACTGGTACCCAAGAGACGGCAAAAGAAACAGAGGCCGCCAACAGATGAGATGGGAAGATGACCTAAAGCTCACCGCTGGACCTCATTGGAGAAGGGTAGCACGTGACAGAACCCACTGGAAGGAGTTAGAGGAGGCCTATGCCAAGCGGCACGCTGAACTACGAGACATCATTTAGTGAACTCACAAAACATAAGGACTGTAACTAATTTATGTATGTTTTTTTTTTTAGTTCAGAATAAAAGGCTATATTATTATTATTATTATTATTATATAAAAATTTGCTGAAAATTTGTATATCTGCATAATTTCCATTTGTTGTGAGACGATATAGTAGAATATAATAATACTCGTAACATTAATTTATTTCCTTTGCACACACAACAACAACAATAAAATAAAAGTTAATAATTATCCATATCCATCTATTATACATGTCCACAACAAAATTAGATGTAAATATACTGATAATGTCATCACTGCGCATTTAAAATATCCGTTTTCTCATTTATCAATTTTCTTTCATCAGACTATACTGGTAGGAACAGTATGTTTCCCACTTCCCCCCATTCTTGAGGAAATGCTCGGAGTTTAGTTGTTGAGCTCTCTCCCACAAATTAACCCGAGAGTTGTTGAGCGGCTCGCATTCATACGGGGAGCTCCTATTCAATTATTTACCTTCTAAACGTTAGACCTTCGAGGAATTGCGCATATGGTACAAAATTAGCTGGGTTATGATGAAATATTAAATGTTTTATATACTCGAGGTTGTAGTACAGTGTGAGCGCACGAACTCACCCCGTGCCATAATGAACGCGATATAATGCCTACATTTCAATTATTATTTTATTTTTGGAGAAAAATAATAACGAAATTATGAAATATGTTTTCAAAATTTACTTTAAAATACTATAAAATGAGCTTTCTTCTAAATTCATGATGATTCACTCTTAACAGAACGCGTTCAAAATTGTGATTTAATGCCATTTTTGACATTTATTTTTATCAAGTCAGTCATTTCAAAAAGATTTCTATTTCATACATATTTCAAAATAGGTTGGATTCTCAGACGTTCTAAAATCTTAAAAGTACTGCATCGTCCCCTTTGACTCGAGAATCGTAAGTTAGCCATTATACATTTGAGCTTAAAATTTAAAAACAGCCAACTGTTGTGGTAGACAACCTATCCACTGTGACATAGGGTGTCACAAATGAGGTCTGTGTCCCAGCCGTGGGGATATTATAGGCATAAGAATAAATTTGGTTTAAAATAGATAGTACAAAACTATTATCGTTGCTCGCAATCTGTCATTGCAACCACAATAGGTGTCAGAAACGTGGTAAAGTGAAATCAAATAGTATTATCATTAGGTACAGTTTAAATAAATATTAAGTCTACTTTTTGATATTAATAATGCATAGTTAGTATTTGTGGTTCTCACGCCTGTACAAAACTGAAATTGGTTTATTGTAACCTTAATTGTAACATTTTGTATATTTTTTAGTATGGTCTATCTTAGTGTGACTTGCTAATTACTGAGCTCGAGATCTTGAAATTGAGGATTTTTTTTCTTAAGAAATTTTCCGCAGAGGTAACAGTGAATTTGGATTTTTTTTTAATTGATGAAACACTTTGCACCTTGGGGTTCGTGGAAGTTCATTTCAACCTTTGAATATACTTCCGGGGATTATAAACGTTATTTTTACATGTCATGTACTAAATATTATCATTTTACGAGTATTGAAAGCGTTGTTGACATTAAAACGACGTCATGTTGGAGGCTAATGAGACGTTTCCGATAAGTGGGCGAGCTCGCTAACTTCCTTATTAGAAATCAATACGTTTCGGAGGTACAGGTGGAACAAGACGCCGACGGTACGTGGGGGACTTTCCTGGAAATTTAGAGGGATTTAGTCTTTATTCAATATCATTAGAACATAAAACAGTATATTTACTATGTTCACTAAACGTTTTAGTTGGGTATTTGATACTACTATCCACTTCCCTAAATTGACACTTTATTTTAGGCCGAAAACCTGATTAGCTTTCAAAAACCTGCCGAATTCGTTTTTTAGTAGTAATGCAGTAAATGGTAAGTTATGACAACTGTTTGCCGATCGGTGCAAGTCAAAATGTATACATAGTGGTTGCTTCCGATTTGTTGATCAATTACTGGCAAATCAACTGTTCTCGTTTACACGCGGTTCACCTCTCAAAAAATCACGGATGGTATACACATTAATCCTGGTATAATTTGCATAGCTTTACAACCTGGGTAGAATTATTAATGATGATCACGTGACTACAGCCATCTAGCTATTTACCAAAAACCCCACAGTTTAGTCCCCGTCAGAGCTCCGTTCAGTACAGCTGATGTTATCAGCGCGTCTTATCTCAGCTCATTACTGCAGAACTGCTGAGTGCATCCTGTGAGGTGGCGAGTTTTAGAAATAGTAGGTGATTTTTTGTGGGTCTTATCTTTCTTGTGGGCTGTAGTGTAATTACTTTTAAAGTAATTTGTATTAAGACCAATTTTCTCGTTTCGTTTTCTTTGTTACATTTTACTTCAGTGATTTTTGGTTGATGTATCGTTAATGAGATTCTCTTTTTCTTTTTTCCTGAGTCAATGACCTCACGACGACGATACGAATGTCTGACGTTGGCCTCTTTATAAGATAAAATTGTATTTATTATTTCGCAAAGAGGACCATAATATTATCTATTTCTAATCTAGTTAGCTTCCACTGACTGCTCACTGTGAATCTTATCTTACTTCTTACTAATATTGTAAATATTATAAAGACACGCAAAGATACTGGCAGCAGCTAGTGAAGTTATAAAGTTCTTTAATACCTATCTTTCCATCTATCTGTTTACATTTACTTCGTGATACCTACAGTGCATAAACTACGGTACAATTTTATCATTTTATTAAATCAGGCGACCTATTTAACCGATGAAGAAGACGGAATATTCCTCCAACTTTCGAAAACTACACGAACGAAGAAATTACGAGTCGTAGCAATACTTCTAAACGTTAAAAGACAGACTTAGACTAAGTTAGACTAGCAACTGAACTACTTAGTGAGAGATAGTTATCAGTTGAACAATGGGCACTGAACACGCTACCCTGGCTCTATCTAACGGAATCTCATCTTTTGAACTACTAAACACGTTTCCCCTTTATTGCTGGGATTATGTTTTGGTGCAATATCTGGGGACTTTAATGGGTTAGTTTTTGGCTTGTGAAACGGGTTCTATGTGTTTATTCGAAGCGGGAAAAAAATATATCAAGACTGGAAAAGGCCCACTCTCACTGTCTCAGAATGATTCGCCCATGACACAGCAGTGGGAAAGTAATGGGTTGTTAACAAAATACACTTTTTAGTAAATATTTGCAAGATATTTCTAATTACCTAAAAGTTATAGTTACGTGGAATAATTAATCGATAGTATTTTATTGATGTATGTACCATTCACAGCGCAACATTATTAAAAACAAGCTCAAAATTTATTTTGGTAATTACATGCATAGTTTTTGCTGAAAAATGTAGATCCATAACAATAACTTAACAAAACGCGACAAACACATCCGCCACGGTAACTTTACCTCTAGAATAACTGCGACATATTCCTGGCCTGCGGTCAAATCACGGTCATTTACGAACTAAAAACAATCAAACATGGTGCAGTAAAATTACCTGACGACGGCAGGACGGTATGGCGTTGTCTGGCGAGCAATTACGACGAGCGGTCACGCGATGACCACCACTTAAGGCAATACTACTCAGGTGGTTCTACGATCAATGGCCGAAAACCCCGAGCAATATCAAGCGAGTGAGAACTGTTCCCGAACATTTGACGACCAAGTTTCAACACCCATTAGGCACAAACTCGAATAATAACAGATCCAAGCCATGTCGAAAATTAGAAAAGAAATCACTCCCAGCATAATCCACACTCATTTTTTATTGAAATTGATCTCAAAGTGAAAGCAAAAAGATCCTTATAGAAACATCTCAGTCGAGAATTTAATAGCCAGCAATAATAACCGGATGAGGTCTAAAAATTATCATAAACCTAACACTGAAGTCGTCCTTAGGGAAAATATGAACCATGATGAATATGCACACTAAAACCATATTGTTCAATCTTATTTCTATGGAATAGGACCTATTTTGAATGCAGCATGAATTTTGTCACTGAAAATTCGAACACGAGTATGTTGCAATCAGGATTTTCAATTTTCAGCTTTAGGGCCATAGCTTAAGGTTTTCTTCAGGTGCAGCAGCTAAGTTGGCAGTTCCCAGCCTGCGTATATCGATAGGCAGTGAAAGGATCGACGGACCTCCTCTATGTATTATTCATGGCCCGAATTGGTGTTTGTTTAAATTTGATGTACAATATCTTACACGGATTGAAATTTTGTTCAAACTCTTATATTTGACATGTAAATATTGAAGTCTATTAAAAGTTGGTTGATTTGTCTTTGGTTTTTGATAGAACTTCTGGCTTTATCAACACAAAGTTTGGAGCTATCAATGTTTCTAAACGAGTAGATACTTTGTTGATCAAACATGCTTAAATTTAATTGTAGGTACTGAAGAACTGGAACAAACTCCGTCGGTATTTTTGAAGTAACATAATATTGTATAAAAGGTTTAAAACCTTCAGTTTTTTCCATCTGTTCCTACACAAAAGTTTTCTTTTTTAAGCCGGATTATAAAAAGATTACAAAATAATTCTTACATCCTTTATAATATATAACTTTAAACTTTTAACTAAAATAACTTTTATTTTGATTTTCCAATGTCCATTCTATAATATTTAATAACCAGATGGTTGTTAAATAAAATTGACATATTCTGTAATATTTAAACTGTATTTCGGTACGCACTTTATCACATTTTCTGATATAAATTACCATTCAATCCGCGAAAAATCATATCAGTACGAAAGCAAAGCAGAAATAATAAACTACGAATAAACAAAGAACATAAAGTTCGCTATCATAAGTCTTATTTCATTACTCTGATGAATTATTTAAAAAGTTTCCACAACTTTCATTGTTAAGAATAAATTTTAAATCTTTTGATCTCTCAAACAACTTCAACTTTATCACATTGTTTGCATTAGTCTGCGAACAAATATCGTTTACAAACTCTAGTACAACAATAGCTTACTCAGGATCCCCAAGATACTGCTTCAAAACCCTTGAAGCCGTCCCATCGAAAAAATCTCCAACACAACTGACAATAGCTGCAGCTAAACACACTTCTTCATTCCACTGCTTACTTTCTTCTTTGTTCCTCTTGTCATTTAATGAATAACCAGCAATGGTATCAGCACAAAGTGGAGTATCGATCCTGGGGTCTCGGTGAGGATCTCCCTGATCAGATTGACGGGCATTTATTTTATTTATCACAGGCTCAGCGCGCGTCAGTTCCCGTTCCACGACTTTTATTGCGCCTCCCGCGAGCAAAGTGAATTTTGATGTGGGCCTTTATGTATTTCAATGAAACGTTTACAGTTTTTTTTTTGTTTTCTTTTTCTTCCCCTTGTTTCGTGCTTCTTCCTTGGCCTGTTAATTTGGAGATCTATTCACTGGTGGTAATGTTGTGAAGATTTCAGTTAGGGGATTGGCGTTATCCTATGTTGTGAATCTTGGAGGGGTGTTTTAGTATGATTGGCTTGTCAGATTGACTCAACTCTGAAAATGACAATGATATATGAATACATTTTTTTTACTGATTTAATAATCATATTGTAGAATTTTTATGTTTTTGCGGGAATATTGATTCAAACCTTAATCTCGGAACGCTTCGTATCACTTTTCAACTTCTAATGCTTAGCCGAGAATTGTAAATTCTTACATACATACCTACTCGGCTAAGCACCACAAGTTCGAAAGTTGCGTTGTATCTTCGTCAACATAATATTTGACCCGTATTTTTTCGTAATCTATTTTTCGGACTAATAAGCTAATATATTTTTTGAGTAAAAGTAGCCTATTATAAAAATATAGGTAAAACAATTCACTGAATCAACTCATTTTACCAAAATTCACTACCAGCCAGTTCTCAGTAGTGATCACGGATCAACAAAAACATTTCCTGCTGACTGACATATTATGCCATACCTTTCGTGCGGAATTTAATTTCAATATGTTTTTGCACTGAATTCATACCACCATCTGAATTTGGGTCACGTTAGTGAAACAGGAAAGGCAAGGATGTCGCGTGGGACATGTCCGTGAACAAATATTTATTCACGTTCAGTTTTAATCGATATCATCCCTATAATTTAATGTTGGAATTCTCTGTCCTTACCAACTTCTTTAATATTAGGTATAAATGATAAAGTTTGGATGGATGGATAGAAAAGGTTTGTTATTCAATCACGTGAGACAAGCTGAATGGATCTTAATGAAATTTGGTTTAGAGATAGGTTATAGTCTGGATTAATACATAAATTACCGTTTATTCCTACATTACGTTCCCATGTGTGATAATTTTTGAGTTACACGCGGGTGTAGCAGCTGGCAACAGTTCGTTGCTAAATAATAAATTAATTAAAATCAAATCAAATCGTTTATTTCAATTAGGCCAATTACAGGCACTTTTGAATTGTCAAAAGAGATAAAATAAAACAAGTACAAAATAGTTATGGTGCTACAGTCCCAGTCACAAGACATAAAAACTGTGAAAGTACCGTAGGTGCTCATTCCAAAGCGTAGATCTCTATGGAGAAGAATGAGCAAGAAACTCCATGGACACTCTTTTTCAATCAAAAATTACAGAACTTTTGTTGCATCATCAATTGTACTTTGAATGCATGTTATTATTATATATTTTATCATTATGTTGAATAGATCTAATTCAAAAACCGTGTTCTTATAGATTTTACACTATTGTAGACTATTTTTTCATTCATTCAATTTTTCTCTGCGTGGTTCAGTCGCAATATTATGTATATATGTCTATATATATGTCTTACATTAATATGTCAATTGTTTTGAATTTTATTTAAAAAATATATAACATTAGTACTCACTTTTGATCATGGCTTTGATCGCCTTCTCCCCATTTCTATAGACTATAACAGTCTCAAAGGTCAAAAATTCGAAGACATGACATGTCTTCGAATTTAAGTTTTGACACCTTTAACTCCAAAATAAAATATATAAACGTACATTAGTACAGCCCTAAATATCCTCGTTTGGTCGCTGCCCTGCATCGAGCTACTACAAGGACACTTGTCTTCATCACGACAAAGCTCCCAAACGGGACCGTTTTTGCAATAAACACATAAGTAGGTACATTATATACTGTAGTATATCGGTCAGAAATGTGATGGAAACAGGTCAGACGTGTGAATTTATTTCAAGGATTTATGTTGATACCGAATATATATTACGTAGGTATTACAATCTTTAATATTTTACTGCATGTTTTTACCGACTTCAAAAAAAAGGAGGTTATCAATTCGACCCGTATGTATGTAATATTATCAGAACTGCCCAGTTTTCATATACACCGTGACTTTTTAGTCGTCTTACAACGGCAGCCCAGTTCATGTATCCAATGACTAGAACACGTTTATAATAAAAAAAAATGGTATTTAAGAGATTTGAAAAATTTAAAAATAAAATTTTAATTCGTTATTAGGACGCAAGGCGTAGTTAGAAACACCCTTGGCTCATAGAAAATGGAGATGGAATGATCTGCCCGACTATTGCGGTGGGTAGGTATACTCTACAGCTTGATACGTAAACATTTTAACAGGGTGTTTCACATTTGTAATGTAGCTATTTATTAATAATAAAAATTATTATTAACGATTAAAAAAAAAAAAAACTCGCCTAGAGGTATTTTAGGTCGGATACATTAAGTGGACCACTTTTGTAAGACGACTAAAAAGTCACGGTGTATGTTAGTCTATATCAGCGTCTGAACAAATGTGCCAAATTTCATAAGTGTATACTATGTATGTATGTATGTATGTATGTTTTTATGTTTGTGCACGCATATCTCCGGAACTATAAGTTCGATTTAAGTAATTCTTTTTTTGTTGTACTAGGTATTGTTCAACTTAGGGTACACTGCAAGTTTCATCAAAATCGGTTCAGTAGTTTTAGAGATATGGATTTTTTTATGTTGTGACGGATTACAAGATTAGTGCATATGTAAGAAAATTTTGTATTTTACAAGAATTTGGGTTGAATATGTAATAAATAAACTAAAAAGGGTAAAATAAAAACTTTTTTATTTAAAAAAAAGTACCGACTTCAAAACAAAGGAGGTTATCAATTCGACCCGTATGTATGTAATATTATCAGAACTGCCCAGTTTTCATA
Organism: Agrotis exclamationis; assembly: GCA_950005045.1. Taxonomy (NCBI): domain Eukaryota; kingdom Metazoa; phylum Arthropoda; class Insecta; order Lepidoptera; family Noctuidae; genus Agrotis; species Agrotis exclamationis. The sequence continues at coordinate 733,748 of OX465434.1, read as the reverse complement.
TATGTTAGTCTATATCAGCGTCTGAACAAATGTGCCAAATTTCATAAGTGTATGTATGTTTTCATGTTTGTGCACGCATATCTCCGGAACTATAAGTTCGATTTAAGTAATTCTTTTTTTGTTGTACTAGGTATTGTTCAACTTAGGGTACACTGCAAGTTTCATCAAAATCGGTTCAGTAGTTTTAGAGATATGGATTTTTTTATGTTGTGACGGATTACAAGATTTAGTAAGAAAATTTTGTATTTTACAAGAATTTGGGTTGAATATGTAATAAATAAACTAAAAAAAGGGTAAAATAAAAACTTTTTTAAAAAAAGTACCGACTTCAAAACAAATACAAATAAGTTTAAAATAACTTTTCTTTCGGAAGTCGGTGGCTTTGTTTTGTTGTGTCATTGACTATTGCCACCGACTTCCGAAAGAAAAGTTATTTTAAACTTTTTTGTATTTGTTTTGAAGTCGGTACTTTTTGTTTTTAAAGTTTTTTTGTATAAACTTATCTCCTTCACAGCACAAGTGTGTTTATGAATAGAAGACCTAAATAACCTTAGATTCTTACAACAATGAGGGTAGGGGAATAGTCAATAATAACGTAAGGGGCTAAAAGAAACTACAGTAAAGAATTAATGATAGAAATAAAAAAAAAATACATTACCAAGTGGCAAAAAAAGCAGCTCCTAACAAATTCTCACAACAAAGGTTGTGAGAAATATCTTCTATCTTATTTTGATCATTTATCTCACTATCACTATTTCGCCTGATGATAAGTGAAGTTGTGGTTGACGGTGAAAAACGCTTGTCTAGAAGTAACCTATTCATTCTTGACTTAAAAGACCCACACTAGCCTATGTCTTCTACCTATACTGGTTGCCACTATAAAAATAAGCCGAACGACATGTAAACAGCACAATGTCAAGATAGATGCTCGACACAACAAAGACGTTGTTGCTCGTATCCGGTTGCACTGCGCGAGCACTGAGCGAGCACTCGATCTAAAGGTCCTCTGTACACGAACATTAGTCTTCATTGTACAGGGTCCACGTTATTGAGCCGAGCTTTCTAACTGAAATACGTGGACAAATGTCTGTTTATTTCCATGATTTCTAAGAAAAGGACTGATGTATATTGAGTCAAACTTCTGTATAGTAAATACTCTTGTTTATCTTATGTTTATTTATTTATATTTGTGAATATATCTCATTTTAAAATATAGAAGTGGTTTGCTAGTGTCGGAGGCAGGGGGTCCAATCTCTAAGCACGAAACCCGTGGTTACTTCCTTAGTGACAGACATTTTAACAACGAGCCCGAACTAAGAATGAATGACATTACGATGTGACAGATGAGCTTTACAGCTCGTTTCACCACAACGCGATATTTTTGGTACTCAGTTTGATGCGTGGCGGTATTATATTCCCGCAATTTGATTTTGACGTTAGTTACGTTCGTGCGTCTGTATCCGTTACCGCATTTTCGTTGACGGACTTAGAAAGTAGACAACCAGGGTCCAAGTAACAGTGGTTGGAGCTCCAGATACGGGAACACCTCACAAGTTCAGAAGACGTCCACATTAGCCTGTACTGACTTCTGAATATCTTAATTGTTTAGATTTCATCCGTTTATAAGTCAATACTGAGGTTTTGATAGTTTGTCTGCTACTATAAGCATACGAAGACGATGGCAACTATATTAAGTTAAAGTAAATAATTTTGTAGTGTCTGTTCATGAAGCCAGATGTACTAATGCGAATGCAGTAAACAGAACGTATCTAGTGGCGTTCAGTAGTAATTATTGTGTACCTATGTACTTAACTATGATCTAACGACAATTTTTATATCGCTCTTAACTAAAATATTATATCATCATCATCTCAGCCATACACTGCTAGAGTAGCTAAATTTTGGGTTCTGTAGGAGTAAGCAGTTTTGGTTTTTAATTAAGTTTTTTTGTTGTATAATGACTATTATTAAAGTAACTGTAGTAGAGCTTAGCTATTGTTTTGTTGAGACGGGCCAGGTTGTTATTGTTATGAAAGGAGATTGCTCTGCGCCCATACATTGTTCGCCCTGGAGCCAAGAGCATCGGAAAATTATATTTTGTGTTGTCGATCATTAGTAAACTCCTATATGATCTTATTTTTATAGCGGACTAGCTGCAGAAGAGATATATTCCAAAAAAAGAATCAGATTTTGAGGTTATAATCGAACCATAACAACGAATATTAGGCATAGTTTTTCATAGCTTAGTGATTTTTATAAACTGAAAAGTAATATCATAATATATTTGGCTATTTTAAGAACCTCCCTAGATAATTGGATAGGTCCCTATGCAGTTTAAAAGTCACCAAAACACACCGATACAAACAATTACAAACAGCAAGCGACGCTATTGTAATCATCAGTAGACTGACAGTGACAAGTGACTAGGGAAGACGATCTGAAATCGATTAATCGAAGAATCGATTTTTCAGGTTCAATAGATCGATTTTTTTTGATCGAAAAAATCTGATTTACTGATCATCTTGATCAGTAAATGATCTTTCTTGTTTTTCATGAAATGGGTACCTAATATTTTTATTAAGTATAAATGTAAACTTGAAAAATAAAATCGATTTTTTAGAAACCGATCTTTTAGACCACGATTTTTTTGTAAGTCGATACATTGGCTTACGATTCGAATCGATTTAAATTATACTTTAAGGAAATTAAAAATTCAGTAGATCGATTACAATCAATTGGTCATCACAATTCTTTATCGACACGACATGACGTTTGGTGAAGATGGCGGCCATTAATGTTATTAGTCTCGTAAAATACTTTTTATTGTTCATTTTGGCATACAGCTAGTCCGTGTTACAAAAGTATTTGCAACTAATATAATAAAATAGACAGTTAATTATCGTGTATTCCAATACATTTTGTTGCATAGGGCCATTCTGGACATTGTCCTTTGTATTAGCACTAAGGATAATCTGGTTGAACAGAGGTCAAGATTTAAGGCAGGAAGAATGTAGTATCTTTATATAGTCTGTGGAGCTAAGGTGGTTTTAAAATCTTGTGAGTCTGTGGTTATCAAAGTAATAAATTCTGTGTGATTAATTTAATTCGGCATTTTATTTAAATATTACATTGGCGGCTAAATATTATATCGATAGGCATTAATATTAGCGTCGATGTTATGAAATATTGGTCTAAATAATGGTAGTTTAGCAATAAACATATTCAAAATTACAGTTCAATTTTGAAAGCCTGATTAATCCTGCACTCAATATTAACTGACTGGCTATCAACATAATGATTATTCAGCCTAAATTGTTCATCGAAATTGAATCGCTCAACAAATAAGCATTGTAATGTCTGTAAATTGTATCTACTAAGTTTTTGAATTAAAAAAATGCGATGTCCCGTGATTCCTAAAAACCGGCCAAGTGCAAGTCGTCCTAATTACAATGTACTAAAAAAATGTGTTAAAAATCATGGACTTCTCTATAATTTTAAAGGACTATAATATTATCTGTATTTCTTTCAGAATTGTAGGTTTTGGTGATAATAATAATTTTTCGTCTATTTTCCTGAATATCTTCGAAACAGTTTTTTTTTTGCAATTCTATTTAAAGCATAAAATATAAAATTACAAATAATAAACCACTGCCTTTGGGCCACAGGCAATGATATGTTTAGAAAACAACTTGATCGGTCAAGTAGCTTCAGAGGAAATTGACTGTGAAGGGCGGATACACGGACTGACGAGTGATTTTTCAAGGGTTGCCGTTTTTCATTCCTATTAATGAACGAGTGAGTTAACGAGTGAATGAATGGAAACTAAGCACGATACGATCGTGTCAAATTTTCATTAGAATATAATGGGGATGGCAACTGGGGAACTAATGGCGCTAGCATAGCTTGTTCCAAGCATCGTCATTGGCTCAAATCTTATAGGTACTTCAAAATAGTACTACCCCATTGGTCGGATTAGGACTTACCTATGGTGGCGCCATCTACAATTAGCTTTGACCGGCCTTCCCCATTATGTAAAGTGTTGGAATTTGTAACGCTTAAAACTTTGCGTGTCAGTGGAGTAGTGTTATTTAAATTATATTATTTACCTTAGATACAATTGTTACACTAATGCATAGTTACAAATTAATGTGGCAGTCGTTTAGATTAAGTGTACAAAATTAGGTGGTAAATATATCAAGCAATGTACGTATTTTATTCGTGTTCATAATAATAAACGTTAAATTCGTGTGTTTACCGAGAATTTCAAATATTGAGCTTTGTTTAACTGTAACTGTAATTAATGGTATCACTGTTTTTGGGGATAAGTAGTAGTAGTAGTATGTAGTATAAAATTTTATCATCGCTTCTTCTTCTTGCGTCACGTTCAAAAAAGTGTTTTTTTTTTTGACGTTACATGACATGACATTTTGGTCGCTTATGTTTAATAGAAAAAAAAATGTAATAAAGTTTTAACAATCTAGATTGACTGACTGACATAATCACGCACAACTGAAACTACTGGGAATAGGAACGTGAGTTGGGTTTTTGGAAATAAGACCTTTTATAAAGGGGATGAAAATAAAGGTTTTTTTCTGTATGATACGTCCTATTTGCTAGGTTAATGCGCTTTGAAAAGAAACACGAATACAATGTAAAATCAATAAAACCAAGTAACGAATGTTTCTTTCTTTTACAGAAATCTTAATATTTGTTTACACGCTTACTCCAAAACCACACAATAGATTCCGATAAAATTATGAAATACCCAAATTGAAAAAAAAAACAGTCTCTTTCTTCCACTTCTATTCTCTAAGTTCAAACCACTAAAAATACATGTGCTGGCTCCCCAAACAATCCATATGTTTTAGTGACAGTATCTAAGCGTGTTGGTCGCGGAGAATTTTCAGTATTTTTGCATACAACTAACGAGTGACGTGTAGAAGTGGCACGTAACGAGCGGACCGGAACGGACACTGTTTGTCCTAGCCGTCCACCCAGCCCGGGAGCTGAGATGAAACATTTCTTTTATTTATTTGGAGACTTAAGTAGTAAGATTTCGGTCATTGTAAAATAGGTATAAAATAAAGCATTATTGTTTAATTACCCCAATGTAACACAAGCAAAGTTAGAATAATTGATATTAATTTTATAATTTCGCGCAGTTTTTCCCATGAGTATGAACTGAAAAAATCGTTAACTTTCGTGATCTTACACGCCATTTTTGTTTTTCTTAAATACGAGTAGGTACACAGTATTCATATCGGTGTGTATTTAATATTCATTTTATCTTTTTGACTGCTGAATCAATAATGAATTCCAGGAATCGCACTGGATGTAAAAAAAGAAGATTAATAAATTATTATATTCTGTAAACGCCAATGAGCGTAAATTCTCTTTTATTATTAAAATTTTAAATGAAAGCATATCAAAATACTTTCGAAATTATAGCTGTTCTCACTGATGTTCTGTGACTGTTTTTACAGAATTAAAAATACATACACAGATTTTATCCTCATTTAACGGTGTAATTGAAATAGGGTTATCGGGTGGGTTATTATGCCATGTAAGTAGTAAAAGTTAATTGATGGAACGGGGGTTTATGGCGTGCGTAGGGATGACCCTTTATAGACATCACTGGGGTCGTTAAACACAGCACTTTAAGTGGCTTTAAATGACGCCGTCACTACCTTTGAAGTTTTAATCAAATTGGAGAGGAAAGTTCTAGATAAGGATGTGACCTCATTTCGGGGAGATTTGCATAAATACGATCCGTCAAAAGCAAAAACTATTTTTTGAATTTCCCTAGCCGATTTTCATAGAGTGTGCATTACTATGGTCTTATGACAACAAATTATATTAATATAATAAGGTAAACAATTCGTTATATCTCGATATTTTTAACATTCCTGAAAAAATATTATATACTATTTCGACTCTTATTTGGCAGTTTTTAATTCACCTAATATGGACAACTTATCTATATTTCAACGATGAACGAATGACAATAACATCGTAAATAACGCTAAAATAAAAATCCCTCTTTTTCAAACATCTATGTTTACTGAAACCGTTACAGAATACAGGTCACTGCAGAAACAATAGTTGGTACAAATTAAAAATGAAATCGTTTCCCGTTCACCTCCGGGCTCCCGGTCTATCTAAGACAAGATATACACGAAGAGGGCACAAAGAATCAATCGGACAGCGGCGAAGCTGTTTTCTTTTTCAATCAGTGGACGTCCTTTGAGAATTCGTGCGTACATTTGTAATGCAAGCCGCATCCCTCGCCACAGTCTAACAAAATACCGTACAGAAAATGATCCAACTGACTCTCTAGCTACGAAGCTAAAAGAACTTTGTTACTCTGTGGTCTTAGGTACACGTATAGTGTACGTGTACTCAGTGTAGTTGTTAGAAAATAAATTGAATATTGGAGAGTGCCTGAGATCCCTTCGTATTTCGCTCCCAGATTGAGTGTGGCTTTATTTTAACTCGGCACATCGTAAATGTTAAAGTAAGGTGAAATTATGGGCAGCGAGCAATAAATACGTACGGGATAATGGAAGGCTGGCAACACTGATGTGGTTTACGACTGCCCCTGAGTATATTGTACAAACGGCCTATTAATGTTCTATTACAGCTGGCAGGTTTGAGCTGTAATTGAGAGTTAGTGAATAATGAGATTTAAAAAAAATATTTGAAGTGTGAATTTTCCATTTTAGCCTATATCACTTACCAGTATATTTGGCGTACGAAATGGGCTACCATTTTCACTGTTGTTTTAAACTTGTTGAAAAAGAAAACGAAGTGAATATTATCATCTACCCAGTATTTTTCCAAATGAGAAAAAGTAGGCTTCCAGTCCAATAGTATGTTTTGTTGAATAAAAGAATGTCTAAACTCCGACCCCTTTTAAAATAGTGTGCATGAGTTAGCAAATTCAATGACCCACTTTTCACCATAAACCCACAATAAAAACATAACACCAACTCTATTTACTGACACAGACACACGAACATCTAGACATGACTATCATCAATAACCTGTTTCAATGAAGACCCGCACATATTGAAGGTAGAAATGTAAAATGGCTTATGCGACGTTGAACTTGCTGTTGAATTTTCTACTTTCCGTATTTATAATAAGGTTGCAAATCCAACATTGTCGTAGATGTCGCTTACTGCACTTTAGGTTTTGACCGTTGATATTTTATTCATGTCTATCCGTTCCTAGTCGATACAGATTTTGTTTGCCAAGTACTAGTGTTTGTCCAAGATTTGCTCACGTTTGCCACTATTTATTTAAAGAGTAAGCTTTGCATAGGGAGCGCGCCCTGAAATATATAGGACTGTGAAAGGAAGGGGTTTAGTTCGGATTAGAGGAGTGTTTTTACGATAATATTATTTATTTAGGTGTTGTTGATAAATAATATGGATTGTACAGTTTAATATTTTTGAAGTGATACTTTAATACTTATTTTAGCTGATTCATTTTAGAATTTTCATTCTTGTTATGAAAGTTGTGGGTTCATTTAATGATATTTATCTTTTTTTGATAATTATAGAGTTGTATAATATGATTTATCTTCACTAATATTATAAAGATGAAATACCTGATTATTTGTTTGTAATGGATAAACTCAAAAACCAATGGATTGATTAAAAAAAATCCATCAGCATTATAAAGCTTCATTATCATCGAATAACATTGGCTGTATTTTTTTATCCGTACAGATGTAGTGGCGGGCAGAGTGCTTGTATTTATGTGAGTATAGACCACAGAATTTCACATCTGCGGAAACAGACAAAGTATAAACTGGTATCTTATTTTGTTGAAACTGCGTAAAACGCTAGACCAACTCAAGGTCTACTTGCTAAGTAAACGCAATTCATAGATATCCTCATTTGAAAAGCAAACTGGCTGTTCTCTTATGTCGTAGCAGTAAAGGTGATTTTTGTACAGCAAGTAGTAGTGTGTGGTTCTCTATCTATTCTACAGTACAATCCATACAGGTATTTCTTTGCTTCTAGATCAAAACATAATGTGCCTACACAGTCCATATTTGTTTCGATTAGAAGATCTTATGCGAACGTTAACGGTTTATCGTACAAAAAGCTTCTACTAACTTCATCCACCCAGCCACAAAGAGTGCGTTTATTAATATTAGCCGGTGATAACAATTCCCGTGGGATATATTATTCCTCTCCCAGTACGTGATCTGAATGGCGCTCGCCGCTCTTCTTTGTAACAAATAGTTGTGAGCGGTTTAGATCGCACACTCTATTATTTGCTGCTTTGAATTTTATTTGAATATTATTGCGCATACAATGTTTAAAGTTGGTACTTTGTTGGGTGGTTTTGTGTTTTAATTTGAAATGTTAATGCAATGTCTTTATTCAGTTAGTGTTGGTTTTTTGCTCGTTGCATTTTAAGATTTAAAAAAGTGGACTGATAGAATATGTTTATCACTTTGTTCGTGTGTAGCACTTCGTAAGAGATGTAACACATACATCATGGCTGTTTATCCGCTACGCTTGAAATTGAAACCCCGAGAAACTTCAACATCGCTCCAGTAACAGCGAGGTATAAGAGCTGTTTACCGCACTAAATTATTAGAGTAAATAAACAACATTTAAAACTTACATTCAGCTGGAAACGTTGGTAACACAGTAATCTCGCAATGTATCCCGCAAACTTGCGCAAACATTATCAAACGAAACTGTTTACAGCGCACGCTTCCGCTACAATTAAAAATGTAATAAATCTTTCAAACTGTAACAGAGACGAGCGGCCCAAAGTCGAAATAAAGCGCCCCATACACGAGACATAATAAACACGGCTATAAAACCGCGACCGTGGCCCCCACAAAAGTAAACAGGACATCCGTTTAAAAAACAATGCAAAGTGCTGTATACAGAGCACGGCGAAAAAAATGAATATTTGTTCAGCAAACGAATTTCGCACAGTCCAAACAAACTTTTTGAACAGAAACCGCGCGGAAACGTGGCCGGAGGAGCGAAACGTGAACGGATGGGTTTTCGAACGAAATTTTTTACGAAACGGGTTAGACGAACTTTTTTTGTGAGTTAATACGGTTTAAAATTCGACGCGTACGCGTTGAATGTTTCCCTCGATACGAGTGGTGGTGCGACGAAAAAATGTTTTTTTATAAAATGTGCGACGCCGGGCGCCATCAGCACATGCTGACCGTACGCGCGTGCACTCAAACAATTTTATTGTTTTATGTGGTTACACAAAAATATTTTTATGAATGAAAAACTGTATTTTATTTGGGATTGAGAGCTAGGCTTAGCGGAAAATAAGCATACGAGGATTATGGATCAGGTGCGATGGAAAATAATGGAAATGCATGCAAAGAGAATAAACCAAATTTAAAAAACGAAGCACTACCGCTTAGCTTTTGTATCTTATTGTCATAAAAATACACAATGGTTGCCTATTCAATAAACGGGCTTTTTATGTATAACATTATTTTAGTACGTACTCTAAAATAAATCGAAAATGCTAGAAAACTTCCACGAATTCGAAAGTCAAAATGAAATACGTAGTGGCAAGTGGGGAAGAACGTGGCATCGTCGTGTTAGATGTGACTTCAAACGTAGCGATGGCGTGACGGCCGCTCGCTCTAATGCAACTTAACATCGCACGCCGCCTGGGTGGGAGCCAGCCGACTCGACTCATATAGCGCGGGAGTCAGGACCCAATTTTAAGGTGAAGGCGAAATGTTACTATTATTATATATATGAAAATTGTTATATATATATGAAGTTGTTATATATATATGAAAATTTAAATGGTTACTCTGCAATTTCATGTATTTTATTTTGAACTAGTTTTTGTACCTGGTTTCGCTCACGTGATTTAAGGACTTAACATTTGATTTGAACGCTATTATTATTTTCTTCGGTAACAGTTTTTCGGTTCGAGATAGTAACGAATCTCCATTTCTATACGCCAGACAATGTATTTGCAAAATTTCGGGATGATCGGTTAAGTGGTTTATGCGAAAAACGGTAATAAAATATAAACATACTTTCGCATTTCTAACATTAAGTAAGGAAGATGATTAAAACTATACGTGGAAACTTTAATTAATAATTTAGATTTATGCGTGATTATGGCGTTTGCAAAATTATCAAAAAATATTGGACAAACAAAAAATATTAGACTTTTAACAAATCACTATAATTAACATTATGAGTAAGTACCTACACTGTTATTAGTTTTAGTGATCATGTCAGTTTAAAAAATACTTCAGTAATTCAAAAAGTTAATTTTAAAATCACCCTCTTCCGTTTTCATCCAGACTCCCAGTCTATATTCTCCAGTACGCAGACAAGAGCGTTCCGTCAACGTCGCAGCGTCTCGAATTTAATAACATTTCCGTGGAACAAACTTTATTAGCCGCCCATAAAACTGAATGTAGACCGCCACTGGCTCGCCACGTCACCCTGGAGAGAGGGAACCTCTGGTAACTACTGCGAAGTTGTCCCTCTATCATATTTTATAACTCTTTGCCATCCTTCTTTTGTTTTATTAGCTAGTTTTAGTATGTGCATGTATTATGGAGTATGACAATTTGATGCACCACCAAATTGCCACATAGTGCCATAAGTACAAACAATATGTATAAGAAAAAAAAAACTCAAAACTTAACTTGAAAAAAGTATATAGCAATAATTATTAAAAATATTTTTTTGTTGAGATAACATTTCGTACGCAAAGTTGCATACCTTTGTAGTCCTACTATACCTTTCACATAATATTATGTCCAGTCTGAGGTTTCAGTGACAATGTAGGTTTTTGAACCCACTGAAACAGTGCAAGTGTTGGAAACTGTTCAATTTGAAACATAGTTTAGTTTTAAACCGTGCAAAACTCCCCATTTTATCCAGGAATGGCATATAGTGTTGATAAAATAGTAGTGTATGTACTCGTATAAGAAAATAAGAATAACGAGTACTACAGCTTTCCTATAAAATAAAAAAACCGGCCAAGTGCGAGTTGGACTCGCCCATGGAGGGTTCCGTAGTGGGTGCGTCTCATTTCATATAAAGTTATTTGATATATTTTCATTTCAATAACGTTCACATGATATAATCAACGTGAGAAATACCAACGATTGATATAATTTCTTTACACATAATGTTTGTGTTACTCTAAAACTCATTTCATATAATATTATTTGATATAACGTTTATTTAAGCGAAAATCATTATGATAACGTTTGAAACATTAATTATAATTTAACGTTTAGTATCCAAGAGCAAGCGAAGCGAGCTCGGGACTTGGGACATCCCGACACGGACAGGTTAGGTTCGAAGGGGGTGGCGGGGTCTGAAAGACCCCGCCATCCCCTTCGTGTTGGGTTACTTTAAACCTTGCATGCAGAAATAGGAGTCCCGCGAAGCGGGGCTCCGTCAAGCCAGCATGACAGGTAGCAATCAGTTATTTGACCTAGGATGCAAGAGCGAGCGAAGCGAGCTCGGGACTTGGGGCACCCCGACACGGACAGGTTAGGTTCGAAGGGGATGGCGGGGTCTGAAAGACCCCGCCATCCCCTTCGTGTAACATTCATGGTACATTACACATTCATGGTAGGTGGTACTATTACTAGGTAAATCAGAGTTAGATTACATACCAGGAAGAAAAAAAAATTAGACCAAATCCGCTTTATTACAAAACGTGGTTTAACTTAGACCAAGGTTTAAATCAAAAATCAATTTTTGAATTTAGAACTTTATTCCAACTGCTATAAAATTCTAAAATGCACATTGACAACTTAGACCGGGATCTAAACTCGGTTTTTGTATTAATAACTTTACGACAGTAGAAATAAAGTTCGAAATTCAAAAAATGATTTTTGATTTAAACCTTGGTCTAAGTTAAACCACGTTTGGAGGCGACTGCCCTCCAGCGCGTCTATGAGTGGCGCGTGGAGGCGCAGAGCCGGGGTGCTTCCCCGCTGCCTCGAGAAGTCGAGGCGCGGCGAGAGGAGGTCCGGCGCGATCTCAGGGCAGTATGGAGGGGACGACTGTCGCAACCGACGGCCGGGCACGCCGCAATCGCGGCGGTAAGACCCCTCTTTGAGGAGTGGCTGGATAGGAGTCACGGCGTCCTAACCTACCGCATGACGCAGGTCCTCACCGGACACGGAAGTTTCGGGAGGTACCTGTGTCTAAGGAGAAAGGAGGAAACGCCTGGGTGTCACCACTGCGAAGATCGCCCGGAGGACACAGTAGAGCATACGGTGCAAGACTGCCCCGCTTGGGCAGAGCACCGACGTGTCCTCACGGCGGCGATAGGCGGAGACCTCTCGCGCCCGGCATTGGTCGCGGCCATGCTGCGGGGCGAGACGGAGTGGGAAGCGGTCGCCTCCTTCTGCGAAGCAGTCATGCTCGCGAAGGAGGAGGCGGGCCGCGTGAGAGAGAGGACAGTGTCCTCCCTCCGCCCCACCCGCAGTGGTGGACGCCCACGGCGACGGACGTCGCAAGACGATCTCCGGCCACCGTAGGCGCGGGCATGCGGGCGGCGAGTAAAGGGCAACTCGCTGCCCGACCATGGACCATGCCCGGGTCGACGGCGCGTTGTGTTCCACGCGCGCCTCAAAGAGCGTCAGCATAATGACGGGGCCCCCCTCTGTAGAGGGCCAAAGCCTGCCGGGGTCGCGGGACTTATCTCATTACCGTGACCCCGGAACATAAAGGGCTATTGAAGGACACCGTGGATTTTAGTCAGTACAAGTCTGACAGTCCCTCCCGCCCTGCCCGGGGTGGGAGGACTCATTTGATGATTTTACCACGCAAAAAAAAAAAAAGTTAAACCACGTTTTGTAATAAAGCCGAATAAGTTTTATGTCTTTTGAGTGGTATACAAAACGATTTTCCCACGTTTTTTATATTCATTGATTATTATGATTATAGAAATTAGTCATTATAAAATTATGTCAATCGTTTATTATATTAGGAGATCGTTATATCAAATAAAATTATACATTCAGTTGTTATCTCTTGTAAATATTAGAGACTTTGTAGTTATATCATATATTACTTACCCTTCCGTAGTAGCAAGCATAGATTCGGGATATAATTATATTGAGATTAGTAAGTAATATACACAAACAATAAAAATAACTTTGTTTTTCATAGTGTTTGTATGAATGGCAAAGTTATATTTGCGGTTTTTGAAAATGTACTATATCTCAGAAACTGATAACTGTATCTCATCCAAACTAATTTTCTTTGGAAGTTTTTGTTGAGTTCTACATTATACATTTTTTTTAGTTTTATCATTCTCTTATTTTAGAAGTTACAGGGGGAAGTGTCTCTCGTGCAAACTGTTCAGTTTGGAAAAAATTGATATGAGTAACCTCAATATCATTTTTAAAGGCCTATCCATAGATATCCCACACGTATGGGTTTGGTGAAAAAAAAATTTGAGTTTCAATTCTAAGTATGGGGGGCAGCCCCAAAATTTGTTTTGTTTTTTTTTTGTGTGAAAATCCTAATGCAATTCACATAATACATCTACCTACCAAGTTTCAACAGGATATCTCTTATACTTTCGACAAAAAGTGGCTGTGACATACGGACGGACAGACAGACAGACATGACGAATCTATAAGGGTTCCGTTTTTGCCATTTGGCTACGGAACCCTAAAAATTATGGCCTCAATCACGAACTCATCTTATGCGACCTGGCACGGCGACTTGCATCAAGCGACAAGCACATGTCACTTGTTTAAGATGACTCGTGTGAATTTAAGATTACTTAATAACTTATGTCAGTTGATTCCTTCTTCTTTTAGTTTATGGGCACGAGACATACTCGACCAGGAGCGGTGAGGGGTGAATGTGCCGTTTTAGTGAGCCGTCTCCTGGCCCTTGCTAGTATTTTTTTTCTTTTATACTTTTGATTGATACTTGATTTGACAATCTCACCAATCTATTTCCAGTCCACTGCGTAGTTGTGAATGTTCATTACTATGGTTATTCTCCTACAAAAAAAAAACTATCATAAAGAGAAAAAAAAACATCGTTTAACACCACGCTTACTTTCAGCATATTCCCGATCTAACACTAAACCCTTTAAAAACTAAAGTAATGAATATAAGGAATAGTCAAGTAAAACTTCCTTTACTAACTTTAGAAGTTTAAAAGTAAATAAACATAGAACAGTTTTTTGCTGTGACTCAACAGTTTACTAGATGGTAAGTAAAACTTTAAGTAGAAGTACTTCGGAAACAGTCAAGAAATAAACTTCCCCTTAAAGAGCTCGTATTCGATTTAATAAAGTACCCAGCTGAGAAGTTACTGAGCACACCGTGCTTTTTAAACCCAAACTTGGGTTTAAATCCGGTTCAAACATGTAACTGACAATCTGAGCTCTAAAGAATTGATTTGGGAGTACCTATGTACTGATTAATATTTACCTTTATCATATTAATAAGAAAATATAATAACATTGCAAAATTATTTTCATAAGGAAAACGTTTGGTGGATGATCCGTTCAAAATTACGGAAAGCGTTGTTTGATTATTTGGAAAAGTAGCTTTTAAGCTTCATTAAACATAAACAATGATTTTCCTCATAAATTATTTTAGTCTTACCCCAGACTGTAATACTTCTATTTTTTTTAGCGTGGTAAAATCATCAAATGAGTCCCAGCCCTGCCCTGGGCGGGAGCCCAGGGCAGGCGGGAGGGACTGTCAGACTTGTACTGACTAAAACCCACGGTGTCCTTCATTAGCCCTTTACGTTCCAGGGTCACGGTAATGGAATAAGTCCCCCCCCTAGAGATAGAGGGCCAAAGCCTGCCGGGGTCGCGGCCCCGGCAGGCTTTGGCCCTCTAGAGGCCCGTCATTTTGCTGACGCTCTTTGAGGCGCGCGTGGAACACAACGCGCCGTCGACCCGGGCATGGTCCATGGTCGGGCGGCGAGTTGCCCATTACTAGCCGCCCGCATGCCCACGCCTACGGTGGCCGGAGATCGTCTTGCGAGACTGTAATACTTACGACTTTATTGATTTGTGTACATGGAGGGTATGTTATTTTAATTTATAATTATCTAAATAAAAAATTACGCATGAACACAAGCGTCTCAAATTTCAACGTCATCGTAAGGCGATAGGAATAGATTGAAAAATTCGATGCTTGTGGGTAAGACCTCGGTGGCTTGGTTGGTAAGAGTGTCGGATATACTGACTCTGGAGGACGCAGGTTTAAATCCTGGTCGCGGCGAATTTTTCTTTCAAAACAGCATTTATATGTATTTCTTGTTACCTGCTACGATCATTACACACTCTCTCTATTATACATGCACGTCGGTTGTGAGTACTAGTCATCTGACTATTTTGAAAAACATCAGTGTATTTCCTTCCTCTATTCCTCTCTCTCTCATTCCCATTTTTTTGTAAGAGGCCTCCCATTTATCTTGTAAATTAGGAAAATTGTATTCGAAGAAAAACCGTCTTCTTTCCTGTCACAAACATTACGTTGAAAATGCAAGCAAATAGTATTAGCATAAAATTTACGAGCAATCATTCCGTTGTCAAAGTTATACTGTCACCCAAGTGTATGTACCGCCTCTGCCAAGATATTTGAATAACAACGTGTCGTAAAAACAAGTAAATAGGAACTGTTGCGAACGAAGGAGAAGTTCAAAACTCATTCCTGAATGTATCAAATGATAACCAGTTTAACTGTTTGCATAACACAAATTGTGTTTGCAGCGAAAAATTGTGTTAGCAGCCATTTTTGAAATTATTGCAAGTTCACTTTCAACTTTCCGTTTTGCTATTCATTTCACAAAAACTACTATTTTAAAAGATACAACAGTAATGTTATTTTGGTTCACTAATGTCATCGGAATAGCATACTACAGCTGCGCGTTTGCTACGGCGTAGCAGATTGCCCCGCACGCTACACATCGTAACAGTCATCAGGGGCCTTACCACGAGCACTTAACGCGATCCAGTTTAGGCTGTGGGAAAGAGATGGCGCTAGATGACTTGTATAGCTCTGTCTCTTTCCCACAGCCTAAACTGGATCGCGTTAAAAGCTCGTGGTAAGGCCCCTGTTCTGCCCGCTTAAAAAGTGGCAGAATCAAATTAGGATAATAAATTAATTATCTGATTTGGTCTTAAGTGGCTTATAGATCCCCTGGTCGTTTTTTAGTACTTTTACATTATTGTTATTTAAAGAAAACAAAATTTCAAGTAACAATTATTATTTTTCATACAAACACAACAAAAACCTTAATACAACGTAAAAACATACATTAAACCGCATTTATAAACAAATTGTTTTAGAGAAAGTTGTTGATTCACCTAGGTTCCTAAATTAGTTACCTAATGGTACCTCCGGGCAGGTACCGGTCTTAGCATTATTAAGTACCAGCCCAGCGGCCCAGATACGTAGGGACATGAGTTAGTGCGGTACTCGGAGGCGATTAGTTTGCAAGTTCGCGCTATTTATTGGCTATTTTCTCTGGAGTTGATTAATAACTTGGTTATAGCTTCATAAGTATTCTGAAACTCATAGCCGCCGTAATTATAGCTTAATATACATATAAGTGTTAGGTTAGTCGATTATTTTATTAGTGACCTAGATAACTTAATCGTTACTGTTGGTTTGTTTACCTATAATAATATGTTAGAAAAATGGTTGAAAAGTATTCAATTTATTTTACACCCCGGCTGGTAGTTAAATAAAATAATGTCCTGGGAAACACAACAAACTTCAGTAATTACATCAAAATGTACACTTTTAAAATCATAAAACTTCCTTCATCATCAGCTTAAAATGTGCCCGCTGCTGTCGATGTTTTGGTTGTTTGGACATGCCGGTTTCCTCGCGATATTTTTCTTTTCCATTTTGAACGGTGGTGATGAAATAAACAAAGTAATGCTCTTGGATAGTTTCGAACTCACAACCTCGAACCTTCGACTCGTAAGTCGGGACCGATTCCACTGAGCCACCACTGCTCTTTCTTGGCAGTCGAACAAAAAGAACTCTTTCTTTGATAGTCATTTATCAAAATATTTACATTCTTTGAAAATGAATTTACAACCGACTTTACCAACAAATCTTTCTGATGTCCAGTTTTTCTAGACATCAAGCTCAGACCACAAGCCTCGTAAAGTGATTCTCGCAGCACTTTGCTCCTCCAGGGACTCATAACACCTCCTTAAGCCCACCTCTCCTCATTTTTACGATCCAAGACGGACAGTTTTATTCCTCCTTACCCCAATTATGAGCGTGCACTGCCTCACAGAAGCTTTACTACAATGATTTTGATTTGATTGAAATGCTTACATTGCGAAAAGATTACTGGAAGTCGGCAGTAAACGATTTTATTGACGACAGAAGATTTGTTCACTTCAAGATAGACGAGTTCTGGGGTTTCTTAGGTTTTGGACAAAAATTGAATAGGAATAAAGTTGGTTTGGTGGATTTAGTTTATGACGGGTGCGTGATGACGAGCTCGTAAGAGTGTGTAACATAAATTCAGTTCTTTTCATCGTAATTTTATTACTAAACTAGCTTCCGCCCGCGACTCCGTCCGCGCGGATGTCGGTCTTCGCGTGGATGGTTTATTTCTCCATTTTGAGTAACTCTGACAATGACATCTTATAAATATCTATTGGACCCAAATACGGCTAAGCCTATAATAATTAAGGAGATCCCTCTATTGAGCTACTGCTGTTGAGCTCGCGTTCTGTAGTAAGTATTTTTTTCATAGTAATTCGGACCTTGTATTTACAAATAACTGATCGGAACAGTAATCAAAAAGGTCGCGCTGAAAAGCACGGTTTAAAATTACACGCATACATTATTAATTCCACGGACGACAGCTCGCCACACTGGACACGTCCGCTCGCATCAAAATTCAGAATTTATATGCATCGCGCGGCGCGGAACGCGGCTCCTTATATAGGAGTCGGGGAGGCGTGGCCCGCGTGTGCCGCAAACGGTTCAAGTCAAATCTGACTTTCGGCGCTGCAGGTTACGGCGCTGAATCCACTGCGGGTAATGCAACGTGTGTTCGCGGTTCTACAGAACAACGTCTATGAATAAAACTGAAATATAAGATTTTTTTTTTCTACGTATTTTTCCAGGATAAAAAGTATCCCATTTTATGCCCAGGATAATAAGGTATAATTATACCAAGTTTCATCGATATCGAACCGTTAGTTTTCACGTGATGCCTGCATATACAGACAGACAGACAGACAAAAATTTTTTTAATCACATTATTTGGGTTTGGTATCGATCCAGCAACACCCCCCGCTATTTATTTTTGCAATATTTTCAATGTACAGAATTGACCCTTCTACAGATTTATTATATGTATATATATTATAGATTGTAAAGAAGAATGAATGAACCTCATTAATATATTCAACGTCGAGGTGGAAACAAGATATTCATATTATTTCGTTTTCATCTCGACGTTTCAACAAAAAGGTTGAAAATATTGACTGTTTACGGATGCATAAATTACAAGAAATGAGAGCACATGTAACATTTACTTTTTTAGTAGGTAATTTGAAAGATAACTTGCAGTAAAAGCCTAGAATTTCTAAAACATAGCAACCAACTGCAGCGATTCAACTACTATCAACTAATAAATCTGTTTGATGCAAGAAAGCTACACTTTCAGAGCCAAGGCTATTTATTTCCGTCTCATAAACTTATTTCATTTTTCAACGTCTCGTAACGCATAATTTTATAGAAGCAAGAAAACCGAGACCCTTTAGAATACCTTAACATCTCCACGAACATAAATCGCGATTTAAAAAAATAAAACAGCAAGCAGAACTCTGCCAAGAAAGCTTTCACCGCAAGCATTTCTGAACATGGTTTAAATCGCTCCTTTGAGATATACAAAACTTCATCACCTAATTTGCGCTTTATGACATCTAAAATAGGGTCTAATTTTGTTTATCAAGTATTCTTGTACTTCATATGATATACGCAAAGAAATCCCAACTTTATACAAAACGCAGAATGTGTATTTTCGTGAGCCTCGCGCTCCGCCCGGCCGCGCCTGTCAGCTCCCAGAGGGAGTCGGCTGGCAGAACATGTCTTATAGTCAACTTGTTTATTGTCAAGAATTGGTTAAAGTAGTGACGTTTCCCGCATTCCTTTGATTTCCTTATATTTTGTATGGGAACTTTGTAAATTGAGTTTTTGGAGTGGAGTTGTGTTGGAAAATGTTCGCATTAGAGAGGCTTGGCTCCGTCTGTTTGTTCCAGTTGCGTTGTACGTTCAATTTAATAAAACTAGTGCTTCGTGTAGTACCGGGATTACGTTTTGTTTTGGAGCAGATGTTCGGTGGATGCTATTTTTAGTCGCAAGAACATTGTTCATTTGATACTTGCTGTTATATAGAATGATTAGATAATCATTTTCTTTAATTAACAAATTTACTAAAACTGCTAGTGTAGGTATTAATACCTATATAATAGCGTTTGTTCAATCACGCAAATTATGAGTGAATGATGCTTTGACGTCTGACAGGCGAGGATGGATGAAAAAAACGAGTTGCGTCTACCACAAGTAGAATGGGATAAGGGCAGGAATATAATGATCTATCTATTACGCTCATGCTTTAAAGAGTGAGCTTTTTAGTATTAACAAAATACTTCAGGCTGCTTCAAAAGTCCTGATGGGAAAACCCAATAACATGATCTGGTAATCAAAACCTCAGCTAACGTGTTTGCTACCATTACAACAAAAAGGCACTAATTTATAAAACACCAATCTGTCTGATTGTTTTAGAATTGTTTTTAGCTTGAAAGTTAAGACATTTTTGAACTTGAAAGTCTGTCATACCCTATTGGCGTATCAACGTCATTCTATGACCTAAAACTATCCACTAAAGTCCAGAAAATGTACATACGATCAATTCAAATATACATTTTATTTAGCACTCCAAGTTAACGTCATAGTTAAATTTTATCCTCCGGGTATCGCCTGCATGATATGAAAGGTGTGCTGGTTTTAATAGGCCATTCTCCACTTAGAACGGCCACCGCCGCGGGCCGAGAGCTCCAGCCGGGTGTGTGCGCCTGGTATCTAAGTGTTGTAAGTTTTCATAATTTTCCACTTTGTTTGTTGCAGTTTTGCTGTGGGGAAGAATGTTTCTTAAAGAGCTTGTAATAGTTAGTTTTTCTTGCCGTGGGTAAGTTTATGTTATGGAAACTCTGATGGAAATGTTTGTGGTCTAATTATGCATGACTTGCCGAGAAAATCTGCCATGCTCTAGAAACATACATCAATACTGTACCCGATTATTTTGTACTACTTTTTTATCCTGGTAAAACCATCAAATGAGGCCTCTCGCGTGGGACTGTCAGACTCGTATTGACTCAAATCCACGGTGTTCCTTCAATAGCCCTTTACGTTCCTGGGACAGAAATACCTGATAACATGATACACGGCTCCGTGACCCTATTTTGTACTACTTGATTTCTCAATTATTGTGACTACGACATAATTATACTGTTGATGCGCTTTGTAAAACTATTCTTTAGTGTACAGTTAAAGGTAATTATTTAACTGAATATTTTATCTTTCGTATTGTTGAGATCACATGGTGAATATTTGGAGGTCAGAAATTATTATTGAGAGACATTATTTGGCCAAAAACGCCAAGGCGTGAAAAGGTAATTGAAATATTTTCTTTGTTTTGTAACATGATTATGGATAGTCAATAATTATATTTGACTGCTATTAATTCATACCTAATCACCCAATAAAACATAAATACGAACAGAATAAGACTTCAACGTCCACTGCCCCGTATCACCGGACCATTAGCGAGGCGCTCCTTTTGAGCGGGTGATGTATGGCGCGCCTGATTTATGTGCCTCTGGACATGAGAGCGTTTTGTTGTTAGCTCTCAAGGATTGCTGCTGTCCTGGTACTTACCGGACGTAGTTGAACGTGTCGGTTGTCTTTTGAGATGTTTTTACATGTTTTTTTAGTACTATTTTTAGATGTTTTTTATTGAAAAATCTGGGTAGTTTAGTGCCTACGTATTTTGGATGACATATCTTTGATGTAGATGGAAATAGATTTTGTCGATTGTATCTACATTTCGTGTTCGTGTTCGAGTCAATATTGTAGTAGACGGTTTATAAAAATAGATTTAGGATTTATCAAGACTTTGCCCCTATTCTAGTCAATATAAGACAAGACACTTATTAAGCTTGAGATGGTCATTCAAGCTTAATCTTCTACTTAATTAAGATTACCACTAGAGAGTAGAACATTTTTTTAAATATTTTTTTTTGTTTTCGAAGACGTCATCACGGCTTGAATCCAGTACATGATAATGTATCTCAAGATATTCACAATTTCTTCAAAACCTGCTTAAATATTATCTATCGTCTAACTAGCATATCAGTTGATGACACATACTCGTAAGTGTTCATAATCGTTGCCAATGCCTTGTGCGATGCTTTGTTAGTGGTTTGTGGCGCAAAGTAGATACGGGAGCGTTTATAAGTTATACATTACTAGCAAATTGGGGACCCGACCTCGTATAGGTGCAATTGCCTTCTACAATTACTAACTAATAATGTGACTTAACGTATGATGGATGGATGAATCTTTGTTACGTTAAAACTGTAAAATAGATTTAGATCAAATTTTACAGACAGATCGTTTGCAACCTAAATTAACACAAAAGATATTTTTATCAAATCCTGGTAGTGAGGACACTTTTTTTGATTTTTGGTCTTAGTCTAGTCCAGAGGCAAAAATGAGATGTTGCTAGATCAACCAGAAGGATCTTAAACTCTTGCGCACAGCATTAGCCAACTTTATGCAATCAGACCCTTGGGTACCTAATGCTCTAATGCTCAAGGCTCTAGCTAGTTTATCATATTTTTATACATCCTGCTGTGTCATTAGCCGCTAACTCGCACCACCTCGCCTCTCAATATGGCGGAGGGACAGTAGGTAATGATTAGCGCATTAATCCGCGCCATGTTGTTAATACGTCGCTCCATAATAAGCTCATTTCAGACGCGTCTTAATTAAATCATTGTTCGCGAAGCTATTAGCTGTGTTTTGGTGTAATTATAATAGTTACATGTAATTATCGGAAGGCCTCTTACATGTACTCTCTTGAATTAATTTTCGAGGTTGTACCCTAGTGTTTCCTTCTCGGTAGTATATTCTACCATGTAATGTTCATACTGCTAAAACAAAGGACTTATAAAGAGAACACAGATAGATTTCAGCCTGATAAAAGCCCATGCGATTTCTGTAAGGGTCGGCTCAGACCGAAACTTTACGCTGCGCGCACATTTCAATAGAGATTCAAAATCGAACTCTATTTCCTACACGAAAAGATATACCTGTTACAAAATGGCGCGGCGCGTCGCGGCGCCGCGCTGCATTTTAATAGCGACTCAAAATCTAACCTTATTTACGACAAGAAAAGATACACATTTGAAGTATCGTTGCGTCACGTCGCTTCGCGTCGCGTCTCGGTGTGAACTGACCGTAAAGGCTGAACGCGATGCGATCTGACGCCGGCAGTGTGAAAGCGCATATTGACAGCCATTTTTTTATCGTGGTAAAATCAGTAAACGAGTCCTCCCAGTCCACCCAGGGCGGGATGGGAGGGACTGCCAGACTTGTACTGACTAAAATCCACGGTGATCCTTCAATAGCTCTTTACGTTCCAGTGTCACGGTTACCTGATGAAAGGCTCCCGCGATCCCGGCAGGCTTTGGCCTTCTAAGTGGGGCCAAAGCCAGCTCTGCTAATCGCCATCCGCATGCCCATATTGACATTATGTTACAGAGATCGCATGCGTTCAGATCGTGTCGCCAGATCATATCGCTGGAACGGATCGCGCTCTGTGGGCGGAGGTGACAGGTTGTGGAAGTAATAAAATCGGTTCTGTGTGTTTTATATGTAGCCAATAATAAATAAAATAAAAAGCCTTTTACTTTCAATAGCTAATTAAAATTACATTTTTTTTTAAATCATGCGTCATTAATAGTTATAAGGTACCCAATAGTTGTATGGAATTTCGTTTCACATAAGATAACCATAATGCCATTTTATAGAATAATCAACGCGCATTATACTCATAATCATGATCATCATCAGCCAGAAGGTGTACACTGCTGAACATGAGCCTTCCACTTAGACCGCATACTAATAATTTTTTTTTTAATTCAATGAGAGATTTTGTATTTAACGAACTCAAAAATCATTAAAAAACAATTGTTCTCTGTGATTTTTTTGTGTGATTATGAAATTCGTTGAATTTCCTCTACTCATGTTGCTAAGGGTTTTGGCTTTGATGGATGGAGAGTACGAGGAAGGCCAAAGAAAAGATGGATGGATTGTCTAAGGAATGATATGAAAGAAAAAGGAATAAATGATACTGTGACGTCTGATAGGGGAGAATGGAAGAAGAAAACGTGTTGCGCCGACCCCAAATAGAATGGGATAAGGGCAGGAAGAAGAAGATGAAATTCGTTGAATTGTGTTTCTGTGAAAAGTGTTTTATTCAACTAAACGGCTAAGTACTGCGAAATACATAAACCTTTTACATGAAACATTATCTGCAAAACGAAATTCTATGTCTATCTGAAAAACAAGGGGACACCAATCAAATCAGTTGTCACTAGATTTACAAAGTGAAGTGAAGTGGCTTTGAATTGAACCCACGACCTACGCGTCCTACACAGCTAATCGGATTTGGATGACACGCTCTTATTTTAGTGGAGTGCCTGAAATAATAGTCGAACTTCACAAAAGGCTAGAAGGAAAGGAAAAAGTTATTACGAAATTAAAAGCCTTTTACATGTTTCTGTAAACTTCTATTGCAAATGAATTTATAATTCAGGAACAAAAATAAGAAACTGTACTTTAAACATAACATACTAAGCACACTTCTATTCGCGGGACTGTCTCATCAGGTGACCCTGGAACGTAAAGGGCATCGTGGATTTTAGTCAATACGAGTCTGTCAGAATGGTTCGGGGGACTCATTCGATGATTTTACCACGATAAAAAAAAGTACACTTATATAGAAACTTTCGGGGAGCTTGTGATAATCCTATTTAGTAAATTCTATCGGTACCTAATCAATTATTATTCCTAAACTGCTTAGACTTGAATTCATGTTACACTGATGTTGATTGCGTACGTCGGCCGCGCGTTCCAATATACATTGTGTCTATACAGCATCGTACTGAGCGTGTTCGCCACGCTTTCTCACTGAAATATGCGTTGAAGTCGGTTGCGACTGCTCGTGCGCGTCCGACTGTACGCGAGCGACGTCAACGAAGCAGGAATTCAAGCCTTAGTTTTTAGCAACATAAACCAACACAGCGATGTCGGTATTAAGCCCTGACTAGATAAGGGACGAGCCTATCGTCGTTAATCAGGAGCGTTCTAATCTCAGGCTACAGCCGGAATTGTGCCGTACGGCGTACTGAGACACAATAATGTCCCGCCAACGGTCTCTATACACAATATTCTATGGAAAATTTCTGGGAGAAATGCAGTAATATTCATTTATTGAAAAATTTCATGTGTAGTAAATTGTAGCTTTAAAAAAATGTACATTGTATGCAAGTTATTAAATAAATAGAATTGATTAATGATACTATCTGTTTTTGGATTTTAATGCAGTACTCTCATGTTATCATAACATAGAAATAGATATTGAAGAAGTAAAACTCTCAAAAATGTGAACTCTTCAAGAAAATGGTAGAAAAAAAACGATTATACATTATTCTTACATTCATCAATTCTTATCATACGTCACAATACACAAGAAAAGAAAACATCGCGGCCCCTACAAGCAAGAGGCCTCTCGCCAACATTTCCTTGCGAATATTTAAAGTAGTGTCGATAAGTTCACGGAAACGCTTTCTCATATAACACGACAGTGCCACTGTGCCAGAAACTGGTCCAGACTAGCGTGCCAGGGCACACTGCCGCCATCTAGTGTCAATAAAACTACGTCTTTTTAGGGTTCCTTAGCTTTACTCATCGAGTTTTTATTACTAAGTCAGAGGGATTCTTTTAAGTTGGCCAACAGGGGGAAATCTGAATCTATAAGAGATACCGGAAAACATTTTAGGAAAATTTTAGCTTTTTTGTTCATTCATAACAATTTTGGCGTACTTCATTTTCTGCTGAAGTGTGAGATGTCTACAATAATTATATTATTGTCAAATATAAAACAGTCGTAAGTCCCTAAATATTTGAGTGTTTTTCCATTTTGGGAATTTCTCCTGTGTCGTGGTTGCGTAGAACGCAGATAAACAAACTCCCAGACCTGGAACAACAACTTGTAGGTCATACAAATATTTTGTCCCTGGCGGGAATCAAACTAGACACACGCTGCGCAGCAGTTAGCGCGCCGAACTGCCGTATAGGAAGAAAAAAACCGGCAAAATGAGTCGGTCTTTAGAAAAAATACTTTTTCTTGAAATACGTGATTCCATCGCCTCGTACAGGCCAGTTTTTACGACTACCGTTCTTTATGTCATCAAGGCCCCATAATGTTCTGTAATTTCATATACAAGACTTAGTGTATCGTCGCTCGTAAAATATTTACGACTTCAGGACAATTTGGCTTCATTGTCAACACGCTCAAGCTGTTTCATATGTGTATTCAATTGTAGCCGTTATTCGTGTCGAGTAAGGATGTTAATGGATTGTGAATGTTGTATCTATCATTAAGGTCGAAGCTGATTTTCCTGTCAGTACCTGTCCGTGTAGGAGAATGTGTTGATGAACTGAATTATTATGTTACCACGTTGATGTGATAATAAATAGTTCTCCTTGGCTTGGCGACCAGTCTTGGGGAAGATAACACTGGGTGTCTGTTCCTCTACTTTCATATTCCGATGGCAATTTGACTTAACCAGAAAAAAAATATCAGGTATATCAACGGCTTCGGATCCGCAAGCTTTCAAGCTCCGGGCTGCTTCTGAATTTCTATAAAAAAACTCCAGTAGCACCTTTGCTCCACCCAGAAGTATGATTGATTGATTGATCTTCAAAGCCACACAACGAGCATAAACGGCGCACACGTGGGCACGACTGAACGAATGCCGAGAGCACTCGACAGAGGCATTCATTGAATTGAATTCGTGAATAAAACTTTACAGACGTTTTAGATTTGAGAATTTAAACTACACTTAATTTTACTACCAATTATTTTTATTTTTGTTTTGTCAGGTTTTACACTCAACTTTGAAAATGTTTATTATATGTATGATTTTTGCATGTATACGTATGTATTTTTATATATACAATCGTACACCACAGACTTCAGTGTTTTTTCTCCCTCTACCTCTAACTAATCGATCGAAAAGTTATCTTGAAAATATTAGAGAATTAGAGATATGTACGAAATGTTTTCTTTTAACGTAAAATAAAATTTGTATGCTGAACATTAATAAGAATATTCTATCCATCCATCTATCTCAATTAGTATCGTAAACGCTATGGTAGTAGAGAAGTACACATCACGAACTGGTAATTATAGTACAATGTTGTATCATTCATTATTTATTCATTCCGCTCAAGGATTATAAATACTTGTTTTGTTATTTTCACATAATGAGCTTAGCTTAAAGCCAACTGATGCAGGTAATCGGCTTACGATGCACTGTGGAGACTAACTGTGTGCATCAAGGTGCTGATAGACTTGAACATTCACTTGTAACAGAAGATCGAGCATTCGCCATTTTTAATTTTATCGAACTGAACAACGAACAGAGTCAAGCGTACAGCCAAACATTGCTACGAACATTTTCACGATCTTCCTAGCGAACGGTCTAATAGTCGATGGTCGTTAAATACTTCATGAAGATGCCAGACTTGACAGTCAGCTCGGCAAAAACCTCGCCAGAATGTTAGAATGCTTACTAAAACGCTCTCGTTTGTTTTTTCTGTAGTTTCACATTCGCAAGAATTCTTATTACTACAGTTGGTGCCGGTTAAGATGTTAATAGCGGACATTGACCCCTACCTAATAAGTCCTCGTATAATGACATAAGATCATAATTAGCATTTTTATTAAATTAGTAAGTACATTGTAAGGATATAAGTATAGGATATAGTTTTTTTTTTTTTTTTTTTTTTTTTTTTTTTTTTTTTTTTTTTTTTTTTTTTTTTTTTTTTTTTTTTTTTTTTTTTTTTTTTTTTTTTTTTTTTTTTTTTCAGATGGCGCTGTCGCCACGTCCATAACGCGCTCCGTATAAATTAAAATAAAAAATGTATAAAGTGATATTTCGGTATTGTGTGTAGTATTAAAATAGTCTAAGCAGTGTAACTATTACTAGGAATTGTTAACTAAACTAAACAGTCACGGTGAACATTATTATAGTGATTTTAAGTTGTGAACAGTGACTAGCGCCAAATTCAAAGTGTTTGTATTGAAATGTATACAAACAAAGAAATAAACCTCACATAACAATAATTTAACTGCAAAAACTGTTACAAAACATCGGAAAAACCAATATTTACAAAGTGAACTGATATTCCACCTAGCGTCCTTTTTTGAATTTTGTACACAAACTAGCGTCCTACCGAACTTTTAAGAAAAGACTATAATTGCGACCTTAATTTCAAGTGCATACGTAACAGTGCTAGTGGCCCTGTTAGAACAGTGAACGATCAATATGTTACAGTGTTATGTGCTTTTGTTCAGTGCTCCATATTAAAACTGTTAATAAACTAAAAAATAAAATAAATTCACTCATTACTGAACCTTACTCTAATAAAAATTAGTGCTAAAATCCAGTGCTTAATCAAAACTAATAAATAATCTTTGACACAGGAGTCCCAAGCAAAATTCCAGGAATACCTATTGCGTCATAGGCCGACGCAGGTGCACCCGGTTTAAATTCCTAGAAACCGAGTTATTTGTTTATTTACGCAAAATTCCCTCGCAAAAATAATAAAAACTATAAGGAACTATGATCCATAAGGCTTAGCGATATAAACTAATATGGTGTGCAGTGCATCGACGTAAGCCTCTTCACCCACTGAGAAAATCTTAAGGCCATTATTATTATTAGTTACTTTTAATTTCTAATCTTCAACTTGCATACTACACAATGGTAAATAGCTGCGCTACGTGTACTAAGCCAATAAGAGCGAACCAACACATGAAATGTCTTGAATGTGATAGTCATCATCACCCACTATGCGTCAAAGTAATTGACTTCCGTAAATTATCGGAAGTTGCGAAGTCAACTTGGTTATGTATGGCTTGCCGGAACAAAAAGCTCAACTCGAGTAACTCCGACACGTCGGAGCAAAATGAGCACGGCGCCGACTACAAAAACGACACCGGCAACAGCTCGCTACTGAGGTCTCCGGCTACTGCGTCTGACGCTGTTTGCTTGTCTGCACTAACGTCTGAAATAAAACTACTACGCGAAGACGTGGGCGATCTTAAGCAACACCTCAAAACGCTCACGGAACACTTAACACACTGTAACCAACGACTTGCAGTGTCTGAAGCGAGCTTGGTCCACGCAGAAACAAGAATCCAAGTACTGGAGGAACAGGTGCGTGAAATCCCCTATCTAAAGTCCACTATACAACAACTAAGTGAACAAGTACAGTCACACGCCCAGGCTCACTTGAAAAACCAAGTCGAAATACTAGGCGTAAACGAAATTGCAAACGAGAACCCCGTTCACATCATTCTCACAGCGGCAGTGAAAATTGGTATAAATCTACAAAACTCCGATCTAGAATACGTCACTAGAGCTGGGCCCCGCCACAGCGACAACACTGAGAACACCACTAGCGCGTCCGTGGAAAAACACCCCCGTCCACTTGTAGTTAAATTTCTGCACCGCGACAAACGCAACGAGTTTCTACGTGCAGGGAAGACTAGACGCAACTTCTCTAGTGACGATCTAGACATACCCGGCACCCGCAGAACTGTGTACTTCAACGAAAGACTGACTAAAGAAAACCGGCTGTTATTTCGTACAGCAAAACCTCGTGCCAAGGAATGTGGTTACAAGTATTGCTGGATTAAAAATGGCACAGTCTATATTCGCAGGCAAGAAGGAAACCCTGCCATCGCCATCAGGAACCTGCATGATCTATCGCGGCACTGCCCTATTCCAACTGGTCAACCAGAGGTTTAGAGAAACAGAGCAGTCCATACGTTCGCACATGTTATGTTCCTTTCTTAATTTTATATTTGTTGAATTTTATAACTTGTTTTTTATGCCAAACTTCTGTTTCAATCTTTTATCTCTTAATTTTTCTACACGTTTGTTTACTACGTTTGTGCTCAAACGTAAAAAATCGCTTCTGCACAAGAACCTACCATGTCCTGAAAAAGTTCTTCTTAAATATTATTGTCCCTCTATTATGTCAAACCTCAACTACACAGGAAAGCTAGAACTTAATTACCTTTTAAATATTTTTATTAGTTTAAAAACATCTTTGAATATTTTTAATTACTTGTTTAAATTGTTATTTCCTTCAAACTTTATACTCTACAAAAAAATAATATTGTTTATTTACTGTACTTATTTTGTAAAAATACTTACTGGGGCTAGTACACACACACATCTTTACTTTCCAATTCTGACACTCACATCTTCGCACACACTCATACAAAGCCACTTACACAATTATACACTTCAGAACTTGTCTTATAGAAGAATCTTTTGTAACACAAAAGCACTCAAATGTCTCGCAGCAACAAACATTCTACTAATCACCTCACAGAGTCTCAATTTTTATACCTATGTTATATTACTTATAAATGGCTTTACTTAGCGTATCCAATGACCTAGACGAAACCTTTAACATAGAATGCCGCTCAGTAGAATCTCTTGAAAGCTGCAAGAATATACTAAATACTTCCAAAGACAATATTAAGGTGCTAACATACAACATCAGAAGTTACCAGAAAAACTTTGCCGACTTTCAAATTGCTCTAAATCGGCTAGACTCGAACATCGATGTTATCGTGCTCACTGAATGCTGGTTGTCTGACGGCTCCATTATAGAGGACCTGCAGGGGTACAGCTCATACAGAACATCTAAACAAATAAACAAAAACGGAGGAATTGTTATTTACACAAGAACAGCCTGGAACAGTAGTATTGTTACCGTAGAGTCAAACCTCGCCGATGCCGATAGTTTATTAATAAAAACCAACAACAAATTAAGCCTCCTAGCCATTTACCGGTCTCCCTCTTTTACAAACACAGAACCATTTCTTAACTCGCTGGACTCCGTCCTGCTAGATCTCAAAAATCAACAAACACTTATTGTGGCCGGCGATATTAACTTAAACCTAAACGACCCAAATAACAATCAAGTCTCTAACTACGCTTGTCTCATGGCCTCACACGGTTTATCCCCAGCTATAACTCTCCCAACAAGATCCGGAACTTGCATCGACCACATATTTATAAAATCACCAGCAACACCTTTTGGTCTCGTTTGCAACCTATCTATTACCGATCACGACCTAGCCATGTGTAGTGTCCCCATTAAACCAGAACGCTCTAAAACCATTAAACGATGGAGAGTCAGAACTGACTGGACCGCTGTAGCTGGCGAGATCACAAATACAAACTGGGACCCAGTTACTAACTCATCCTGTGTAAACACTGCCTTAAACTACTTCAATGATATTATCTCGCGTGCCACTGACAAACACACTCAAAATGTCAAACTTAGTCGAAGAATGACCAATATCCAGCCCTGGGTCACTCCTGGTCTAATTAGGTGCATGAGACAACGCGACAAACTTCATCTTGAATGCAAAGCCAACCCTGACGACCACACAAAACATCTTATTTACACTAGATATAGGAACTTCGTGCATACACTTCTTCGGAAACTTAGAAACCTACACTACAGACAGCAAATTGAAGAAAACCAGAAAAACCCAAAAAAGCTCTGGACGGCCATAAAACATATTTGTGGAACTGAATCTCTTAAAAACTCGTCTTCACACCTAATTGCGTCCAGTGTCTCTCCAACTTCATCACTTGATAACTGCAACCGACATTTCGTCTCTGTTGGAGAAAAACACGCAGCCAAGATATTAGACAAACTCTCTACCACTCACCTCGCATTAATAGAATCAAACGTAATTCCGAGCTCTATCCCACAATCCTTCTATCTGCATCCGACCGACGAAGAAGAAGTGTCGAACATAATACGCAATTTTAAAATAGACAGCGCCCCTGGGCCAGACCAACTAAATGTCCCATTACTCATAAATTCCCGTGAAAGTATAACCAAACCACTAGCGCACATTTTTAATTTAAGTTTGGAAACAGGAGTATTTCCTGACTACTGGAAAACTGCTGCAGTGTCCCCTATTTACAAAAGCGGTCCCAAAGAAAAGCCTGAAAATTATAGACCTATTGCCCTGTTGAGTATTGTCTCTAAAATTTTGGAAAAAATAGTGAACAAAAGACTGGTGAATTTTGTAGAGAAGCACAACCTCGTCTCAGATAGGCAGTTCGGATTTCGTCAGGGAAGATCCACCGAAGACGCGGTCTCACTTTTGACAAATCAAGTTTCTCACCACATAGAAAATGGAGAACGCTGTGTCGGTGTCTTTCTTGATTTGGCAAAAGCCTTCGACACGGTGTCACCAGGACTGCTTCTAAAGAAACTCGAGGCAATAGGTATAAGAGGAACACCTTTAGAATGGTTCCGTAGCTACTTAACATCACGGTACCAATACTGTAAAGTAGGCACTCACCAAAGTAAGTTGCTCCCTATAGCGTTCGGCGTTCCGCAGGGCAGTACCCTTGGCCCAACATTATTTACGCTATACATTAATGACGTAGTAAATCTCCCGCTTAGAAACGCTACAGTAATAGCCTACGCTGACGACACAGCCATCGTCTTCCACGACACGTCATGGGACCGAGTGTACCAACTGGCTGAACAAGGTCTTTCCCAGATAGCGCAATCACTAAACTCTAACCTACTGACACTAAACACCAGCAAAAGCAAATACATTGCATTCTCTAAAACAAACTCCTCCAATGCCTCCCAAACTATGTCCCTGAAAATACACACCTGCTCACAGCAACACAACATTGTCCCACACCTACCACACCAAGACTGCGCATGCACAGCCCTAGAACGTACCGACACGATTAAATACCTCGGAATTACGATCGATAGCAACCTAACATACAAAGCCCACATTAACGCCCTCTCCTCCAGAGTACGAAAACTAATACACGTCCTAAAAAAACTCCGCGACTGTACCCCAGTCGACATTCTACGAATGGTCTACACTGCACTATGTCAGTCAATCATACAGTACTGCATCCGAATTTGGGGACGCGCTTGCAAGAGCACTTTCATAACGCTAGAGAGAGCGCAACGGGCACTGATCAAGGTTGCACTAAAAAAGCCCTACAGATTCCCTACAGACCTTATCTACCATGAGTTTCAAGTACTCAGGGTACGACAAATATACATACTCCAAGCAACACTCAAATACCACGCAATAATAAAAAAACGGCCCGACTATGAAGACATAATAAACAAACGCGTCTTTAGAGTACCCTTACCAAATGCAAAATCCGAACTAGCTAGACGCTGTACCTATTTCTCACTACCCAACACTTATAATAAAGTTTGGAAAATCTGCAACCTAAAGGAGTGCTCAACTACAACCTGTAAGAAAACCCTAACTTCGGCACTGTTAAAACTATCATACGAAGACACCGAAGCCTTGATATAGCACCTACACATACACACACATACACACACACACACACACACACACACACGCTCACTTATACAATAACAATAAAGCCCAACATTAACCTTCAAATGTTACCTTATTTTTTGTTAGAAGTACGAATTCTTTATTTTATTGTCACCCATCATAATTTAAGACTATTTTTTTGTTTTCTTTTGTAACTATGTCTCATTGTCAAACTACAATGTATGTAAATTTTGAAAAACTTTGCACTCCAGAGCCACAAGATACAAGCGACGCGACGCTTAGTTTGTGGCTCACCGAACATAATGTCACATTGTAACTGTACTTTTTGATGAATAAATTTATTTATTATTATTATTATTATTATCTAAATCTAAGTATTCATAAGATATCAAAATGGTAAAAATATTTCACCTATACCTAAGATTTTATATTATTTTTATCTATAAGACTCACAAGTAAACACTATCATATCACAGAAAAATGCTAATTCTGATCATATGTCATTATACGAGGAGTTATCAGGTAAAGGTCAATGTCCGCTATTGACATCTTAACTGGCACCAACTATAGTGAATACTCAAGTCTATCAGCACCTTTATGTGGTTCAAGTTAATTCTACGTCGCAGCCGATATTATTACAAACTTGCGCATTTTCCTTTATCTTCTGAGTTGCTATCGGATAAAATGTATTTCAATAAAGTACAAAAAAATCACCAGAGTAATAATCCGTTTAGCGTTTGTTACAACTATGTCAAGGGCAACTTTCAATACCAAATACAACTGAATGCCAATACTACACAGTTTGTCAGATTTTCAGGCTTCTGCTTACCTGTGACGACTGACAAACTGTGACTGATACCAGGGTTTTATCTTTAACCTCCTTGCTAAAGCACTGATGTCTCCGGTGTATAATGGGAGATCACCCATCCACAGCCTATTCTCGGCAAGTGTCACTTAACTTTAATGATAAAACAGTTGTATTATTAAACCAAAAGTATTTCGGAAACCCAACGTTGAGTTTGAAGAAACAACCAATAATGTCATCTAGAACGCAGGAGGCGTTCTAGACGACATTATTGGTTGTTTCTTCAAATAGCCGGCGCGTAGTACTCGCCATCGATGTATGACTTCGATAGTAGAATATATTTTTGTGGGCCTAAAATCCACAGTGGTTCTTCAATAGCCTTTTTCGTTCCAGATTCACTATTACCTGTTTAGACCATACCGCGACCGTGATCATGGACTTGTATTGGAGTTCCGTAGTTTCTGCTTACCCTCATAAGAAAAAAATCGTGAATTTATGTACCTAAGTGAATATGTATCTCCAGAGTGTACTTTCTTTCACGCTTTTCTAAGAATAAAAATACCCATTTGCGTAAACGGGCAATAAACAACAATGTATGACAGCCTCAAGTTTAATATTACCCTCTCGTTGGATTATAACAAGCAAAAGATTGCAGAAAATCCCCAAAATATTATGAATTGTTTCATAAAAGATTAATCATTGAACTTTTCGATATGAAATTAGAAGGGCGGTCTGTCAAAGGGCGAAGGGAAACTCTGCGATGTTATCGTGGAAAGTGTGATATTATGTATTAGTGGGTATTTGTACATTAGGGGTGGTATATAAGAAGGGACGCTGTATTAAAGAGCCAGTCAGAACTGTACCTTGTAGTTTAATTGTATCTCCACCTAATAACATAACATAACATGGCGCAGCCGGTAATAAATAAAATAAAACAGTCAGTAGTGCGGGAACAAATTAAAAGACATAAAAATTAAATATCAAAATAATGAACAAATAAATAAGTGAAAAAGACCAATAAACTTAATAAAGAAGGCGAATAAATGAAGAATAAAATAGTCACGAAGAAATAAATGAAGAATACATGAATAAATAAGACGGATAAACTGTGGATTAAAGAAACAAAAATAAATTTGAAAAATGGAAACAGTGTTAACACCGCCGTTGCCGTTCCAATTTGATGAAAACTCGATTGATGTGGCATCAGGCAAGCTGAATGATAGTTGGGAAAAATGGAAGAAGGGCTTCATGATATATTTCAACGCGTGTGAATTGACCACAAAGACACCAGTAATACAATTCAACATTTTTCTGCATATAGTAGGTGAGCAAGTCCGCGAAATATTAGAACAAAGTAAGGAAACAACTTTAGACGGTGCGTGTAAAAAATTAGATGAACATTTCAAAACGAAGAAAAATATAACGGTCGAACGCCACAAATTCTTTACCCGAGACCAACTGCAAAATGAATCTATAGATCAATATGTGTTTGATTTGAGGAAATTGTCCAAGACATGTGAGTTTGGAAGTTTAAATGACGATCTCATAAAAGACCGACTTGTTTGTGGGGTGACAAGTTCGGCAATTAGAGAAAGGCTCTTACGCGAAGGCGATCTAACATTGAGCAAAGCGTTGGAGATATGTCGAGCAGCGGTAGTATCACGAATGTATGCAGAAAACATAAAGCAAGAGAATGAAACAGTTCATAGTATTAAACAGACACCCGAAGAAACCAGTGAAATATGGACATTACGACGTAATAATAAAGTAGCATATGGAGCAATAAGATCACGCGGTGGACATGAGCGGGGAGGTACAGCATGGCGCGGAGGGCGTGGGGTCGCCGCAGACGCCACTCGTCCGAGGCAGACACCGGCAAACAGAACGCTTGCGACGTCGCGGTGTGGCAGATGTGGTGGTATGCACGGAAGGAATGCTTGTCCGGCGTATGGTAAGAAGTGTCTACGCTGCTCAAAATTGAACCATTTTGCAAAAGTGTGTGGTTTGTACTTTGTGGAAGCCTCAGATGAAAAGGTAATTTTTGCATTAAGTAAAGATTTGAGTGATTGGACCATAGATTTAAAAATTAATGAATATAGCATAAATTTTAAGTTAGATACGGGTGCGGATGTCAATGTCCTACCCATGCGATTTTTGTCCAGATTAGGTATATCAGTAAATCAATTATTGCAAACTAATACTAAATTGAGTGGTTATTCAGGTGATTTAATTACAGTTTTAGGTAAAATACACTTAAAAGTGTACTATAAGAATAAATTGTATCTATTAGAGTTTAAAATTGCAGACGTAAATAGCACCCCTATATTGGGACGTTATGCATGTGTGGAAATGAACTTAATTAAGAGGGTAATGTCTGTGCAGCGAACTGATATTGTATCCAAGATAACTAAAGATTACAAAGATGTTTTTGATGGCATAGGGTGTTTACCGGGTGAATACAACATACAAGTGAGAGACGACGCCGTTCCCGTAGTGCACGCGCCTCGGAAATTGCCATTCGCGATTAGTGATGACGTTAAGAAAAAGTTGTTGGAAATGGAGTCACAAGGTATTATAGCAAAGGTAGAGGGTCCATCTGATTGGGTTAGTAGTATAACAGTGGTCAAAAAACCGAACGGTGATTTAAGAATTTGCTTAGATCCGAAAGAATTAAATCAGGCCATTAGACGAGAGCATTTCAAGTTACCCACTATAGATGAAATTGTGTCGAAATTAGCTGGGGCACGGTATTTTAGTACGTTAGATGCTTCTTCTGGGTTTTGGAACGTGAAATTAGGAGAAAGTAGCAAATTCTGTACATTTAATACACCTTTTGGAAGGTATAAATTCTTACGAATGCCATATGGCATATGTTCGGCTTCAGAAGTCTTTCATAAGAAAATATATGAACACTTTGATGATATTGAGGGTGTCTGTATGTATATTGATGATTTATTGATATATGCCTCAAATCAAAACAAACATGACGAAATTTTAAAGAAAGTACTAGAAAGATGTAGAAAAGTTAATTTAAAACTTAATTTAAATAAGTGCAAGTTTGGTTTACAAGACATAAAATATTTAGGTCATCGTATAACAAAAGATGGATTGAGCCCAGATGACTCACATTTGTCAGCAATAAAAAACATGCAAGTACCAAAGAATAGGAAAGATGTAGAACGATTTTTAGGATTAATTACTTACGTAGGCTCGTTTGTTCAGAATCTTTCAGACAAAACATTGCCACTACGAGAGTTACTTAAAAAAGAGATAGAATGGCATTGGGATAATAGACATGAGCAGTGCTTCTCTTATTTAAAAACATGTTTAACAAAGCGACCTATTCTACAATATTATAGTCTGGAAAAGCCAATAGTCATATCTGTGGATGCCAGTTCGACAGGGTTGGGTGCGTGCTTAATGCAAAACGGGTTACCTGTATGTTATGCTTCTAAAGCATTAACGAAAACAGAGCAAAGGTATGCACAAATTGAAAAAGAATTGTATGCTTCTGTCTTTGCCTGTGAGCGATTTTATGCATATATTTTTGGACGCTCGGATGTAACAATAGAAACGGATCATAAACCGTTAATAAGTATTATTAAAAAACCAATAGTAGATGCTCCGTCCCGTTTGCAAAGAATGCTGTTGAGGTTACAGCGTTATTCATTTACGTTAGTCTATAGGCCGGGTAAACACTTATATATTGCAGACGCGTTATCTCGAGCTTATGAAACGACGCCTCATTTGAATGAAGAAACGTTACAAACCGGTGTAGGTAGCGGCAAAGATGAGGTATGTGTATTGACCGATAGCGTGAAAAGTAAGTGTGAATATTTAACGGATGCACAATTCATAGATATTCAGAAGCAAATAGAAGTAGATGAAGAGATGATTGAATTAAATAAATTTATTTTGCAAGGTTGGCCTGAAAATAAAGATAGGGTAAAAGACAATATAAAATCATACTGGAAATTTAGGGAGGACATAACCGTTGCCAATGGGTTAATTTGGAAATCGGATAAAATTATTATACCTAAAGTTATGAGAAAAGAAATGTTAAAAAAAATTCATATTGGACACATGGGGATAGAAAAATGTAAGTTACGTGCTAGAGAAATAATATTTTGGCCTGGTATTAATAACGATATAGAAAATATGGTGAAAAGTTGTAATATTTGTCTAAGGTATAGAAAAAATAATCAGAAAGAAGATCTTAACTGTCACGATATTCCTGACAGACCATGGGCCAAAGTGGGTATAGATTTATTTCAATATAAAGGCACGAACTATTTGTTGCTAGTGGATTATTTTAGTAAATTTTTTGAGTTAATTAAGTTACATAGTACAACATCAGGAAGCGTAATAAATCATTTAAAAAACATATTTAGTCGTCAAGGAATACCTAATACCATAATGTCAGACTGTGGTCCACAATTTTCATCATTTGAATTTAGGAAATTTGCTCAAGACTGGAAATTTATTCATATTACGTCATCCCCTTACTACCCTCAGTCAAATGGCCAAATTGAAAGAACGGTTCAAACAGTAAAAAATATTATTAAAAAATCAACAGAAGACAATATGGATTACCGCCTGGCTTTGTTAGAATGCCTAAATACACCACTGAGTAGTGATCTAGCATCACCCGCTGAAATATTACAAAGCCGGAAGTTGAGAAGTATTGTTCCAACACCTATAAAACTATTGACACCGAATGTACATAATAACATAAAAGAAAAATTAATAACCCGACAAAATAAACAAAAAGAAATTTACGATAGGAGTAGTAAAAACTTAACCCCGTTGGAAGTTCATCAGAATGTTAGATATTTCGATAAAATAAAAAAATATTGGGTACCCGGTATTGTTGAGCAAATTCTGGGAAATCGGTCTTATGCTATTCGTTTACAAAATGGTAAAATAGTTATACGGAATAGAAGGTACATGATAGCAGATCGCTCGCACAGGCATTGCCCCCTTAGAGACTATGAATTTGATGATGATGGTGACAATAATTCATCGTGTCACAGAAATGAACACTGTGAGCCGTTATCTAATAATAATTACGTAACTCGTTCTGGCAGGACGGTGCGGCCGCCGATTAGATGGGGGTACACGTGAAATAGTCAAGTCAAGCCTTCACCAGTATTATGAATCATAAAGTGATATTGAGTTTAATTAGAGATTAGAACTAACTAACGTATGCTATGAATTGTAAATAAAATTAAATTGTCAATATTTTACAGCTATAACATTGTCCCACGGGAGATTACAATTGAAATAAAAACTACAGTGTCTGTGTAACCTGTTATAAATGATAAAATATGTGTACCTCATCCAAATTTGTTCAAAAAGTAACACACATTTATTTTATCCGTCCTATATAGATTTTTTAAAGTAAAATATTATTATGTTATAAATTAAATGAAACTAACAAAGCTAATGGAATTTAGATAATGTGTGATTAATAAAAAATATATTAAATTAAACATTGTTATTGTATAAATAATGAATGAAAATAAATAATTGTGAAAACATTTGTTACCAAATTACAGAATAAGATATAATTTATGTACCCATATTAAATTATTTTGATGTAAACATGTGTGTTAGTTTATAAGCTTCAAATCAAAATCATGGTATAATAATATACTTGTTTTTTTTAAACCATGATCAAAATAAAATGTAACTATAATTAGAAAAATAATATTTAAAGAAAAACAGGTGCCTATGTAAAGTGGCATAGGCATTATGTTAATTTTTTTCTTTCTCTATTGTCATAATACATAAATTATTCAATGCTTATCTATAATATACTCGTAATATTGCTCAAGTGTCGTGTGGTACTAGCGCTATTACTATCAATGTAAATGGTGAGCGATGAAATTAAATTATCAAATTACCCTACAAATATATTGTGCATGCTTATTATAATTAGATCGTACTTGTTGAATAATTTTATTTGAATATGTTTGTCATATACCCACGTATTTTTTTTTGAGAGAGGAAGATGTGATATTATGTATTAGTGGGTATTTGTACATTAGGGGTGGTATATAAGAAGGGACGCTGTATTAAAGAGCCAGTCAGAACTGTACCTTGTAGTTTAATTGTATCTCCACCTAATAACATAACATAACAGAAAGTTAAATTGATACATTTTTAACAAGTTCGTCGGCATGTCCCTGAGGACGGTGTAAGTCATGGATTTGTTTGCCGGCACTTTCTAGTTATTGTTCATTTGATTTTTTATCTCATAGCTTTTGAGTAAGGGGAGGCTACTGCCGCATTTAGTTTTACCATATCCAAGATTTATTCAAGACAAAAAGGCAAGAAAATAGATATCAGGATTCGTTTCAGTGTTTCATCAGACAGTTCAATTAAAATTCTAAAGTAAACAACATTTTTTCATACATAATCTGACACCACAAAACCCTAAATCCCTGAATAGTTTCACCCAATTTTAAGGCAAAAGTTGACCTACTTCCACGCACTGGAAACCCTTATGGTCTATAAACAGCTCCATCCAATTACAATAATCGCACGTCCGGCTCCCAACGAGTGTAACCCTTCAATAACTTTGATAATATTTTCATATCTATCCCCCCCTTCTGTGCCCGCCCCCGCCCCCGCTCTCGCCCGTCTCTTAGCCCTGGTTCCCAGAGAGTTTTTCATAAGTTTTAATCAAAATATTCGTCCCGTCATTCACCCCGTGACGAGGTGCCTGTTTATATTAACATAATACTGCCTTATTTCCCTTCTTTCTATTGTTTATACATTATTCGTGCTCTGTATTGCGGAGTTTTTTTTTTCATTTATTATAAATAGAAAGTTTGCGCGATGCTTATTAATTTTTTATTTGATGGTTGACGGAGTTTTTGAGATTTTCGTGAAACAATTTCAGATTTTCATATTATCAGCAGTAGGATGTCTTATTGATATAACTATATGTACCTAATAATATGAAGAAAAAAGGTATCAGATGATCTTACCACCTATTTATAATTATGTATTTAGCGGTGTTTTTATGCGGTATTGCGCATTAGACTCACACTGAAATGCCATTTGAGCTAATGTACCTGAGGTGTTCGATAAATATTTTTCGCAGGTACCCAACGGGAATAGTATATGTTACCTACTCCAGTCACATTAATGTTCAAACTTTTTTTAACCTATATTGTCCCACTGTTGAGCAAAGGTCTCCCCTATAACCTTCCACTCTTTCCTGTGTGCAGCTTTCTCCGGCCAATTTGTCATGAAGGTGTCTAGGTCGCCACGCCAGCGTTTCCTAGGCCTCCCTCGGCAACGACGCCCGTCCGGCACCCACTGTGTAACGATCCTAGCCCATCGATCCTGATGCATCCAGTAGTTCCCACTTCAACCTGTCTTGTTGTCCACATCAGCGATCCCAGGTGTGGAGCGTATTGCGGTATTTCGAATACAATCTGCGCTCGCTACGCTGCACTCCATCGCTCTTTGGCAAACGTTGAGTTTGGACTTTTGCGACTCAGTCAGGGACCAAGTTTGAGCACCGTAGGTAAGAATGGGAAGAATGCACATGTCGATGTGCATGTTTGTGCTTCGGGGATAGAGGTAGCTCTGGCGACCCGCCAACATGCACTGGACCAACGCGGCGGGATATGGTCCAAACCCCCCATATTTGAACAGCACAACGACAACATGTCCCCAATGTTCAGTCATGTCAAATAAATGATCGCATAAAAAATATGTCACGGAATAAAAAAAAATGAGAAAGTGATGGAGGAACACACAAAATTAATAAAGTTTCCAGAAAACAGGGTAAAAGTACATAACCTCAAAATTCCACATAATACCTACCTATTACTAAAGAAAGTCCTTTTTGAGTCCCACGAAAATGACTAATACTCCTCTCAAAGCAAAAAAAGCATTTTATAAAGGCGTCCATTAGATGGCAGGCAAAAAGTCAGGCGGCGGCACAAAGCAGCTTGAATCAAAGGATAAAGGCCGCTTTCTGTCCGTGATTGCTATTTGATGTGAGATAAAACCTGTTATCACTCAATGGCTCTATTGTTGATCTTTACATTTCTCTAATGAGGTTCCACGATTGTATGCGACAGGAGTTTGAATTGCGTGTTGTTGTTTGGAGGAATTATTTATGTAGGTTCTCGTGTCACTTTAATTTATTTCATTAACCAGCAGCCAGCAGGTCAACCTACCCCAATCTGTCTAATTTTACCAATCGTACATAAACCTTCCATTATTGTGATAAGGTTGAAGATCTATTAAAGAAATTTGACAGATTGAGGTAGGTAGATGTGATGATGTCTGTACGTACACCGATCAGTGGCAAAAAACTCAATAAACTAAGTTATTAGACACATTTTTTAAACCTGTTACATTTTTAAATTGAGTAGTAAAAGTATTAAACAATTACCGAAGTAGCCTTCGAAGTTACTAGACTAGACAGGTAAAACTTTAACATTATATAAGTAACTAACAAACTTACTTTCGCAATTATAATTTTAGTTTGACGAACAAGGCAGTTACGTAAATAACACAATAATGCTATTGTCAAACAGACAGGCGAAGCGAAGCGTTTTTGTTTGTAATGTATGGAATTGTTTGAAGCTTGTCACATAGACTGTCGGACCGCTTTCGCTTTTCTATATGACAGGATTCGGACCGCATTCGCTTCGCCTGTCTGTTTGACAATAGCTTAAATTAAATTCCTTTTCTCAAACCCAAATCAAAACAACAAAACTTAGATTTCTGAAATTAAACCTCACCCAAATCGTAAACAAAACAACACATGCCAAATCCCACATTGTCAATCAAAAGTTATTCCCGGTAGGTAATTATCGGTACCGCTCCCGAATAACAACGTACTCGCAAAGTGGTAGCAATTCTATGTTTATAACAAGCGAGAAAGTTTCCGATACATCCCGCGTTTATCGGTACCAGAGACAAACAGCGCTGAGTGAGTGAAATCGAAAGATAACTTCGTATTGTCGGCGAGAGACGAAATTGGTTGACGTGCTACTGTGCGAGTGAAACTGTAGAGTTGAGTGAACTGGGGAGAAAGAAACACGTTGAGTTAGTGTGTTGCAGGGTAATGTGTAGCTGCAGGTTTTTAAAATAGAACAATACGTTAGAAAAAAAAATACTATAATATAACATACACGATAACCTGTATCTGTACATTCCAGGACTAAAATGAAGCTGGTAAAAAAGGAGCTTAACCCAAAAAAAATATAAACTCAACGCTACAAAGCTATAAAATCTAAGACTAAAGGTGTGAAAAAAAAAAAGATAATAGTACAAGCAAAGAATAGTAATAAATTATCCTATAAATAGGTACTAAATGTGTTCTAAAAAAATCTAAAATCCCACGTTTTTAAATGTCCTAAAAATAAGAAAATAACCCTACGGGGCTGAGAGAGGGGCCACTCAAAACGTGGGGGCGTATATTATTTAAGAGATTATTTATGGGATATATTTACATGACGTGTAATAGATCGTGGGTGTAACTTGCAAAGATACGCCCCCACGTTTTGAGTGGCCCCTCTCTCAGCCCCGTAGGGTTATTTTCTTATTTTTAGGACATTTAAAAACGTGGGTTTTTAGATTTTTTAAAATCTATCAATTATTTTATTATTTTTATCTTTGTTCATCGGGTTTGAAGCTACCCTGAAAATTTCAGCCTGCTAGCTTATCGGGAAGTGCCTCAAAGCCATATTGGATTTAAGTCACGTGACTATTTTTTCGTACTCCTGACAGCAAACCCTTTCATTTGATATCCATATCTTAGGGGTGCATTTCAAATAGCCTGTCTGCCATCTTGGACGTCCGCCATATTGGATTTAAGTCACGTGACTATTTTTTTCGTATTCCTGACAGCAAACCCTTTCATTTGATATCCATATCTTAGGGGTGCATTTCTAATAGCCTGTCTGCCATCTTGGACGTCCGCCATATTGGATTTAAGTCACGAGACAATTTTTTTCGTATTCCTGACAGCAAACCCTTTCATTTGATACCCATATCATAGGGATGGATTTCAAACAGCCAGTCCGCCATCTTGGGGAGGCCGCCATATTGGATTTGTTATGACGTTTCTTAGCTAGTCATGCATTGTCATCAGAACTCAGAGCGTGTGCAAAATTTCAGCCTGCTAGCTTATCGGGAAGTGCCTCAAAATTGAGTTGCAAAAGTCCAACCGGAACGACAAACAAACAAATATACAAACAAACAAACAAACAAGAAAAGTGAGTGTATAAAAACGTGGGAAAAACTAAAGCGCTTTGCAATATTATTATCCCAAACAAATCAACCATTCAAATATTATCATCATTGTCAATTTAATAATCTCAAGAAGTTTTATCTAAACATCAAATATGTTGCAAATAGGTATGTATCCGCAAAAATCAAATTAAAAAGGTATTCCCTATTTAAATTTCTTAGTAAAGATAATGTATTTTTTTACCAGAAGATAAACGCTTGTCGCTCAAATATTCTCGATACATAATCACTCACTTAAAGGTTTATCCAAGCAAATATGATTCTTTTTATGTTCTAAAAAATGTAATTTTAGATAAGTAGCGTCGTAACTTGGAATATAAGAATATTTTACCACATTTTCATACTTAAGAAATGTGAAAATATCTGCACTTAAGACTATTGCATACATTATGTAAAGATTTCAAGGTAAATCACAGTTTATTGCTGAGCCTATAAAAATACATTTACATTTGCTATTAAATTTGCTCGTAACTTCGTAAGCAATAGTTTGAGTATTTTAAGATTTTTAACATAATTTTAGTCAGCAATGTTTTTACTGCTAGGACGCAGGCCTCCTCTCTGTTCAAGGGAGTGGACTGTCCACAAACTAACCATTGAGGCTAGTAGATGACACAGGTCTTTGACGGTACAAATTACAAAAGTAATGAGGTATTGTGTATCAATATTTCTCGCGTTTGCTTATTTTATGGATTTAGAAGCAGTAATAAAACAAAAAAAGCTTGACGACAAAAACAAATGCCTTACAATATTTTTAGACCTTGCTAAGGCCTTTGACACGGTCTCTCTCTCCAAACTTCTGGTGAAGCTTGAAGGCCTCGGTATCAGAGACAAACAACTTTTATTATTTAAAAGCTACTTGTCAGGTCGTACGCAGCGGGTCAGGTTAGGCGACACATTGAGCGCGGAATGTCCTGTTGACTTCGGAGTGCCCCAGGGCAGTATATTAGG
Organism: Agrotis exclamationis; assembly: GCA_950005045.1. Taxonomy (NCBI): domain Eukaryota; kingdom Metazoa; phylum Arthropoda; class Insecta; order Lepidoptera; family Noctuidae; genus Agrotis; species Agrotis exclamationis. The sequence goes on along the minus strand of OX465434.1, from coordinate 688,943 downwards.
CCCTACCCTATTTTTATGCTACATCAACGAACTGTGTAAACTTGAGCTTATAAATTGTAAAATAATTTCTTACGCTGATGACACAACTCTCACCTTTTTTGGAGAGTCTTGGACAAAAGTATTTAAATATGCTCAAGAAGGCCTCAATAGAGTATGTCATTGGTTATCTAACAACTCACTTACATTAAATGCAGCTAAAACTAATTACATAACTTTTTCCTTACGAAAATCCGTTTCTTCACCACACCAAATCATAGCACATTCTTGTAATTTATCTTTCAACTCAAAATGTAGTTGTCCAAATATTCAGAAAGTACAATCTGCAAAATATTTGGGGGTAACCATTGACCAAAATCTGAGTTTTTCTGAGCACATAAGCAATGTTGCCCTGAGAGTTCGTAAATTGACATATATTTTTAAACAGCTCAGACATGTGGCAGACTCCAAAGTCATGAAAATGGTCTATTTGGCCCTCTGTCAATCTGTCCTTGCCTACTGTATTTCTTCTTGGGGTGGAGCAGCTAAGAGCTGCCTTATAGAATTAGAGAGAGCTCAAAGATTAATACTCAAGGTGAGTCTATTTAAACCAAGACTATTCTCTACGTCGGAACTATATCAACTAGCTGAGGTACTAACGGTAAGGCAACTTTACATTCTTGCTGTCGTTCTTAGGCAACATAGGCTTTTAAAATTCAACCCAAATAACCCTACATTAGTTCGGCGTCGTAATTTTCAAATTTGCCCTACAGAACCAGCCAGAACAGCTTTTAGCGACAAATTTTTCGTTTCACAAGGTCCGCATCTTTATAACCTTATTAATAAAAAACTTTCTGTTTATGCTAATTCAAAACAAGATTGCAAGAAAAAGGTCATCCAATGGCTTCTGACACTTAAGTACGAGGAGACAGAGAAACTTCTCTGTAGACACCGTGTCATCTAACACATACACAAGCGCAAGCGCACACACACATACACGCACAAACACTCATAAACACATACACAAACATTCATAAACACACTCACACACACACACACACCTATAGACATGCATGATTACTTCGTAATATGCATGCACATTCTCACTCCCTCAGCAACAAACTACTCATTTAGCTCATGCACGTATAACTGTCCGGGTTAAGGAGGCCAGGAGACCCATAACACAAGTTTTTTACTTAGTTTGGGCTCCTGTCTCCCTTCCATATATAAGCATTGTAAATTTTAATTAGTGTATGTATCTTGTGGGAGAAAATAAAATCAAATTTATTTAATTTAATTTATTTATAAAAAATCCTCAAATTGTAGATCCAATGTTCCCCCAGTCACCCTTTAGATAGCCCAATAAACCTCCCGGCTGCCAATAAAAACTTCTCATGACGTCACTTCACCATCATACCAGTGATACGTCATCCCAATGTGTTAGTCAAGCGCTTTTGTTTATCTTCCAGCCGCTGCCTACTTATTTGATGGCCAAAGACAGGGCTGTAAAATAAACGCTATCAAGCGCTTTTTCATCTTAGTGGCAATGATGAGAACTTGGAATAAGTTTATTTACTTTTTATTTGTTCTGACACGTTTGCTGTTGAAAGGTAGATAGAGTTATTTGATTTATAAGTTTTAAACTGTTTTCAGTCTCTTATTAAAATAATAAATAATTATAGGATTTTTTAAACCCTGGCGTGACGAGATTGCAATTTCACCAATTCCAACTAAAAGTGAAAATCAACCTTGCTACTAAGAAATAATGATGTAATTCGATTGACTTGACGTCGTCGTGGCGATCGTGTTTTGTTTTTCATGGACCCGTAGATAACAACGTGTTTTATGCCATAATTATGTAGCAGTGGTAAGGTTGATTTTCACTTTTAGTTGGAATCGGTCGAATTGCAATCGCGTCGCGCCATGGACAAATAGTAGCACGAAAGCTGTCACTCTTGATAAGTCCGAATAATTATAAATTACTAAGTTCCATTAGATATTTTTAGTAATAACACGGAGTCTGGATTTGTGCCCAGCTGACGGCAATAGGCACATCCCCAATGCATGTGAATTGATAAGAACTGGCCTTAAACACCTCTGCCCAATCCTCCAGCATAATCCAATATTTCTTTCCTTAAATGGTAGTATTGCCATAATTTTCATTAAGACTTTCTGATAAAGTCATCTTTTGCTGAACAACAAAACAAATTTTTCCACCGCTAAAGTCCAAATATTGGTCATATAATCATGTTGGCTATGCACTGAAAAATCTTTGCCACGCGGTAAATCTTACCGGTACCGGTACCGCGCCTGCCAAGCGGTACATTACCGACATTCTATACCACGACGTAAGTGCAGGGTTGGTCACGTGTTTGTATTTACCTGATGGTGGTAGGATGGTCAAAGGCAAATGTTATGCATTCGATATTTAAGTGGTTACTTATAAAAATTGAGAGAATTATTTAATTGTTTTGCGTTATAAAAGAAAAATTATTAACACCATTTTCAATATATTTACTACATTGTATTATTCCAATTAAGTAAAATACTTAAGTCTTTTAATTGATGTCGTCTTCTCTTTCTTGGTGTCTGAGGCACATCGAAGTCTAACTATTTTGACCTACAATTATGTTGGGTCAAACCGTACGCCCGATGGGATTTCCTGTTGGCAAAAGTGACGAACTTACATTAAAACTTTCATTTCCCTTTATTACCTTTATTATGTTTAACCTCTTTGGCGTATGAAGACCGTTATTCCATGCTTACTTTTATTAAACGACTTCAAAAAAGGAGGTGGTTATAACGACGACGATATATTTATTCTAGACATAATTCTTTTATCTTACTGTTCATCTAAGCCTAAGTAGTTTAAGATGTGCGTTGATTATTTCTTGTTGCACATTAGTGCGATCAACATTTATTCTTGGTGTGGGTAAACAAAATCTGGCTAAGATATTATAAGTCGTGGTCACGGCCACATAAAGCCTGAAGTCTCTCAGAATTCAAGAACTCATGAAAAATATAGTGTGAATCTAAACCTTTAGGTACCTTCATTCAAATCGTCATTTAATTGCAGCGACAATCAAACTCAGCTTTCAACAAATAACATTCATATAAAACCTCCATAAACGTGGCAGTTAGTCCATGGTATGTGCACATTATGTGAGAACAAGCAACAAAGGACATAAGGGACACGTTTATAGTGGACGTTTTTTTTTTAAATTGATCTTTTAAATTATATAAGATTTTACATTTCAGTCACCCGCATGGTCCTCGTATGACTTAAGCAATACAATTTCTGGACTCTAACAGAGTAGTCAAGTACGAAAAACCGGCCTCATCTAGCTTTAAAACTTACAAAATAAATGTTATTTATCATACTTCTAAAAAATATCGGAGAAGAGATTTCACATTCTTACATCAAGTAATTCTAACAATAAATATATTGTGACCCTATGACACAGCAACATTTATCCCGAACTGCCACGAGAACTACACGTTTCCCAAAGGTCAATTCAATTATTGGATTACGGAAAATGAGCGAAACATCGATCACGAGCATCGACGATTTCATAAAGATAAATGATAACATAGTTGTCTTCCCTGAGGTGGCCTTGATAATGACCGAGAAAAATAACCCCTTAGGGGAGGAAGAATGAAAACTACGAGGAACATTTTGTTTAATAACAAACACACTAACATAACAATAAATATGTTGTTGAGTTCCAGTGAATCTACCTCGTCAGCACCACAGCATCCCCTGTTTGTGATAAATCACTTTTAACATCACCCTGTAAACGAACACTACATAAATATTTAACACCATCACTTGTTATTCAGATCGGCCGATAAAGAAATTATGATTGGTGCATTACATTTGATATGGCATCATCATCTTTATGTTATATACCTTTAAGGGCGCTTATGTGATTTACTGTTATTGCCGAGGTTGTGATTATGTGTTCTGGGGTGTATACGATGGTTTTTTATTGGTTTTTAAAGGCATCGCTTGGTGTTTATGACGAATCAATTTTTGTTTATAAAAGATGATTTTATGTTCGGAGGGTGTTGTGTATGGAGGTGTTAAATTAAGCTGTCAAAAGATTATTTAGATTGGTTTTTATGGTGCATTTTCATGATAAAAACGGTAATTTATTATCGTTTTGTTCCCGTCAAAGAATCGGATACCTATTTAACATGTTTGGATATAAAAGGCAACGGGGGGCCATCAAGCAATTTCAACGATATAAATACAATAATTTTAAAATATAAGTAATGTATAAATCACAAACAAGTGCTTTTCTTGGTACTAAATAGTGACTATAAATCAACAATATTTCCCATAATCTTTGCGAGGTGAAAAGGTCAGAAACCCCCAAATATGGTCTGGTGAAATTCCTCCAAATACTAGTGTAGGTGCTGTAGTCCCAAATAATTGTAAGTGAAGGTGTCAGGAGCGATAGTCGTCAGCCGTCGGTAATAATTAGCAACAGAACAATGGCTGGACGAGATGGTTGGATCGCGTGACGCAGGAGCCGACAAATGCGATCAAATACTAAGGCGTTACAGACGGGCGGCGCGGTTTGGGTTATGTGGTTTTTTTTTAAAAGTGGTAACTATTTTTGTACCTTTTAGTTTTCATATCGTTTTATTGTTTTCAATATTCATATTGTTCATATAAAAATTAGGGGTTACCCCTATTTAATTAAGCTTTAATATTGTCAAAGAAACTGTTTTTTAAGCCAAGATAATACATTGTGAAGTCAGTAAACAGTTACAATAAATGAACATTAATTATTTTAATTATGTTTTCATAATATAATTAAAATAAATGAAATGAGTACTTACATTTATTTAATTTTATAAATTAATTTTTCATCTCATAAAAACATCGTTCCCTGATCGTATTTCAATTTATTTTACGGTCAATAAAGAGCCCATATAAACATCGAAATAAATGTCTTATTTGTCAATAATAATATAATTGTTGTTATAATTTTATTGTGTCTAAGTATTTGTTACATCTAACCAAAAAAAAATTATGATGTATAATGTTCCTCGAAGCAAAAAGCATACACCCACTTACCGCAGTCGACCTTGGCTCTGATCTTGGCTAAGTGACCTTTTTGTCTCCACCGGGCTCCGCCCATGGTCAGCTTGATTACATTTCCGTAACGGACTCTTCGATTCGGGTCTACTGTGTAGGGTAATCGAATATCTTTGGGAATTAGGAAGGAACATGCTTTCATGCGTTATCGAAATGATAGCGAGATATTTTTTTGTTCAATTTTATCATTCAGCAACACGTACAAAATATTCTGTAAACGTAGTGCGTTAAAACGGAATTTATGTAATGATCCTAACGAATATTGTCGTGAAAGTATGTTTGTTGTGTGTACTGTTCTAGTAAGTTTATAACCAACTAACCAATGAGTTTTAACGAGGGACATGATACTTCCTAATAAATGGATTGTAATTATGAATGCTGCATCCTGTTATCTGGAAGACGAATCCAACAGTTCGGAAAAGGCTAAGCAGATGATAAAACAGATTGTTCCTAGCTATGTTTTCAGCAATTCTTTTAATTTCTTTCTTTCCAAGAGTTTCTGAATAAATACTTTCATTTTGCTCCCCATCCCTGGACGAAATCGTTTTCGATTTGTTTCCAAGCAAGTCGATCAAAGCAACAGCACCGACACGTTATCGATGCGATCGGCAACCCGACGCGTCGGATGGCTCGGACACTAATCCATCACGCGTCCACGCTGAAAAACTTCTGCCAATATATCCTCAAACAAACTGCAAAAATGCCTACCGTTTGACATTAATCTTGTAACGGGTATATTTTTAACGTGGCGCTCAGGTTTTTGTTTTTGCCATTTTGCTGTGCTTACAAAATAAATATTATACTACAAATGTTTTTAAATAATTAAAACTTTACAATCACTCTGCCCAGCAACTAACAGTGTCAGTTATTAGAATAGATGTGTGTTAAGTTGTAAACTTGGTGGGTTTTAAAATAAATATCCATGTTTGTTACTCAATCACGCTAGAACGTCTGAATGGATGTAAATGAAATTTGTCCCAGAAATAGGGTATAGTTTTTAATAATATATAGGTTACCGTTTATCCCGTTATAACATTCCCTTCGGATAATTCTCGAATTACACGCGGTTGATGCCACCAGCTACAGCTAGTTTAAAACAAAATTACATAACATTACACCTGTAATATTGGAAGGATTAGGCAGAGGCCTACCATTAACATTACACACATTTAAGCTTAAATAAACTTTCATGCAATAGCCTGTTGCCATCAACTGAGCACAGAATCTGTGACTGCTGCTGATAAATTCCGTATGGAAAATCACAAAACGTTATTAAACGACCTGAAAATCTACTAAACCAAAGAGGCAATCATTTGATTTAAGATTCCAATTAAGACAAATAGAGTTAATTGGGTGTGTTATGGTGTTCACTTGTATAATAGTGTTAAAATTACTAGACATTAAAGCCACAGTACATTAAACAACAACTCATCGTCAATAGTTTCAATGTGACGTAGCGTATCGCTCGCTCCCGTATGGGAAGCCCCTAACCTTGGTGTCGGTACTATAATAACGGGTATTTTGTGTAATTCTCGAAATTACTACATGAAGTATAGGGATAATGTGAATGAGCCCACTGTTCTGCGATTTTCAGTGCTAATGGCGACCTCAGTTTTTTCTCCAACCTAATAATACTTATTTACGGACCAAGCATTGTACTTTATTTATTTTTTATAAGAACAAGGCCTGTGCGTGTTAGTGAGGTCTGTTTATTTCTTAGTTAACCTTTTGGTTTAGAAAAGAAAAATAAAATAATAGCTTATTATTTTGGGAAAGTAATTGGATTTCTACTTTTGGTCGTGGTTGTTCCAACTTGCCTTAAGCACCTAATTACTTGAAAATACGGGCTAGCGATAGCTAAGAATATGCAAAAAATAAATAAATATACTTTTGGACTTCTAAAAAACAGGTTTTCCTTAATCTTCATAATTTTCTATAGCACACCTTATTTTCTTATTATTATAATGTGTGTGAGCAGTGGTGGCCCAGTGGTATCGGCCTCGACTTACGAGTTGAAGGTCGTGGGTTCGAACCCCGTCAGCCGCATTACTTTGTGTTATTTATTTCAACACCACTGCTCTCAAAACGGTGAAGGAAAACATCGTGAGGAAACCAGCATGTCCTAGAACCAAAACTTCGAAGACATGTGACATCTACCAATCCGCACTGGGCCCGCGTGATAGATTACGGCCCACTCTCTCTCATAGAGAGGAGGCCTGCGTCCCAGCAGTGGGAACATATATAGGCTGATGATGATGATAATGTTCACGCGTACGGCTCGCAACCCCATTTTTGCAGTTCATAATTTACACAATGTTTCGTGTCAGTAAGTGGCTCAGCGACACCTTTGCCATCAAAAATCATTTCCACAGTGGCAACACCGCAAAAATAAAAAATTCCCCGTCACAACCACACGCAGATTTATTAAAATTTAAACTGTTAAGTAGAAAATTAAATTGCCCTTTTTCAAAATGATTACATTTGTGTGTGGACTGCTAAAAAAGGCAAAACTTTTTCGTTTGGCATTCTGCTGAGTCCGGTAGTGTAACGGGCACAATTTAGAGAGTTGTGCACAGTCGTGGGCATAAAGCCGCGGCATCCGGGCCGCTTTGTGCTTTTTGTTTGTTCCCCTCTGTCCCCGTGGGTTCTACATAGCTTCATCGAATTATGGATGTATCTCTTCATTATGTTGAGGTCGTTTGAACGTTGGCCGGTCTTTTTAGCGTTTTAAAACGGGATGGTTTAACGGGAACACGTTTTGTCGTAGGTTGTTCTATCTCGTTAATAGACGAGGAGACGAATAATTATGTGGATGTTCTGTCGCTTAAGTGGAAATTGTGGTATAGTCAGTATTTTATCTCATGTTATTTTGATACACGTAACTACTTCACTTACGTAAGTTTCAGACTTGGTATTAATAAATACAACGGTCACGGAATTATTTAACATCGTGGCGGCAAACACCAAAATAAGTCGATTGGTCCCTGGTATTTTTGGATGAAAAAAGCTAAGCCGCCGTTTGTATTTATTTAATAAAGAAAAAGGTTACCTACTTCAATGCCTAGAAATCGGATTGTCTTCGATCTTATCCGTCCCGGAGCGGCGCCTAAAGCGCTGACATTGGCGAAATCCTCGCAAATTCGTATATTTGTTGGAAAAATTCTCGAAACCTCGTTAGGGACGTCTGTAGGAGGAAATGGAAACTTTGAGGAGTTGATTGATGACGTTTATTTTAAGTTGTTCAATCGATCAGCTGTAGAGAACTTAACGCTTTCCAAGGCTTTTTTTAAACACTTTTGCTCAGTCGACTTTTGGATGTTTGACTAGGAGAAACTAACGGAAGTTTATCTCATTAAGTGTGTTTATTTCTTTAATATATACAGGGTGGTCCAGGCCGAATGGATAAAAAAAATTTTTTTGGGTAGTCCGTTTAGGGACCTATTTGTACCCGCCAGAAAAATTTAACTTATTTTTTAAGATTTCTTTTTTAATTTTTAATTAGAGTTTACGAAAAATCTGTCGATTTCAAGGAAAGCAATTATTTGAAATTATTTTTTAGCTATTATTTATTGATATGAAATTAAATGCACTTCAAATTTGCAGATCAGTCTGATTTTTTCTCTTTCTGAGAGAGTGCAATGTCTAAGTAAGCACCTAAAATAAAAATATAATATAATTTTAAAATTATAAAAGTAAATAAAAATCATGAAAACATTAAAAGTGGTGATATTTCAAAAATTACAAAAAAATCATGTCTTGTAAGCGGGTGACAAGCGATTTTTTTCCTGGCGGGTACAAATAGGTCCCTAAACGGACTAACTAAAAAAAATGTTTTATTAATTTGGCCTGGACCACCCTGTATATAATATTTTAAAGATAATTTAATTATTTAAGCTTACTACTGATATCAGAGATCTACAAACGCACATAGGGTTCCGAATTGAAATTATAACTACACCGTAGCATTTTAATTTATTTTATTTGTGACAAGCACCTATATTGTATGAATAAATTATTTCGTATGTCAAAACCTTTTGAATGTATTATAATATAGTCCCTTGCGCGTTCATGCAAGACCCAGAGTCCATTATTTAGTGCATGTAAGATCTTCTAAGACCCTTTGAAGTGCATCCAATCGACTGAACAGGCCCAACAGTACACAGAGTATCTCTATCGCAGTGTGTCCATTGAGTCTATATGTAAATAGTGGGTGTTTATGTCCGCTAATCTGTTTGTCCGGACGACTCCTTGCAGGCTGTGGTCGAATGAACCCGGCTTTATTAGAGGGAGGAAATAAACATTGGTTTTACATTCCCATGTGGTATTGTCAAAGGATTGTGGTGTTAAGTGGAAGAGAATTGTTTATGATATGCTGGTACTCGTAAATAGGTAAATGATATTTCAGAAGCTTCATAAAATAACTGATCTAACGGTAAGTAGGTAATTATGTACATAATGTTGGAAGTCATAAGTTATGTTAACCTTTAGCTAATAAGGCTTCGTTATATAATATCATCATATATCAGTATAGTTTCATCAAGTCTAAAATTATAAGATAGTATATTAATATGTTCCTAATTGATGAACAAATGCTTGCAAGCTAATAATTAAAATATTACAGTACCTTTAATCAGCCATAAAGAAAGTTTATTTAAACAAGCACTACTAACTTTATTTTATCAAATTTTCAGCTGGACTTGGTTCAGGTGCGATAAAACTGCATTTAAATTCTATATTGTAAAACATACGGTCTATTTTCACTAACAGCTAATCATTTATTGAATAATATAAATCAAATCACGCCGTCATCACGAATTCCTCACTGATCAGTCATACAACTACTAATCTAAGCCAACATCAGTCCCATAATTGACGTCACACATCGCGTGTGACGTCCCGACAATCCGCCTTCCCGCCACGCCTCGACGTCATCAGTATATCTTACCACATCACTATGTCATCAGCTAGGTCTGCCTTGCGGCTTATGTACATCGCGATAGGTAAACACTTGGCGAGTCGCTTTAAGACCTGTGCAGACGAGAAACTTTGATCTTTGATGGGATGTAAACTTTGATAGGGCAGAAAACCCGAAAAAACTCTACCGAAATGTGGATGTACTCCATATAGTATTAGTATAAGTACAATTACGAGATGTGAAACAGCAAACTTAAATAATGTATTTTTAATTTTTTTGTAAATAAATTAGTTTAAGTCAAAAACTGTTTTAATAGTAACTATGTGCTAATAGTGCATAGGTATTTAAGATACAGACAGATTTTCTGCCTAGTTTAGGAAAATGAATCCTATGACCCATTTTATATGTGTTGCTCTGGTTCTATTTATTTATACCATCTAATTATATAAGACAGCTGTGTTTACCGTGGACAAACTACTTATTGAATAAATTAAATTATTATAAATTGTATTATAAATATTAGAGCTCGTGACACAAACAAACAATCAATCTTGATTTTTAGAGTGGAGTCTAGTGCTGTTTGAATTTGTGCTGTTATCTTGAACGATATCCTTTTTTTTTTTTGTAAAGAAATAGTTTTCAGCATACATAACAAACAAAGCAACAAAATAAGCACACAGATCCGTATTAACATCAGTAATAGTCCCCCGTCTGCACAGACATTTAGAGATTGTTGTATTACGCGGTTATACTTCGGGTTACCCTGTTTGTTTGCCGATCATATTTGAGGGTAGTAAATAAATCGGAGGTTGTGACGTATTTCTATCCTTTTGAAATAACTAGGAGGTAAGTGTGTTCCCGATGGAATTCTTTTAGTGAAGCCTTCAGGAGGTTTTTTCGACGGAAATGTTACATTTTCTTGTCGATTAACTGTCTAGACAGATTCGATAATACTGTTATTTATGTCAGAACCAAAACCTTTCTTGGCGAATCTCTACTGAAATACTTCTTTCTGAATTTTGTACTTTACTAGATTGATTTTTTTTAAGGTATTTCTGTATTTCGTTTCATAAAATTACTCGTTGCTTCAAATAAGTTAATTCATCACCACATATTTATTTGTGAGGGCGACGTATTTAAGGTTCAATTTGAGTGCAATGTCCTTCACTTCTTCTTTTGATACTATTAACTTTTCGGTGCAGTGAGAGTATAATATAAATTTTAACTACAAGATGAATTACTTATAGTAAAAGCAAGTTGATAAATACAATATGATGGACAGGAAAATAAATGCGGCTTGAGGGCTGAACAGAGAAATTTTGAAACTACCAGAAAACGGCTCTAGATTAGAAAACCGTCGTGTCACAATTCTAATTCTCGTCTTTTGTATAGTTTAAAACAACGTCGCCATAAGTCACTGTAAGTCTGTATGTACACGCCTAACGGCTGCACCAAATTGAATCGTCTTTTTTAACCGACTTCAAAAAGGAGGAGTTTTTTTTTTTTGTTTTTTTTTTTTTGTATATTTGTTACGCGATTACTCCGCCAATTGTGGACCGATTTTTAAAATTCTTTTTTTGTTCGAAAGGAGGTACTTCTGAGGTGGTCCCATAGTCACCAAGTTGGGATCTGACGATTGGATCCTGGAGAAATCGAGGGCAACCCTCGAATTTTATAGGCCGACACACCGTTTTTCGCAAATTCTATGAAGTAATTTAAGTACTTGAGTATGGTAATCATAATTTCATGTAGCTGAGCTGATGATGGAAGGTAGAACTCCTTAATAGTAAGGAGTAGGCATCGACTGATTTAGTTTGAGTTCGCATATCTCTGGAACTACAAGTCCGATTTAAGTAATTCTTTTTTTGTTGTACTAGGTATCATTTAACTTAGGGAATATTGCAAGTTTCATCAAAATCGGTTCAGTAGTTTTTGAGATAGGGAATTTTATTAGTGCACATGTTGTAGGTATTTGACAAGAATTCGGGTTGAATATTTAAACTAAAAAGAGTAAAACAAAACTTTTTCAAAAAAAAATGTAACCGCCAAAAGTTTTTTTTATTGTGTTCATTACTGACAGGACAAGGTTTGTAAATTTTTGGAATTTATAAGGCAGAGGTGAATGAAAACGCCTGGAGGGGACGCCCTAGGAAGACCTACACTGACCTTATTTGTGAAATGCTTCAGAAAGGTCGGGTGCGTAGTACCTACTAGCAATCGTCGTGCTTGTATGACCAAATGTATGAATTTGGATCACAGTAAGGATCGTAGCAATTGGCGGTCTTTAGTTTGTACCAACCCCCATGGAAGAAAGTGTGAGTTATGTAATTGTATAGGTATATATATTTTTTTTGTAAAATCCATCGTGACGGAGACCTGCTAGTAGTAACCATATAAAATATGACCTAAGGGAAGACTAGAGACCACCGGTATATCCGGTTCGACGTCTCCGCCCAGACCTCAGACGCGCCAGTTCCAAGTGGACGGAACCCAAGTGGTCCGCGATGGGCGCTGAAGCAGCTGGACCGGGAGCTATTCCTGGAAGCCTCGATCGTGCAGGCCTGGGTGTCACCACCGGACAGGCCTGCCGACATTAACGACGAGGCGGAGTGGTTCCGGGAGGCCATGTCCGAGATCTGTGACGTGGCCATGCCCCGGGTCCGGCAAGGACGCGCCCGGCGTCAGTTGTACTGGTGGTCGCGCGAGCTAGCAGCGCTGCGCGAGGCGTGCGTTGTCGCGCGACGCCGGTACACCAGGTTCCGCAGGCGCCGCACCCGACCTCCGGATGCGGCGACTGTAGAGGCGGAGCTGCACGAGAGCTACAGGGCAGCGAAGACCGTCCTCCGCGACGAGATCTGGCGGGCCAAGGAATTGGCCCGCGAGGAGATGCTGGGGTCTCTGGGCGGGGACCCATGGGGCCGCCCCTACAAGTGGGTGCGAGAAAAACTCCGCCCCTGGGCTTCCCCGTTGACGCAGAGTCTCCAGCCTCAGTTCGTGGAGGACGTGGTGAGCGCCCTGTTCCCATCGCGAGGGGAGCATACTCCCCCGCCCATGGCTCCGTCTCCGACGGAATCTGAGGACGAAGCTGACGCAAACGCGGACCACAGCGACGACGACGTCTACGACGCTCCAGAGGTGACCGAGGTAGACATGAGAGTGGCGGTACAACGGCTCAAGGCCAAAAATACCGCCCCAGGACCCGACGGCCTGCCAGGGAAAGCCTGGGTCCTGGCCTCGAGGACTCTCGGGCCTCGACTTGGGGGGCTCTTTAGCGCATGCTTGGAGAGGGGCCGGTTCCCGCTTCGTTGGAAGACGGGAAAACTGGTCCTCATCCAGAAGCACGGGAGCCCTGCGGACTCTCCGTCCGCATTCCGGCCCATCGTGCTGCTCGACGAGGTGGGCAAGCTCTATGAAAGAGTCATTGCAGACCGCCTCGTCGGGCACCTGAATCGGATGGGCCCGAACCTTGCGGAGAGCCAGTATGGCTTCCGCAGGGGGCGCTCGACGGTGGACGCAATCATGCGCGTGAGAGCCCTCACGACGGGGGATGCGGTGGCCCGGGGCAGGGTCGTCTTGGCGGTGTCTTTGGACATCACCAATGCCTTTAACACCCTGCCCTGGAGTTGCATCAGGGAGGCACTCCGGTATCACCGGGTGCCGACCTACCTCCGTCGCATAGTCGAGGCTTACCTGACGGACAGAGCCGTCATCTACCCCGGTCACCGGGGAGAGTGGAACCGGCGAGAGATGTCGTGCGGTGTTCCACAGGGTTCGGTCTTGGGGCCGCACCTGTGGAACATCGGATACGACTGGGTGCTGCGCGGCGACCTCCCTGACGGCGTCAGCGTAATATGTTACGCTGACGACACGCTCGTCCTGGCGGAGGGAGAGTCGCACCAGGCGGCGGCCGACCTGGCGACGCAAGCGGTTGCGACAGTCGTCGATAGGATCCGGCAGCTGGGGCTCGAAGTGGCGCTGCACAAAACGGAGGCCATGTGTTTTCATGGCCGCGTTAACGCGCCACGGTCCGAGTCCCACATAACGGTGGAGAGGGTTCGCATCGGCGTCGGGAGGACGATGAAGTACCTGGGACTCATCCTCGACAGCCGGTGGAACTTCAGGAAGCATTTCCTGAGTTTGGGCCCAAAGCTGAACCGGGCAGCAGCCGCCCTCAGGCGACTCCTGCCTAATCTCAGCGGGCCAAACGCCTCCTGCCGTAGGCTGTACGCCGGTGTCGTGCGGTCCATGGCCCTCTACGGGGCCCCAGTGTGGGCCCTGAGCATCCGGACGCGACCACTAAAGTTGGTCGCATGCCAGAGGGTCATGGCTATCCGAATGATCCGGGGATACCGCACGATCGCCGGCGAATCGGCCAACCTGCTTGCCGGATTACTGCCCTGGGATCTGGAGGCGACTGCCCTCCAGCGCGTCTATGAGTGGCGCGTGGAGGCGCAGCGCCGGGGAGAATTCCCGCTGCCCCGACCAGTCGAAGCGCGGCGGGAAGAGGTCCGGCGCGATCTCAGGGCAGTATGGAGGGGACGATGGTCGCAACCGACGGCCGGGCACGCCGCAATCGCGGCGGTAAGACCCCTCTTTGAGGAGTGGCTGGATAGGAGTCACGGCGTCCTGACCTACCGCATGACGCAGGTCCTCACCGGACACGGAAGTTTCGGGAGGTACCTGTGTCTAAGGAGAAAGGAGGAAACGCCTGGGTGTCACCACTGCGAAGATCGCCCGGAGGACACAGTAGAGCATACGGTGCAAGACTGCCCAGCTTGGGCAGAGCACCGACGTGTCCTCACGGCGGCGATAGGCGGAGACCTCTCGCGCCCGGCATTGGTTGCGGCCATGCTGCGGGGCGAGACGGAGTGGGAAGCGGTCGCCTCCTTCTGCGAAGCAGTCATGCTCGCGAAGGAGGAGGCGGGCCGCGTGAGGGAGAGGACAATGCCCTCCCTCCGCCCCAACCGCAGTGGTTTACATCCACGGCGACGGACGTCGCAGGACGATCTCCGGCCACCGTAGGCGCGGGCATGCGGGCGGCGAGTAAAGGGCAACTCGCTGCCCGACCATGGACCATGCCCGGGTCGACGGCGCGTTGTGTTCCACGCGCGCCTCAAAGAGCGTCAGCATAATGACGGGGTCGCGGGACTTATACCATTACCGTGACCCCGGAACATGAAGGGCTATTGAAGGACACCGTGGATTTTAGTCAGTACAAGTCTGACAGTCCCTCCCGCCCTGCCCGGGGTGGGAGGACTCATTTGATGATTTTACCACGATAAAAAAAAAAAAAAAGGGAAGACTAGAGAATAAAGATACAACTAAAATAAGCCACGTTTTACATAGAAATGGTATATGTTTTAACATAGCTGTAGGAGGTAAAGTTATGATATTGTAACGGCAAGTTTAGCAGGCTCTGTACCAAACCTCTGCAGTTCGCAACTAAAGTTAGGATCAAGTTGCGCCGGTATTTTTCACCGTGAAATATCTGCAGAAATGTATCAACTTCAGTCGTGAAGCTACGCGGAAATATTATGATGTCGGTACAACGTTGATTTACTTGTAGAAGTAAATGATAATACTAGAGATAATGATAAATAGGTGGTGATAAATAATTATAAAGATAGTGTGAGTTGTATATTTTTCTGTTTACGGAAGAAGAATTTTAAAATTCCCCTAAATTAACTTTCAAAATTTCTCATCATGACTCTGAATGTACACAGGGCAGAATTTTAAAATTTAGGCAGTAAGGACAGACCTTAATAACTATTGTAAAGTAAACTTATTTTTTTGCATTATTTTGCATGAAAAAAAAAAACCAAAACAAAGTAGCACTTGTTGTTTTGTGTTTTTTTAGTCCATTTAGTCCGTAAGACTTCTAGTTCAATGAATTACAGTTATCATCAGGGGTCTAAATATTTCCCTAAAGCCTCCTGCAGACACACGCGATTAATCGAGCTGCGTCACAGAATACTTAATAGTACAACAGAAGGACTACTCCAAAAAAAAATCAAACAAATGTAAAATCTATAAACGAGAGAATAAAGTACATTTTAACTGGCAGCCGTACCGCCCACCTACTTTTATAATAGCCTAAACTTCCCGTGCGCAAGCAAAAGTGTACTGAATGGTTACGCCCGAGAGTTTATTTTGGTTTATCTGACGCCAACGACATTAAAAGGTTACTATGGGTCAAGCTCAATAGGGTTGCGACTTGCGAGTTTAGGCACAAATAGGTAGGTACCTATGCGTATTTTATGCATTTGTTAAATTACATTATTACCATAAATACCTATGTTCCTCAAGGAATTTTGTTTTTATCATCAGCCTATATCTTTTTGGTTTCGTCATCGATTACTACATACATTATTGATTGTTAGCACAGAATGTTAACAGTAGGTAGTCTAGGTACCTACGGAACCTTACGTGAGGAATAATATTTATAATAATATTATCTTTTCTACCTATTATTGTTATATTTTTGAACATTTATCTTACAAAAAAAAAATATATTTAAAAGATTTTTATCGTCTATGGCAAAATAGCCAGTCCTTATTATTTTGCACTCAACCTAGTAACCGACCAATTATTATCGCATACTGTCACAGGCCCCGCGTTGCGTGTCTTTGTAGGTAGGTAAAAAAGTGGCGCGCGAATTACGACCGCTGACCTTGAATGCGTAGTGTGGCCATTTTCTGAGTTAGAACTTTTAAACAGCAACGCAAACATTTTTCTACTTTCTACCGATCCTAATTCTTAGTACTCAGCTTAAGGTGAGTGAGAGTGTCGTCTTTTTATCTTGGTCGTCCAGTAGGCTCACCCCCCACTTACCCCCGTGTCTATAAACAAGTCAAAGGTTTTACTTGAGTAAATGTCATTATTTAAGAGACGATATTTATTATGTAGATTAATAATTGCTTGAAGTTTGAACTGTAAAAATATAGAATTCTTACCTTTGCTTTGTTTGACGGTTCCCACTTCGTTTAAATTTATGTCTATTGCATAAAAAAATTGCATAAGTAATTGCTTAAGCTAAAGTAATTACTTTCACTTGACTATAGATACGGCTGTGTATCTCGCCTCATTTCCAAACTTGTAACCTACCTAATCATGATCAGTTAAGCCCATACTTCACAAGCAGGGAGATAATTTTGTTGATCATTACTAAATATGTACTATATATTTTTTTTCTTCATAATAATATTGTGTTATTAATTTACCAAAAGCACCTAAAGCAAGAAACTTGTGCGTAACTACACGTAACGTAACAAAAATATTAAGGAGACGGAGCGCGTGCGGAACGGGTGGCGCGTGGCAGCCGTAGTGAATGGGCCACGACATAATGGCCCCGCAACTACTTGCAGTTTTATGCCTACACCGCGGAGTGAGACAGGCCTGGCTGCGTCAACGAGCCAAGCTAATTTCCACTCTAAAAATACAGATAATGGACCGCGACATGTCACCCCGCGCTATTAATCGCGTGTGTCTGCAGGAGGCTTAATTCTACAACATACTTACCATTTGTAGTGTACAAAGTAGCCAACAACTAAATACCTGCTAAGCACATTTCATCAATCGCAGTGCTTGCACTTCTGTAGTCCCGGACTTGCAGTATTGTACACTCTGAGTATGGACATAAGCTGTAGAGCGCCACTTATCAGAATTATGGGTAACGTCAAGTACCCTATCAACATTCGCAATGGAATGCTCCATTGCGAATGTTGATAGAGCTTATGAATGCATTCTATTTGCACTTTCAGAAGTGTCTTAATAATAATTTTATAAATTTCTCACTACTGGCACACAAATTTCTTCTTTAAGTGAGGTTATTAGCTATATTCTGACATTTACCCAATGTGAAATTCGAAGCTTTTCAAATTGATGAAACAATTGACACAAAGACGAAGCTCTTATCTGGGTAACATCAAAAAGACAGGTATCATCAGTCGTGCGGATGAGGCTTTGTGTTGACACAAAATAATGTGAGTTACAAAGTAGGAGATGCCTATATAGTAGTGGATGATCTCAAGCTGAAATGATGATGAGGATTCAAAGCCATTCGCAATTTATTTTAACTTCTACACGCTTTGTATCAGTGGCTTTATAATAAATCAAAAAAGGCATCACTTTGGGCCCTATCTGAAAACCAGCACTGTGACTTTTTTTTCTTTTTTTTTTCTAAAGGTCACAGCTTATGCTGAGATAGGGGCCTTTGGGCCTCGATACAGGACCAAAATTGGTTATTTTATTTGTGTTATTTTGTAAGCTTCCTTTGTTAAATTTTTACATCTTTTTTTTATTTTATGTTGTTCTGTCCTGTGTGAGTCCAATAAAACTTTTTCTTTCTTTATTTCTAAATAAAAAACGCATGCAATTACCCACATTATATTTAAAAGTGATGCTTGTCTCATTGATACTGCGGGTGTCTAGTCTTTGCGCGCCAGTCGGAGTCTTGTGCAATCTTGTGCGAACAAGCCATGTTTATTCGGTCGAGCATTCCGATAGCGGCCGGAATTATTTGTACGTTTGTCCACTCGGGAGATAAATCAATGTGAAGTTACCGCTCACGATACAGGGAAACGTTTAGAAAATTTCCAATTGATGTTAGTCAGAGGAAATGTTTTGTTCTTGCACTTAATCTCTCTATCACTTTAATTTCATTCGGTAATACAATTACCGAATAAAATTAGATATTGAAAAATAGATTATTGTTTTATTTTTTGTGTTTAATTCCATTTTTTGTTATGGATATAATTCTTTTCAGTAAAAAAAAAAACTTACGGTACGTCGAATGAAGATCTATATGGTCTTTCCTAAAAACGATGAATGGGTCGGACAAAACATGATCTGTCTCACAACAAAAAAGCTAAACATCTGTTGAAAACTTGTCTAAAAACTGTCAACGTCAAACCGACATTTCACGTTCATTAAGTAGGTATAATAATAAGTCGTTTTGCAGTTACACTTTTTTTAGACAAGCGTTCAAGAGATGTTTATCTTTTTGTGGTAAGACGGGATATGACTAGAAAGTGGCTAAGAACTGAAAAGACGCTAAGAAAGTATAAAATAAAAAATAATGCTGCAAATAAATAAAAATAAGGACAGTGAAATTAGAAAGAAAGAAATAAACAAGAAAATGTTGTTTATGTACATTAATAGTTAAATAAAAGGTATAAAGGTAGCTAACACGACTGAAATGGGTAGAATAAGAAAAGTTAATAGTATTCAAGTATTATTAGTTTTAGCAACTCGCATCGAATTATCTTAAGAAGTTAATTGTTCTTTATCTCAAGAACAGTACCTTTTTCTCGGTATGAAAGGTACTCTATGTCCGTCTCTATACTGACAACGTTTGTGCAAAATTTTAAGATAATCATTCAGTGGTTTGGGCGTGGAAAGGTAACACACAAACTTACATACTTTAGCATATAGAATAATAGTTAGAATATTTTTTGAAATTTACCTATAGAAATCGATTGGGTACTATATTTGGCGCTCAAAAACCGCCCTCCAAAACAGGGTACCGTAAATCATCAATATAAATCCCGATACAAAAATCCCGTGCACTGAGATTACGAGACTCATATAAAACTTCAACAAAGTAAAATAAAGGATGGTGCAGACTCGCGGGTAATCCGGCGACCTAAATATACGCGCGCGTGTGTCATCACATCGAGACGACGGCTTAAAGAGGTACCAACCAGTTGATACACCCCGCAATTTTATTCCTCCTAAAGAAAATATTGTACTTAGCAAGATTATGAAAGGAAAAAAAAAATAATTTCCGAGATTGGCACTTCACTTCAAAAGAGTAAAGATATATTTTGCTTATTCTCGTACTAAATCGCTTTTCCTGAGTTGGTTTTAAATGCGATTTTATTATGAGAAGGCAAATAAGATGTTCATGTGAGTGCTTCATATCGTGGCGTATTTGATTTCATTTTGCGTTTACAGGTTTATACAAACCTTTTCGTTTGAATGCAAAAATAATAACAACAAAATATCGTTTCTACTTGATATAATGTAACTGATATGGCATCCACAATCCACATTATTTTCATTATTGTGTATTTTGAAATATCAATTTGTATCATTTACAATTTGTTTACTGATACTTAAGTTTCATTCGGATCGATATCCTGTTACTAATGGTCTGGTGAATTGAGATGAAATAAAATACGGAATTTTTAATAATATTTATTAGTACTCCCTTTTTTCTTATTACAATTTATGTACAAGATACAAAGAAACAAAATGAACCCTTCAGTACTCAATTGTGGGGTATCCACGCGGGTACCCATATTAAAAATGTCCTTTCCTTTCAACCGTACAAATAAGTCGTCGAATTACATTTAATAACATCATACTACGCTTTATTTAAAGGAACATAGCTAGGTATATTTCTGCTACCGTACTATCGCAATATTTCAGTATTAAACTACTTTACAAGTATACAAGAAGATGGAAAAAGTCAACAGTTGTGTGGCGGTACTTCGGTACGGAGCGCAATATACGCGTACGTAACGAGCTGCGCGGGAATCAATTAGACGCGCCGCCTTAAATAACCCCAAATTTACTCCGCGCCGTAAACCTAATAAGTCTCGTGTTACGCAGCGTAAATTGACTCTGTACGGATCTAGATTAACATGGAAATTAAATTCTAGTACCTGCGATGAAAATTCCGTTTATACATAAAAGTTTTAGTGGAAAACAGTCAATAGATTCTTAATAATTATTTGTCGTTATTTCCTAGTAATTACAGTTTGAAGCCTCTTGCCATCGGAAATATGGATTCTTGTATCTTTTTGTTACAAAGAGAAAGTTTGGTACAAAGGTGAGCGAGTCTATGTATAGCTTACCTAAGTAGGCGAGTAAAGGCAAACTTTCACGGTAGGCTTGTTGGCCAAGTTGCCTGTTCGGAATTCTCAACGCAAACTTATTTGACACTGCAACACCCACAGGTGAATCACGTATTAGTCGGGGGGAGGGGGGCATGGGAGGAGGGGCAAAGTTTGCGCGGTTTTGTTTGCGTTAGACACAGTCTGTACTTTACGGAACATACTGCGTAATTTGAACAGTCAGTATACCCTTAGCTTAAGAATAAACACTCCAATGATGTATGTTTCAGAATGCTGTTTGGATTTATTTTATGAAATTATGGTTCATGTTAAAAGTTGGAATGTAAATATATTTTTGACTGCAATTAATTTATTGTTGTTGAAAACACGAATCGTTGATTGATGAAATTAAAAAATTCCGATTGTTCATCAGTTCTTGTTAAACAGGCTTTAAAATAATTGATGCATTGGTAAAATCAGACTATAGCAGGAAATAATTTGCATCCAAAAATTGTTTTAAAGACATGTTTCGCATTATTTTATGAACCTGTGTTGACTATGCCCTCATCCAACCTTTCATAATTAAATGCGATTGGTTAACACGCGTTTCATAACAATATAACCTAACGAAGTTGTTTAAAAAAAAACTTAAAATAAAATAATTATTACCTATTCAATTACAATTTTGTCTATCATATAAAACTTTCCATTTCCGAGGAAAAGAGGCTTCAGTTAATTTTAAATAGGTTGTTCTAAGAACAAAACAAGGAAAACAGTTTTTCACCACTCGAATGGTAGAACGACCATGTACTATAAATATCCAATCTTATATATTAAACTCGTTTATTTTGTATTTACAACAATACGAAATATTTACAATGCAATCTGATATAAACTTTATTTATTCTACATTATTACGTATAGTTTACTTTATTTACAAAAAAATGTCTTACATTCATTTCTTTCTTAAATAATAATTCGTCAACAAAATTACCTATTAGTTTTAGAAAATAATAACAATAAAAAACGAGCATTATTAAACGAGTTTAACGAAATTACATTTCACTTGTTTAAAATAAATAGTAAATAGATTAATACTGCCGAGTAATATTAGAATCACGAATTGAAATTTTGCAAAAATGTCAATTATTTTATAACAATTCCTATATTATGACTAATATTAAATTTAATTTAAATCTACAACGTTAGGGGTGGAGCTTTGTTGTTATTTCTAAAAAAAGTGTTTTCATACAAACAACATTATGGAAATTTATTTTACTGAATTACCAACACAGGTCCTCAAGAGTATATTGAATTCTAAGTAAATGAGATGACTCAATTTGACCGGCTAAATAAACTGATATTTGTGCTAACAGTAAAAGAGGAGTGCGAGCGAATTCCCTGTCCTGTTTCAATATTGAAACTGTATTACATGCCAAAAGGATTTGTACATTTAATTATACTAATCAAATAACTTCAGTTAGAAAATTAGATTTATAACTTTATAAAGCAAATGCTGGAAAAATAACGAAGAAGTAATACAAATTCCATTGCAAATGGAATGTCAATTTTCAATAAAATGGAATGATTAACGTACGTTTAATCGGGCAACTCAATTACACAACTAATGACATAAATAACATCTCGGCAACACCAAGTGCCAAGTTTGTGCAGCAGTTGTGCAACTATAGTTGCCGTGTGTAAACAAAAGATGCTCCGACCCCCATGACCGGGTGCGGCTAAACCGATCATCTGCAGACGGCTGACGAGAGCAGGTAAGTGACGATGGCACAGCTCAGCTGCGACGTGAGGTAGGACGACGCTCGGTTGCTCGTCTGCATTGCCGCTGGATGCTCACCTGTTTGAAAAACATACATTGTTTTAAGAGGATTTTTAAAACCCAAGTAAAAGGCCTTATAAGAGCAGAAACAAATAAAATAAATAGGATGCGTCTGCTCGCGTCATGGGGATGCCATGTTGTCATAGTGGAAGTCTTTTAAAATGTTTTATTTTCCACATGAAATGTACAAGTCACAGGCCTCTTCGCCAACCAGTATCGTGTTTTTCTCATATAGCGTATATCCACGAATTTCACCAGCCTCAAACTTGTGGTCTATTCGACCTTCGATACCTACAATGACTGTGCTCTCGAATAGTAAAGTTTACAATACAATTGTCATATTGTGCAAGATTCTTCAAATTAATAAATGATTATGATGTCATTCAAGTCAGTCTCCCTCATTCAAGTATGTCTACCACTTACCATTGAGCACATGCACCGACACAGATGCAGGATGAGCATTGTTGGGCACACAGGTGTAGTTCCCAGAGTCCGTGAGGGCAGCCTTCGTGACCAGCAGCTTGCTGGTGGTGCCCCCCTCAGTCTTCTCCGTCTCCAGGCTGATCCCCCCGCGGGGGCTGTCGAAGTCTACCACTGAGTTGCCGTGATACCTGCGGGAAGACACTTTCTTCAAGTAGGAGTAAAGGGTTTTAGGGAAATGCAAATTATGAAAAGTCAGAAGATTTTAAGATTTTTTTATCCAGAAAAACGGTACCTCAAACTAGGAATTAACACACAGTATAAATATTTATTCCATAAGTTTAATTTCAGTTCAAAAAATACTTTAAAACTTATTATAAATATGTCCCATTACATTGCTTTGGTATAGATTCAGCAAACTCAAAGATACTCTGAGAATCCAACAAAATAATAGGCTTTCAAAGATTAGATGTAAAATTCAGCCAAATAGAAACTAACGTATTTGCAGAGTCCACGTAAGTATTACGAACAATAAGATTTACCATAAAATGGATGCGGTGGAAGGTGGCGACGAGTGCACGTTCACTGAACACGTCAGCGATATTGTGCTGCCTTTCTTCACGTACACATCCTGCGAGCCCCATATGGTCGCCGCAGCAGCTGCAACAAATGAAACAGAACCTTCACTACATAACATTAAAATACACAATCGTATGACGACGATGGTACAAGCACAAGAAAATGCTTGCATATTTACAAATCGTATGCAAATGGGAATTCAGGGCTGATAGGTAAGGGTCTCAAATCTCGGATAATGAAACTAGTAACATTTAGGAGCTACGCCGGTTTTGGAAGGTTAACAACAGTGGTATTCAGGTTGTTAAAGGTCAACAGAAGTCCTCAATGAGTGTTGATGCGTAATGCCACGTGCTAAATAACATGAACATAATCTCTTAATACCATTGATGTAATGGGCTCTCAGTTTTCTACTTATGGAATTTTCCAGACAATTACACTCGTATGAAGATAAATTGAAGTTTGAACCTTAAATAAATCACTGGTTCCCAAGCTCAGCTAAAATCCTTTATAACTCTTTTAAGAGCCTACTCGAACAAGACAATAATGATGATGCAACTTTAAAAGCCAAGCCGAGCAATCCCCCTTCGACTAAACCTAATTTGACTTTAAAAAGTGTTTAACTTAGCATTATGGCTTTCTCTAACTTAATTCCAAACACTGGTTGACGTAACGACTAAAACGTTTATTTTTATTATGGCAACCGACCGATTTGGATGTTGGCAATGAAATTTTATTCTACTTTCAGCGGCACAGTTGTTGACAGTAATAGCTCGGCGGCCAAGTTTCCAGTTAATTTTATTACGGCTATATTTATTTTTTCTTTCGTTGAACTAAAAGTAACGCTTTTGTAACTTGAGTATGTTCAGTGACAAACATGCATCTGTTTATAGTTTACGCTATCCGATTGAGGTTGACGAACAACATGAACTACACAAACGGCACTACTGCATGAACACCTCGCGTCGAATTCATGCAAATTCAAAAAGCGCTACACCGCACGCCAACCAAACTCCATCTAATAATATCCAACAAAACATCTCGTGCTGTCAACGAAAACACGAAAATAAAGCCGCTACGAACAGATGAAAGTATAATGAAGTACTAATGAATAAACAAATGAAAAATGTAATTAAAAATGAAGAGAAGGATACGAAACCGGTACCTGAGGAGCGGGGCGGGGCCGAGGTCGCGGGGATGAGGGACTCATCTGGAATTCACAAGACAACAGCTTAGGAGAGGGCGAGGAATACAAAACAGCATGTGACCCTACCAGAGATGCATCGAAAGAGTTGAACATAGTATTAGATTTGGTAGAATTAGCGATAGAGATGGCATTGGAATGGAAATTAGTGAGCTAAGGACGGACTGGCAAGCTGATGTGGCAGACGACCTTGATGCTTGTTTATTATTCAAATCACAATCTGCACAGAAGTCTGGGGACTACAGAATGGGAGATGACGTGATAGAATTAAAACTGTGTCTCAGATGAGTTAAACTTGGGAGTTTTGTGAGAGCTTATCAATTAGAGCAGTTAAGACCCCGCCGGGAATACATTACATTGTAGGGGATAGTTAGAGATATTACTACGTGGACACTTACCAACATAATATATATCTGCATCTGCATATCTTGATTGCAGAAACAGCATAGTATTACAACTTTTTTACTAATAAAGATAATACTAATTTTATTTCCCTTATTTATCTACAGGGTGTGAATTTAATAATTTTTATTGTACACATAAGCAAAAAAAATATTTACAAGATTTTTGAACTACACAATTAAGGACGTGTTGCCACCCCGCGAACTCTAGAAGAAACGGGGCAACATCGACGTGGGCGACTCATCTCCTTCGTCCCTTTAAGTAAACACGTTAATACCTATTATGCTAAAACGTGATCGTTAATTGGTAGACAGACGGCCAATTGTCACTTTCAAAACTCAACTGAAATTCCATTCCGTAATAAATTTTATCGTACCCTAAAGCGGCTGCTACATCTTGATCGTTAAACAAAATGGCAGGGTCTTAAAAAGAAGAGAAAAATAACATGGTACTAAAACTGTAATTTTAAAACACAATCATAAGCTTCACTATTTGAAACTTTTGTCCAATTTAAAACTCTGGACAATGAACTATCTATAAAACTATACGAAACAATCTCGCTGAGGCATGGTCGGACATTTTTCAACAGTAACAAGCGGTTTAATTGGCTGTGAGGTGAATTTGAGAGGCTCGCATGATGTATCTAGCGACGGACCGTGCACTAACAAATTGGCTACTATGAAAACGAGTCGGTAAAAAATTGTGCTCATTTAGGCAAAAGCGGTTTCGGTAACGAAACGGATTTGTTCCGGCACATCACTCACGTAATCGATAATGGACTTGGACTGTTAGACTGTCTGGATTTTCTACAATAGATCGACTGAATTTTTCTCTTCTACAAAAATGCTGCTGGCCGAAGCATGTCGTCTAGATAAAACCACGACTGAAGATGCTTTGTTTCACCTACCTATATTGCTTTTGGTTTAAATTATTTAGTTTTGTTAATCTAAGTATTTATCTGTATCGTTCGGAATTCCTTTGACGTGGCTATTGTCATCCAGACTAGCTCGGCAATATTTTAACACGGATAAGTAGGTAATTAATTTCAGATTTCTCGAATAATTTTGATATTAAGGTTTCAGGACAAAGAAAGTTTCACTGCTTAAAATGTTTCCAAGAATTTATTGAAAAATACAGCCTCTAAAAATTTTTGAAGAGTTCTTTTAATTAAATTATGTTTTTATTTATTTTTAAACCTCTTGTGGTTAACCTTTAAGTGTTTTTAAGCAAAAAGGTTAAGCATGATAAGACATAATCACTTCCCACTTAATTAATTATCTTAACTGTAATGTTCAAAAACCGGCCAAGTGCGAGTTGGACTCGCCCATGAAGGGTTCCGTAGCAGCAAGCATAGATTAGAGATATAATTATATTGAGATTAGTAAGTAATATACACAAACAATAAAAATAACTTTGTTTTTCATAGTATTTATTGTATGAATGGCAAAGTTATATTTGCGGTTTTTGAAAATGTACTATATCTCAAAACCTGCTAACTGTATCTCATCCAAACCAATTTTCGTTGGTAGTTTTGGTTGAGGTCTACATTATATATTTTTTTTAGTTTTATCATTCTCTTATTTTAGAAGTTACGGGGGGGGGGACACACTTTTTACCACTTTGGAAGTGTCTCTCGCGCAAACTGTTCAGTTTAGAAAAAAATGATGTTAGTAACCTCAATATTATTTTTAAAGACCTATTCATAGATACCCCACACGTATGGGTTTGGTGAAAAAAATTTTTTTGAGTTTCAATTCTAAGTATGGGGGGCACCCCCAAAATTTGTTTTGTTTTGAATTTTGTGTGAAAATCCTAATGCGGTTCACATAATACATCTTTCTACCAAGTTTCAACAGGATAGCTCTTATACTTTCGACAAAAAGTGGCTGTGACATACACGGACAGACAGACAGACAGACATGACGAATCTATAAGGGTTCCGTTTTTGCCATTTGGCTACGGAACCCTAAAAACAAAACTAAATAATAACCAGGCAGATTCTCGAAACAAAAATTGATAAAACAAAAAATCTTGTAAAGGTCTTACACGAGAGAGAAAATCTAAAAATAGAACACCCACAGGCTGTATAGATTTTAGTTGTCGGCAGGAATCAGGACGACTCAGTAACATCAACTGTATTTTCATGAACAAACATTGTACGTAGCTTACCTACTGACAACTTACACTTGTTACATGAGGTTGTATGTATATTCTAATGTAAACATTTGGATGTACAGACGATAGCACGTCAACATATTCCATAATCAAACGTGAACTTTCTAATTTTGTGATAAACTTGACAATCTAATGTTGACAGATTGGGGTAGGTAGTAGATGATATTACGATGTGCTGGTGACAAACATCAGCACTGATGGCTTCTTTTAACGACTAATGTAAGAAAGCTCCGGCTTTCACAACTTCTTAGTGATAGAGCTAGGGAGTGCAAATTCTAAAAACTGATAGAAAACTAGGTACATGTTACATTCCTGAATGACACAGAATACATTAATGATCTTAAAATGTTCATTAACAGTACTATAAATATCCATGGAGAAAAAGTTGAGGAAATAGACAGTAAAAAACTTCGTTTTAAAATTTAAACTTGCACTCAAAGAAACCCATCCAAAATATAAAACAGTAAGCGTACATAATCCACGTTTTATAATTAAAAACATAAGGTGCGTCCCGTCAGCGCCCGCGTTGGACGAAACACTCAGCAATAGAGTTATTTTGTAGGGGCGAGTTTGTACGGACGAGTTTTTAATGTTCCATAACGATGGAATAAAATTTAAGTGACAACAACAGCGTATGCTCTAAACTTTCCGGGTTGCGGTTCTCTTAAAAGGGTTATGCTTTTTTATTTTATAATCTCGCTGAGTGATGGTCTGTTGTAATGGTCAACTATGTAATTTCGATTGCATTTTCTGTTTTGTTTCCTTTTGTCAATTTACTAGGTACTATAAACGATTAATTACACTATTGTCCCGTGATTTTAACGTTCCTTGTTATTAAAATACACACATCAAAAGTGTCTAGGGATCAACATATATTTTTGCAATAACTTTTCTCCTGATTGATATTAATTAAAATTTTCTTTAAGGATTAATCAAATAAAGTGTTTTCGTTTGTCACAGTAACGATAAACCAAGTCACCTTTGCATTAATAAAGAAATTTGCCATTTTCCTAATAAAGGGATTTTTGACATTTGAACCACTAACACAAAAGTTCGAAAAAAAGACTGAAATAACAGTTTTCTTTAAAATTTTATTGGGTAACTTAAACAATTAATAATCCGTGTTTCTACCGCGAACACTAACAACACAAGAACATCGGTTTGGCATACTCAAAATGAGTTCATCCAAATCACGCTGTGGAATGGCCGCCCATGTTCGTTGCAACAACAAAAAAAGGTCTTCTTGCGACTGGATACCCTCCATATTCGGCAGAGCTCTTCTCTGTAGCATATCCCATGCATGCTCAATCGGATTCAAGTCTGGCGACTGAGCAGGCCAGGGCAGGACATTGATGTTAGCTGCGGCGAGAGTCTGTCTTACAACTCTTGCGGTGTGCGGTCGTGCATTATCATGCATTAACTGAAATAAGGGACCGATTTGCACTTGTAGAGGAACGATGACGTCTGATACAATCGTCTCAGCATAAATTTGAGCGTTCAGGTTGCCTCTGATCCAAATCAACTCAGTTCTTCCGCCGATCCAAATACCCGCCCATACCATGATGGTTCCACCACTATAAGGATGGACTTCCTGGCAGGATTTTAATCGCTGTTGGCGTCCAGGTGTTCTCCAGTGTCGTATACGTCTTGTATCCGGTCTCATACCGAAACGAGACTCATCAGAAAAGCACACGAAACGCCATTGTTCTTCTGCCCAATTTCTGTGTTCAAGAGCCCATTGATATCGAATCCTACGATTGTGCATTGCTATAGGTGGTACCCGTAGCGGTCTTCGGGAATGAAGGTTCACTTCATGCAAGCGGTTTCTGACTGTTTGGTCGCTAATTAAGTTCCCTGAAGAGTGATGAAGCCTCACGGCTAACATCATGGCGGTTATTGTTGGAGCTCTTCGAGTTAAGATTTGAATGTATCGGTCTTGTCTCCATGTGGTGCAGCGATACCGTCCTCCATGGCGCTCAGCCACGGTACCAGTGCTTCGGTAACGTGTCCAAAGTCGACTGATAACACTCTGACTTGTATTCAGAGCTAAAGCCACAGTACGTTGCCGGGAACCAGCTTCTATCATTCCCACGGCTCTGAGCATTTCTTCCCTGCTTAAATGACGTCGCCGCTCCATAATAACGTTGGTTTTAATCAGTAGTAGGGAAACAGTAGCACTAATAATGTCTTCAATGCGTTGTATGTTTTTATAGGAAAAATATTGACAGCTGATTTTCATCTTTTACTCGAATTTGATTCACAGTTCCTGATTCAAATTATGAAATGCACCAAAAAGGATCCATATAAATTTATAAAATCATAAATTTATTACAAAGCCACATCTCAATCTCAAGAAATCCGCATAAAAATGCTTGATCCCTAGACACTTTTGATGTGTGTATTTTGAAATTCGCTTTTTTTAACTCGTACTTTATTAAAAGATTGAACTTCAAATCTTTAATAATTACTACACGAATTTGAAGGCCTTAGTCTATGTCTGACGCAAGTCTAAATTACGTTAACAATAATTGGATCATGATTATTATTTTTTGTCGGTAGAGATTTTAAGTGCGCGTTATGAGATTTATTTTTACTTTGTTTAATCCTAATATGTTTCAGTCAACTCAAAAATAAGGGCTGAGTTCTGCCATGTAACTACCATGAAAAAAGATTTTAATAATGATAAAGAACACTACAAAAGTTTCATAAACATGAACCAATTACAGAAAATTCCATAGTTGACGTATAACCAAAACAAAAATGATAATACAGAAAATTCCACTACCATCAGTTCGTAGGACATAATAAATATCGTACATATTTGCAAGATAAAAGCATTTTCCTGCTACATGAATAAGGACAGAAGAATTTCTCAGTCCATTGGAACAAAACAGCAATAGAATTTATCCCGTACATATATTTTTTCGGGAATAATCCCTGGGAGTCGCACTGGGTGGTACTTTAAGCCCGATGTGCCGTATGCGATTGATTTGAACGCATCTATGAGTTTTACTTTGACAAGTCACGTGGATTGAATATGAATCGAATTATTTGTTTAATTGGCGACCTTTGTGTTCTTTTAAAGGGTAAACGGTGTTCATATTTATTTTATATTTTTACGATTTGATGTGTGAAGAAGAGGGGCGGGACAGTTTTAAATAAGACAATGATTGAAAGAGTTTATAATGATTTGGCTTACAGCATTAAACATAGTAACTTAGATAAGTAAAGCCTGAAAATTTCGGTTTTTGGGCCTTTGAGCCATTTTCGAGGGGCATTAAATCCAAAATATACTTAATGGCTGAACTGAATGATGTAGATAAAGGTTAAAACTTAAACATTTGTGCTATTAAAATTTTGTAATTAGTCTCTTTAACAAACTGGAGACTGGCAACAATATATTTTGATACATTAAATAACATAATTTTATCGAGCACGAACTCGTGATTTTCAGAATTATGAATGTTCAACCATTAATAGACGGTGAACTTTATTAAAAAAACCTTGACCTGCTGTGCAAAATTAAATTTTGTGAAAATAATTATACTTTTTTAGGGTTCCGTAGCCAAATGGCAAAAACGGAACCCTTATAGATTCGTCATGTCTGTCTGTCTGTCTGTCTGTCTGTCTGTCTGTCTGTCTGTCCGTGTATGTCACAGCCACTTTTTGTCGAAAGTATAAGAGCTATCCTGTTGAAACTTGGTAGAAAGATGTATTATGTGAACCGCATTAGGATTATCACACAAAAATCAAAACAAAACAAATTTTGGGGGTGCCCCCCATACTTAGAATTGAAACTGAAAAAAAAAAATTTCACCAAACCCATACGTGTGGGGTATCTATGAATAGGTCTTTAAAAATGATATTGAGGTTACTAACATCATTTTTTTCTAAACTGAACAGTTTGCGCGAGAGACACTTCCAAAGTGGTAAAAAGTGTGTCCCCCCCCCCGTAACTTCTAAAATAAGAGAATGATAAAACTAAAAAAAATATATAATGTAGACCTCAACCAAAACTACCAACGAAAATTGGTTTGGATGAGATACAGTTAGCAGTTTTTGAGATATAGTACATTTTCAAAAACCGCAAATATAACTTTGCCATTCATACAAATACTATGAAAAACAAAGTTATTTTTATTGTTTGTGTATATTACTTACTAATCTCAATATAATTATATCTGTAATCTATACTTGCTGCTACGGAACCCTTCATGGTCGAGTCCAACTCGCACTTGGCCGGTTTTTTAACGTAACAATTTGTTTAATTAACGCACTCAATCGTGTGGCCCTGACCCACTTTGCCACAAACTTTTTGCAAAGAACTCACTGACCGGAGATTCATAATCGGATGAAAAAATATCACAGTATTTGTTCCTAATGGATTAAGCTGAGATATTCGATGAGTATTAGAAATTACAGTCCTTATAACTTTAAGTACGTACTCAAAGTTTTTTAGGTTAAATGAATTTAGATTTTTATCAGAAATTAAGTGATTGATAATGGAGGTTAAGTTCCCTGTATAATTATGATTAATGGATTCTCAAAATAATTACTTGGCAATATTTGGTAGTATTGATGGCGGATAGGTCAACACCTTACCTCCTCATAAATGAAGTTGTGTCAATCAATAGTCCAAAGCTTCAGAGGCCTGTGGAGTTCCCAGTGTCGGCTTAATTAACTCTGATGAATTTGATATAATCATTTTTATATCTAGTGATGAAGTCAAAATTAGTCCCAAGAACTGCATACCGTTTTTTTGCATTATATCTCTAGTTACCTACATTATTGTTAAACAAAATATTATGTACTAAATCGTGTTAACATTAAACTAGACACTTTGTTAATTTATTAATGATTCAGCCAGGATCACATGAAATTAGAATAAGCAACGACGTTATAAATATTCAAAATGATCTGTATGTAACTACTTAATAATGTAAAACTTGGCACAGTTTAGAGTCAAAGGACCTTTGGGCCAAGCTATCATATCTAATTCACGTATACTGATTTTATAAATAATTCGTTTAGAATTGATGACGGAACGATTCATCGAAAATGCAGGGTTACCACCGGTTTAGATTTGTCCAGACATCTTCGATTTTTGCCCCCGTGTCTGGACCTATAATTAAACAGAACTATAACACAATGCGTACATAATAATAATATTCCACAACTATCACACAACGCCATCTAGTCCCAAGCTAAGCAGAGCTTGTGTTATGGGTACTAGACAACTGATAAACATACTTATATATTTCTAAATACATACATATTATAAATAAATTACACCCAGACACAGAACAAATGATCGTGCTCATCACACAAACATTTGTCCTGGGTGGGAATCGAACCCACGACCTCCGGCATAGCAGTCAGGGTCACTAACCACTAGACCAACAGGCCAGTCAAATTTATATAATTTTTTAAACGTTGCCCCAGCCTAGGAATCTCTCCTGCATCGTGGGTTC
The DNA here is from genome assembly GCA_950005045.1 of Agrotis exclamationis. Lineage (NCBI taxonomy): Eukaryota > Metazoa > Arthropoda > Insecta > Lepidoptera > Noctuidae > Agrotis > Agrotis exclamationis. The sequence goes on along the minus strand of OX465434.1, from coordinate 656,019 downwards.
GTTTATAAACATATAAACTCACATACACAAACACCCGGATACAGCACAACTACTTGTAGATCATACAAATATTTGCTCCGAGCGGAAGTCAAACCCGCAAAACGCAGTGCAGTCCAACCGCTAAGTTATTGCGTCAACCTAATAATCTGATAAACGAATCTGGTTTCTTGTGAAAATGATTTTTGATTGATGAATGAAATAGATTTTTCATTAATCAAGACGTGTCTTCTAAATCCAAAAAGTAAATACTAAAACTTGTTTATATGTATAGAAATGGTTGAAATGGCAACCCTACTTAAATATCTTTAAAGATTACTTTAAATTATTCAGTGAAGGCCTCGCCTCCATTTATATTGGATGCCTCCCTTTGATCGTTCATTAAGACAGAACACAGATCTGATAGGAACTTGATCAATTTCTATTGAATTGCTATCGCGATGATGATACTATTAAATATTTTTGCTTTGTTTTTATTGATGTTTAATGTCACTTTGTCTTTAGTGTCACATCTTTAGATTCATCACCAAGTTTGCTGATCAGCATCTGCCTTGGTGGGGTCGACTTCCAGTATAACCGGATGGAACTGAATACATGTATTTTACATAGAGTGTTCTGCCTGTTTGACTTTTACAATCCACTTAGTGCAAGGGGGAAGGCTTTGTCCAGAACTAGACGTCTTACGGCTGATGATCATGATAACAGCACAAGGTATTTTGTTTTCTCGTACCAATGTCACTTCCTATTGTAATATTGCATTGGCACAAGTATTTGCTTTTTATCCCACAAGATTATCACAATTTGTAATAATAATAACTGGAATGTTATTTTCGGAACTTTAATGTTTTTTTTTTCTTTCTTTAATTATTAATTGATGAATGCCCATTAATTTAATTTTTAAGTAAATAAAGCCCTTATCTAGTAAGAAAAAACTATTTATTGAAATAGAAAGTGTTTCACAACTGTATTAATATCTACGAGTATATTTTATGTCTTCGTAATCGTGGGAGCTTAAGTCAGCTCTTAATTAAACGCAATGTTATAGGACGGTCGCTCACTTTATTGTAGCATTGCATTTATTAGAAATATACATTAATTACATTTTCAACCTCTTCGTCATTATCTTTGTCCTCAAATACGAAAAAATCAACATAAGTGTGTACGACGACAACCAGGAGGTTTACTTTCTAAGTCCGTAAACTAAGACACGGGTACGGATACGGATGCACGTAAAGTCAAAAAGCGGACGGACAAAACTAAGAGACCATGCCACACACGACTGAAGTCCTTTTGTCACGGCGCTAGAGTCTTTGTCATTACAACAAATAAAATGTAGTACCCCGAATTTTCCGCAGGTTACAAACCTACGTCAAATGTAATATGATTAATTCTTAGTTCGGACTCGATGTCACGGGGCGTATAAAACGCCTGTAACTATGGCCACGGGTTTCGTGCTTAGAGATTAGACTATGATTATGATTAGAGTCAATGACAAAGACCCTACAGCATAACTGACGGGCTCCCCAACTGAGCCAATTTCTACCAATGTTGCGGATGTTAAAAAAGTGTTACCGCAGCCAAGGCAAAAGAGTATTGAAAGAACAGAGTGGGTTTTAGTATCGGTCTGACACTCTCTTCCATTTGATGATTTCCAAACCCCCAAAAAGAAAGGAAATTTTGAATATGGAATCTAAACGATTATTATGAATAGATGATATTAACTCGTTCAAGAAGCGTATGTACTCTTCTACCTTATTCACAAAAGATGCAGGTATGATGGTATGTTGGTATCTCCTTATTGATCTACGTTGCTAACAAGCTAGTAATAACATAAGTTTATTGCTTGTATCATAACATAATATGGCATTTAGAACCCACTTGCCCTCATAATACCTCCTGGTCGGAGGATGTTGCCAATTTTCACAGTTATTATAGAAAGTAAATCCTCCATAACACGAGTAATATCCCCTCAGTCACGTCCGACAATAACGTACTGCGATTGCTTGGCTTAAAATCTGAACCGCTTATAAATAACTTATTATCGACCGACGACGGTTTAAAACATCTAGAAAAAGACAAACTTTTTTTTGGTCAAAGATATTGAGTAAAAGTGATAATTTTACCGTAGGGATAACATTTGAGCTAATGAACATCTGAAAAAAAAATACTGAAACGTGGCCTTGTACATTATTCTCATAGACGATACCCAAATCAATGGTTTATATTAAGTAAAATAATATATTACTCTCCGACTTTATGAAATTAACGTTCTTTCCTCCACTGTAGGTATACGTAGAACCGTAGTTCACTGTTTTATTGGAACAGCTTAGTAAACTTTCATAAATGTAGCTATCAATGTATTAAACATTTTAATGTAATTAAAATAAGAGAATACAACAATATCTTGTTCAAGTTTTAAAACAATAAGACTGCCATTGTACTCACAGATAGATAAGTTAAACTTTTGCAAAAAATCTGTGTGTAACAATTTTGGTAAACAAAGATATAAAAGTAAAATCTAGCAGCTTTCTTTTTTAAACCCCGTTATTTTATAGAGGTAAAATAGATATTAAATCCGCTAAAACTTAAACAGTGTTATAAAATAGTGTAGTAGTGCGATACAAAGACGCGGGGCGTCTCGTATGACGTAGACAGATGTGTTCCACTTTGTACCGCGGCATTAGACCCACTACTAATATGACGAGAGATGAATGCCGGATTACGCCATCGTCACTTTTCATGCGTATACCCGGGGTCTGAAGGTCCAGGGCTTTTTGTATTGTTTATCCTTGTTATATGAGAACGTTGCGGGTAATAGCCTGATGTGTTTCTTTTTAAAGCTCGTTTTGATGTATTTCTTCTTTCTATGTTTTGTCCACTACTCTTCTGGTATTTATTTGCGATACGAGAAAGGAAGTCTTAAGGCGAAATGTATTACTATTTCTTCACCTGACCTTTATTTAATTTTTTTTTCTTTGATGAAAAGCCTCACACTGAGAATTTCTACTGTATTTAGGGTGCGTTTACAAACAATAAAACCTACATAAACAAATACACAGACCCATAACAGCTATTTGTTGATCATACTCGTACTATATTTGTTCTATATAACTACTTGTCACGGGAGTCGAACCCTGCATAGATCTAAAGCGAAAGTAAATATGTACTTTGTGACATTTACAACATTCACAGTCAGTGTCTTTCACTGGATATGTGCAACAAAAATTATATTGAAAATAAGCTAAAATAAAGAAGCACAAGTAAAATTCATCTTATTATACTCATATTACGATTGCAGGTAAATAAGAACAACTCCGAAGCCCATAAAGGCACATGTAATTTTACCTAAGCACCGTCAATTTCACCCCTTTACTATTTTCGCTCATTTTATTTAGGTTTTCATTGCCGGATATGATTACCTCGCTTGTAATTCGAGGGCCGTCCTGACCCCTTCGTAAAATATGTAGGAACCATTTCGATGTGCCATTATACATTCAGTTTGAGTATCCCGCGTGTTTTTGTTACAAAATACGGTTTATTAAAATTATATTTTTTTAACGACAGGGTAATTTGAATGATGTTTTATTAATTTATTTCGTGACCTTTGTTTTTCATTGACATCGTGGAGCTTTGTATTCTGGTAAAGGTGCGATTAAACCGAACCGACTGCGATCAGGGGGTATACTTTTAAAGTCCGGTAACGATGACACGGGTACGGATACGGATGTATGATCGAAGCTAACGCAAAAATCGAAACTGCAGAGGAGTGACTTAGAGACCGCCCCACGAAGTCCTTTATACGCGGAACTGGTGTTTATTAGACAACAAATTGCATTAAAAATCCAGTAGAATAGAACAGAATTTTCGCAGGTCATGAGTGGTGGTGGTACGAACTCTAAGCAGTTGTCTGTCAAATCGTAATATCATTCATTCTAAATTCGGGCTTGATTTTGTCACAGGGCTTAAAAATTGCCCGTAACTAATGCCGAAGCTAAGGGTTTCGTGATTAGAGATTAGGCCACCTGAACCGGACTTTGGCCAGTGATGTACTGAAATACGAGCAGTCCAAGTTCGGCGTCCGCAGCCAGTCCGCACTTCAGTTTCCTCGATTTGTCTACATCGTAAATGCTCGGTCCAAATGAGACGGACAAAATGAGAACGTAGCTCCTACGTAGACATCAGTTCGAATCTGTCCAAATTCGGTGTCCGTCTATATTTCACTGTACAAGATTGACTGTTTCTTAATTGGAATATTATAGGCTACTTATACTGTATGCCGTTTATGTTACTGGACATAAATATAATTATGATTTACTGAAGAGTTAATATGAACATAAATGATTAAAAAAATAAGTCTTCAAAGGCTTTAGAATAATTGTGAATGTTATTCTTGTACCTAAATTAATTCAATTTTCTGAAGAGAGATTACAATGCATTCCAAGAAGTCTTTAATCTATGAAATGTTTAATAAGTTGAATTTTTATAATTATAATTTAAGCTTATACGCGTAGATTAATTTAGCCTTAAAGTTTTAATATGATGTATCTCGATAATACATAAAATAATAAATAATTCTAACAGAGAATTATTTAATTTAAGTTGGCCGCCGGCAAATTAATGTTATTTCGTGAATTAAAAGATAAGATAAAATACTTTCATAAATGGTTTCTAGAGTTTTCTTTGGTAATAATGTAATACTTTTTCATTTTGGCCCTTTAGGCCTTTGGATTAAATTCATTAAATTTTTGCGGTTATTACTATTACTAGCTGCTTTCAGCAGCTTTGCTTGCGTGTGCAACTCTCAAATTATTCCACGAGATTGAGAAATAGTAAACTATCTGTGTGTCAAGTGTTGTTCTAAACCATCCAAACACAAATTTACGAATCAGTAGCCTACCATGACTTATTAAAGCGTGAGTAGTTAGGCTGCGGGAAAGAGACAGAGCTATACAAGTCGTCTAGCGCCATCTCGTTCTTAGCGAAACCACTCACGCTTTAAGCCTCCTGCAGACACACGCGATTAATCTCACGGGGCGACATGTCGCGCTCCATTCGCAGTATTTTTAGAGTGGAAATTAGCTGGGCTCGTTGTCGCAGCGCGATTAATCGCGTGTGTCTGCAGGAGGCTTTAAGACGTCATTGTAATAGACCACCTGATGTTGTAACACCGTAGCTTTAGGTACTGTTTCAATTTATGAGCAACTTACTTTAAGTTTTTTCATCCAATTAACATTTTGTTCTTTTAAAATAAACGTTCTGTTACGTTTTATAGTTGAAACTTTTCTTCCATTTAAAAAAATATTTGCTAAGTTTCTTAAAAAAGAAAAATTAAAAATGAATTAGACCTAGACAAGCGAGCGGTTTTCCTAAAAACACTGAAAAAATATAATGTTTTTCTAACAGCCACTAGTCTATGAATAAAATTAACGTAAAACAAAAATGGGATGCCAGCTCAAAATAACCTATTACACAATTAGACATGAACCTGAAATATAACCTGGTCATGTAAAAATGCCACATTGGCAATGTCGTTAGAATTTTGATAAAATTGTTCATTACCAACTGTCCACTCTATTGCCAGAGCAATTATAACAGATTTCCTTTTTCGGATTACGCAATGCAAAAGTGGCTAAAGTGGCCTTTTAAACCCACTGATCTCTTGAAAAAATATTGATAAAAAGTCACCTTCGACCGTTAAAATCACGGCCATGTTGATTTTGGGTTCCGTATTGATCTGGCACTCGTAGACCCCCGCGTCCCTCGGCTGCACGTAGTCTATCTTCAAGTCCCAGTCGTCTGATGGTTCTGGGTGTAAGACGCTGAACCTTGCGTCTCCTGTGTATGTGAAGATGTGGGACGTGAGGATATGAAGGTCCCTTTTTCTCATCCATGATACCTGCGGAGAGAGAGGGGGTTTTAACACACTGTGGAAAAAAAATTCCTTAGTTGTTAACACAAAATGTACTAGAGTTAATGTTCCATTCCAAGTCAGAAGACAATATAAAAATAAAGCCTCCTACAGACACACGCGATTAATCGCGCGGGGCGACATGTCGCGGTCCATTCGCAGTATTTTTAAAGTGGAAATTAGCTTGGCTTGTTGTCGCAGCGCGATTAATCGCGTGTGTCTGCAGGAGGCTTAACACAGTGAACTTTCACCTGCTAATTGAATTTAATTCTCCGAACGTTTGTCAAAATTGTACTAAAAGTGACGTTTATTTTTAAACAACTCCATAGTCCAAAGAAAAGTAAGTATCTATATAAATGCATAGCTATTAAATGGAAACATTGTATTTAATTTAGTTAGTTAAAAGTATTTTTTTTTCGTCTTAATTTAAAATTATTTATTTAGTTATGTTATAATAATTTTACTGTACAAATATTATTATTAAAAACAATAAAAAAATGGGTTATATTATTTTTAAGAAAAGATAGCACCTAGAGTAAAATAACGCAGCATTTCAAACGTAAGTTAATTAACAAACGTCAAACGTAATTCGAAACGTCAAGCTTACTAATAACATGAATTACGAACTTCAGTCCCGAGGGTCTCAAAAACCGGCCAAGTTGGCTCAAACAGCAGAATTTTCGAGTGAGCTGGCCTTAAGTTTGAGTCCAACTTTACCTGACGAATATCAATTAGAAACCACTATTATTGCTCTGAGCCTTTCTCAAGTCTATTAAAATTACGATGAAATTCGTTAACACCAATAATATTCAGTATAACAAGGTTGTTTCATCAAAAAGGGACCTCCCTTTTCGATCAAGGCCTCAGATATTGATTTGTTTGTTAATATTAACAGAATATAGGGCTGTTTCATAACTTGTACCTTATCCTTATATTCGTAGATATTTCTGGGAGATGGAATTGTCTCGGCCACGGATTCTGTAGGGACTCCTACGGACGTGCTTCGAAATAGTTTCAGATAAATCTTCAAGTAGGAGTTACTATTTGGAGTTAGATTTTAGACAATCGTTTTGTGAGTTTTCTTTCATTTTGTTATTATTTCACACTAGCTTTTGCCCGCGACTTCGTCCGCGTGGAATAGTTACTTTGGGCTAACGTTAAATTTAACCCGGATTTCGAAGCATTCTTCATTGGCGCTCCGCTCCTATTGGCCTTAGCGTGATGATATATAGCCTATAGCCTTTCTCTATAAATTGACTATTTTATACCTTCGGCCGCGAGACGCGTCGAGCGCGGCGACCGATTCTCAAAAATAATCCTTATACCATGATTCAGTATTCACGCGCAATGGCTTATTGGCGTATTTCATGTATAACTTTGGTGTTTCTGTACTGATTTATATGATTTTTTTTTATGGAGCAGTTAATTAATGTTAACTTTTTCAATTAGGGGTGACTGAGAGTGTTATAAACGTAAGAGTATTCAAATGTAATCAGAAAGCTTCGAACTGCTAAGCTATCGGGAGTTACACGTGTTATTGTGAGTCAACCATAAAAGATAGACATATGCTGTCGTGGGGTATTTTTTATATAATTTTAAGGAGAAAATTTCCGTCATAAATTATTTCTGTGTAGCTTAACCATTAGGGTTGCACACGCGACGGAAGATTAAAAAACCCACGTTTTTAAATGTCCTAAAAATAAGAAAATAACCCTACGGGGCTGAGAGAGGGGCCACTCAAAACGTGGGGGCGTAAATTATTTAAGGAATTATTTATGAGATATTTACATGACGTGTATAGCTCGTGGGCGTAACTTGCAAAGATACGCCCCCACGTTTTGATTGGCCCATCTCTCAGCCCTGTAGGGTTATTTTCTTATTTTTAGGACATTTAAAAACGTGGGCTTTTAGATTTTTTAAATTTATTAATTATTTTATTATTTTTATCTTTGTTCATCGGGTTTGAAGGTACCCTGAAAATTTCAGCCTGCTAGCTTATCGGAAAGTGCCTCAAAATTGAGTTGCAAAAATCCAACCGGAACGACAAAACGTGGGAAAAACACGCTTTGAGCACCCACTAAATATTATACTTTTTTTTAGTCTTCTTCATATTCAAACTTAATTTACTTCTTATCCGCCAACTTGGGACGGCTGCCATGTTGGATTTAGGTCACGTGATATTTTTTTTCGTATCCCATTCAGCAAACCGTTTCGTTTAATACCCATATCATGGGGATGCATTTCAAATAGCCGATCCGCCATCTTGGATGTCCGCCATGTTGGATTTAAGACACGTGACTATTTTTTTCATATTCCTGACAGCAAACCCTTTCATTTGATACCCATATCTTGGGGGTGCATTTCAAATAGCCTGTCCGCCATCTTGGACGTCAGCCATATAGGATTTAAGTCACATGACTATTTTTTTCGTATTCCTGACAGCAAACCCTTTCATTTGATACTCATATCATGGGGGTGGATTTTAAACAGCCAGTCTGCCATCTTGAACGTCCGCCATATTGGATTTAGGTCACGTGACTATTTTTTTCGTATTCCCGACAGCAAACCCTTTCATTTGATATCCATATCATAGGGGTGCATTTCAAATAGCCTGTCTGCCATCTTGGACGTCCGCCATATTGGATTTAAGTCACCTGACTAAATTTTCGTATTCCTGACAGCAAACCCTTTCATTTGATACCCATATCATGGGGGTGGATTTTAAACAGCCAGTCTGCCATCTTGAACGTCCGCCATATTGGATTTAAGTCACGTGACTATTTTGTTCGTATTCCCGACAGCAAACCCTTTCATTTGATATCCATATCATAGGGGTGCATTTCAAATAGCCTGTCTGCCATCTTGGACGTCCGCCATATTGGATTTAAATCACGTGACTATTTTTATTTCGTATTCCTGACAGCAAACCCTTTCATTTGATACTCATATCATGGGGGTGGATTTCAAACAGCCAGTCCGCCATCTTGGGTAGGCCGCCATATTGGATTTGTAATGACGTTTCTTAGCTAGTCATGTATTTTCATCAGAACTCAGAGCATGTGCAAAATTTCAGTCTGCTAGCTTATCGGAAAGTGCCTCAAAATTGAGTTGTAAAAATCCAATCGGAATCCCTTCACTGCTCTGCTCCTATTGATTGTAGCGTGATGAAAAGTATACTATAACCTGCTCAGGAGTATGAAAAATAATTGTACCAAGTTTCGTTAAAATCCGTCGAGTAGTTTTTGTTTCTATAGCGGTTATACAGACAGACAGACAGACAGACAGACAGACAGACAGACAATAATTTTACTGATTGCATTTTTGGCATCAGTATCGATCCCTAAACAACCCCTGATAGTTATTTTGGAAATATATTTAATGTACAGAATTGACCTCTCTACAGATTTATTATAAGTATATAGATATAGAAGATTATTGAGAACCACAAAACATACCTACTTCATTTTCACAACTGCGCTACAATCTATTTCGCTTCAATAAATTCTGTTATTCCGTCACGGGGCGTTTTCGTGACAACTTAAGATAAACCATACAAAGAAGCGGACCGCTTACCTGTGCGCCCTGTGCGGGGCTCCGACCGACTTATTTTTTCGTAACGCGCCTACATCACAAAGAGATAGGCCGCTGCCCTTTGATTAAAATTACACCGACAATAAACGTTTGAATTATATTTTTAATTCGAGAGCTCTCCAGACTGAGAAATTAGAAAATAAATTCCCCTCCCTTTTGTTGGGTTTTTGTTTTTCTACGTAATTAGAGTAAGCTGGGGGTGAGCCCGTAAGCCCGCCCTGTAATTAAGCAAGATGGAACATCCTTAGACTGTTTACAGCCTTTAAAATAATAAAATTAAGTAACGGCTAAGCGACTGAGAGGTTTTTTCTCAATTCCTCTCGTCTTGAGCGCTCGCACAAATTTGATGAATTAACCTCAGCATTGAAATGGGTCAGCCGACGTCGTTTTATATTTCCGCAAAAGTGTGTAGGATATTTGTTTATTTTATTATCCTCGTCAAGGGCTAAGGAAGATTTATTCTGTCCTACGTTATACCCTGGAGAGGAAACGTGTAGGATTTACTATGATCATCCGCCAGTTTATGACGAAGGACGGCGTTAAATGTTTGTTTTCACGAAATGTAGCAGTTTATCTCAGAATTTAATTAAGTTGGTATACTGTAGTGGAATCTGATCTACAAGTAGTTCCACTAAATTATAGGATGATTAAGATGAATTGAAGCAAGATAGTTTAGAACTGGGGCTATTATAGGAAAAAGACTTAAAATAGCCTGCACGTTATCGTCAATATTGTCCGAAACATATTTATGGGCAGTTGCTGTAAGAGGAAACACGAACAATACAACTGTGTACATATTGTACATACATAAAGGTGCGATGGCATCGCCTGCGGTGACCCAAATACTACATTTGCGCCAAATTGCTATTTTAACGAGTATGATCATTATGACAATATCAGTACATTACAACGGCAATTTCAGCGCTGATTTTCAGTAATTTTACGATTGAAAGAATGTTCATATGGAGGAAATATTCGCGTGAATTGTATCAATTTCAGTTTTCAGGTCGAGTTGTTTTTAAATTAACGTGCAGATGCATATCGATATCATTATGACTTTAATATGTAAAAGGGTAAGCAAAGACGTGTGGCGTTTAAGAATAATAAGATAAGAAGAGAATCTTTTGTCTTTAACTACTCGTAAGCCTTAAATGCCATCACTCCACATATGGAGTTAATTAACAATTTCATCATACAATAAGTTCTAAAACGAAATTCCCATTTAATCTTTGCAATTTAGCAGTAATACCAAAACCATAACAGCTCAAGAAACAGCAATAACTTAACCCTCCACCACTCAGCACACACTTCAACCCTACACAGAAACGCCATCAAACGAGATGAAAACAGAAAAAAAAATACCCAAAAAAGGGTTCGTAATCCTCGCGGCCTTTTTACAAGAAAATGACGGCAGATAATCCATGCCGAACAATATATTATAATGCATCGTAGGACATGTCAGATGCCTATTTATTTTCTCGAATGGGTTAGGGATGGCTGGGGTCCCTCTACCATTAATATGGCGGCCAGTCGACCGGACCTGAGGAGGGATATCGAACCAATGAGGACATCGACATTGAAAAATGATATTTCGAGAGGTTTCCAGGTGCTGGGCTTGTGGGGCAAAGGTCATGTGAATTTTGATTTGCATGATTCAATCTGTTTGTGTGGTCGACTTGCTGAGTTTGGGTTTTTGTGTTATGAGGATGTTATTATGTTGGAAGACTTGGGCAGAGATTTACTATATTAAGCACGCAATTTATCCGGTGAGACTGGAAACCTCGATATAGTTGGGTAAAACCTAGACAGATGATGATACCTCACTCCTTTTTCTTTAGATTTACTATTATTGTGTTGAGAATGACAGTTTTTCTATATTTCGACAGTTCTATACTTATTAAGTCGAAGTACGTGTTAAGAAACGTTTATCGATGTTTATGTCATACTGCGATGATTAGTAAATGACAGAGTATAAACATGGGATTGAAGAAAATGTCACGGGTTACCATTGTTAGCGGTGATCACTTAAAAACGCTGTAAGACTATAGTAGCTGAAGCATCTACGCGTTGACGTAATGAAAAATCTATTTGGTGAATTATCGCAAAAGTACATAACTCGAAACGTACAAGAACATCTTCCTGAATCGTTACTCATTCATATGACTCCATACGTCTGCATTGCGCACTTTTGTTTGCTACACGTTTGTTATTTGGTTATTTTCAGCACATTTGATATATCAGGATTTGTTGAGAAATTAGAGGGCCGAACAAAAAACTACGCTTCGTTAAAATCATTTTAGTGTAGATTGTATGGCTTTTGTTCGTCGCGCCCTGATCAGAAAAATCTTTTCGATTTAGTCACAAGTACCTACCCTAAATCATCGCAGCCCATGGCTTGCAGTGCAAACTGTTCATCGTTAATTCGGAAGGACTGAACGTCTGCACTCAGTATGTGGTGCTGCCAGCAATTTTTTTTAGAACATTTAAATATTTACATAATATATTCGATTTCATGCCTGTGCTGATTAATGGTAACCCAGACTAGTACCGAGGTACGTAGCGCGTATATATATCGCATAGTAATCATGGTATTAATGACTAAGATAATAAGCGGCCGGGTTAATATCTCGCTCGGCTGACCGAAGGGATGTGCAATCATTGCTCTAATAATAGTAATTTATGTTTCGGATTATGTTGATTGAATGCCCCGGACTACTAACATGTCTTAAACGATAGTTGTAAATCTTGATTAAGGGATTCCAAGTTTTGATTTAGGAGTAGAAATAGTGGGAGGAAATAGTAATTAATATAGTAGTAAATGTTCTAAGGCTCAGTTTGTAATTGATTCTGTAGAACTTTGTTACTTGAAGTGAGGGCGGGGGGCAGGGGGAGGCAATCGAGACGAAGGAGGTTGAGTGCCCGGTTCGTTGTCACTCGATGAAGTGCTATTTATTCTTGGTAACTAGTTCATTGCATTCTGAAGAGCACTTTATAACTGATTTGTGGCACAAACGAGTAGAAACAGTCACGTTTCTCTCATTGTTCAAACTTTATTGAACGTGGTCGTAAGTTGAAGGTATTGATATTTCTACAGCTTTGAGATGACGATTCAACAATATTCGTTCTAAGCTTATGTAACTCATAACTTAAATTATGTAGGAGATTGTATAGTCAATAACATCTGCCATTACTATGTTGGAGTCATCAGAACTTAAAACGGTATATTTACCATGTTTCCTATTTATTTGTTTTCAGTAAAAAGCCTAAAACGTACAACTACAATGAGTATTGTGTGTCGGGAACAGAATCGTGTTGTGGCTAACTTAAGTGACAATGGAAGTGGTGTCTAACGCAAAATACGAACAAGAAAGAGGGTAGGCAGTTTTGGCTGTTCATAAACATCCACCCGTAATAACTTCAGTTCATCTGTAATCATGGCGCTCGCAACAGTGCCGAAATATCGGAAACTTAAAAACAAATAAAAACATGGAATATTCCATTATAAGTTCTAATAAAAATGCTAGTGAACATGTCACTGTAAAAACGTTTGGGGCCGGATTCCAGTCTAATAGAATGTAGGTTAATATAGTATTTCACATAGAGCGACTGCCTATTTGACTTTCACATACCAGTTAGTACCTCTAAGTGATATATAAATGAAATACGACTCAAAGTTTTAATATAGGGAAACAGTGTATTAAGACGCAAGATTTGATGGGAAATCACACACTAACACAAAAATAGCGTATCGCAAGCGCCAACAGGTCGCCTGATGGCGCTTGCGCGAGTTGTTTTAAGTATGCCAAAGAGTGTATGTCCCCATTATACCTCGCGTCCCCGTCTTATACACTGTTCCCCTACATAAGTGAAATAGGTACCATTCGGAATTTTGATATACCTAAGTGAAATACAAGTTGGAGCTTGGATATAAGTAAAACTAATATACTCACAGTCCTATTCCCTATGTGCTTGGCTCGGCAGCGCAGCACGGCGGCCTGGCCGACCACTGCGGACACGTTGCGCGGTGACACGTCGTCGAAGTACGGCCGCTCGGGGCGCGCGCCCTCGCCACCGCTTACACCTGGAAGACCACCTGCGACAATAGAAATCACAATTTAAGTACAAGAATTTATACCTTTTTTTTACATGGTAAAATTAACAAATTAGTTCTCCCACCTAGGACGGAACGGAATCCCTCCCGTCATCGGTAAAGAACGTGACAGACACTGTAGTTTGACGACTACAGTGTTGTGTGTTCTGATAAGTAGCCACCACAAAACAATTACTGCGTTAAATAAAAACTCATTACTTATCCCGGAAGATATCAGAATTTTAGAATTTATGCTTCTTTTTCCCGAAATCATAAGTTGGATTACTAACGAGCAATGGCTTTCAAAATTTTCTAAATAAAATTAGAATGTTTGACAAACCATGGCACTTCACTAAGCATATTTTAAAGAGGCAATAAATTCTCTTTATTTCGTTGTTTATTTCTTTAAAACTCAGTACTGTCACTCATAATAAACTCCAAGATAATTAATTAAAGTATTTAAATGGCTGCAAACTTCATGTCATAAATAATTAAAAACTTTAAATAACATCATTCTGTGTTTTGTTTTAATGGCTTTTTCATTAACCTAATAGAAGAATTACGAGTTGTTTTATGCTTACGTAATAAAACCCATTTGCTAAACATAAAATAAATAATAGTTATAGGTCAAATCAAATCATTTTTATTTGTAGAACATAGGTAAACAAAAGTACAGATGTTAAAAAATAATATTTAGAACGCTATGTCTTGCCATCAATGGCGTACAAATGCTGTTATAAATAATAATGAACTAATACAAAATCAATCAAAATGCACAAATAAATCACAAATTTTACAAAATAAATTAGGTTAAAATATAATAAAACAATTAGATTAAGTAATTACAAATAGAAAATGTCAACAGATATGTGTCCAAAATAAAATTATAAGAAACATTCATCATAATGAGAAAATAGTATAAATAGTATTAATGTCAATAAATCACAATTTGTCTTCCAGGTACTCATTGACTGTGTAGTAGCTTTTTTCAACTAATAGATTAAAAACAGCCTTTTTGAAATGGTGTACGTTGTCAAGATCTTTTATCGTATTTGGTAATTTATTATATAGCTTTGGCGCCATCCCTAAAAAGCTTTTTGAATAGAGCGCAGTCTTGTGTGGAATAGCACATATATCTCTATTGCGTCGTTTTGATTAGGTAAATGTACTTTATGATACACTCAATCAATTGAAGCATAATGTGTCACCTACTGCTAAGAATCGAGTCGAAAAGAGGCGAAATGAGCCATAATCGCTTAAATACGTATATTTTGATTTTATTTTCTTTTAGCGTTTTGAGAAATAATTATGAAAGTTAAGCCTCGAGCAGACACACACGATTAATCGCGCGGGGCGACTGGGCGCGGTCCATTCGCAGTACATTTAGAGTGGAAATTAGCTTGGCTCGTTGTCGCAGCGCGATTAATCGCGTGTGTCTGTTCGAGCCTTTATGATTTATTCGTGTTGGACTAAACATTATTATGTATTCCCATTGAATCCTACATTTGAAATGAAAATAGCAAGAGAAAACGTAACAGCAAGAAATACGTAGGTTAGATCACTCAGTCTACGTCACGAAAGCAGGACCATTTCCAATGATCAACAATATAAAGGGCCTGATTAGAAGTCACACACAATAAACTACAGTTTAGAAAACAGTGAAATTATCCCCACTAATTTGACTGTATTCTAAACAATCAATTAAAATTTTTGGGTAGGTACTCATTTTCCAAGCTTTTTTGAGGAATGAAAAAACAAGCCGCGAGAATGACTCGAACCTGCATCTTTTGGTTCTATTTACCAAGAAGCATTCAAACAAGGCAGTGACTGAAGCAGTGATGACCTAGTGGTATCGGTCCCGACTTACGAATAGTAGTAGGTCGTGGGTTCGAACCCCGGCAGGCGCATTACTTTGTGTAATTTATTTCATCACCAAAAATGGTGAAAGAAATGCATGGCATGTCCTAGAACCAAAAATTCGAAGACATGTGACATCTACCAACCCGCACTGGGCCCGCATGTTGGATTATGGCCCACCCTCTCACAGAGAAGAGGCCTGTGTCCCAGCAGTGGGAACATTACAGGCTGATGATGATGATGATTCAAACAAGAGAATTAAAGATTTGACCTCGAAGAGTGGCGTCGCGATAGCCTAATTGGTAAGACGTCTGTAGTATTTATTCAGGAGTCACCGGTTTGAATAATACTCGCAGCTGAATTTTTCTCTCCTCAAATAAAGGTTTATGATATGCGACGCAGTCGTTAATGTGTATAAATTTTTAAAGCTCCAGACGTATAAAACTAGACTGGCTGGAATTTTATCCTGAAATACTAAAAAAGAGACAAATGTCACCCTTTCAGTACATTCGTATGATAAGTTAGAATGTTGGGCTTACAGCCTACAAGCAATTATCCCTTACGACAAGTTGAATGAAATCTGGAAATTAACAAATAGGAGTTACAGCTCGCCACCTGAGACCAACAACATTTGTCTTCATCACACATGTTTGGGCCAATGTTTGGTCAGAGCTGATTTGTATGTAAATTATAAAAGTAAGAGTTACTTTGCACACACTAACAGTTGTTAAACTACCACTGTCATGATCCATAGTAAAGTTATTCAAATGTCCAATAATTTACAAGCTACCCATAAGTTGCACAGGACATACGTGATACCTATGGTTAGTATGTGATTCAAGATACATAGTCTACAAACTGCAAACAGAAAGATCATAAAGAATAAATATACATAAAGATGAAGCCAACAAAACCAACCCATTCAATGAAGACACATTTCACTTAAATAGTTTAGAAATACCTCCAAACTTTATTAAAATTTCACCTACAAAGTTTTCAATGTAGACATCCCTAGCGAACTCAATTTGACTAACAAAACATTGGTTGAGCGACTATCGTACGTGCGATATTGGCCAAACATTGGTGCCAACCGAGCTGCCAGCCAATGTAATATGCGGCGGCGCTGTTTACCCAACTAAGACATGTCTCGAGATGTATCTGACAACACAAACATAACTTGATTATTTAAGTTGGCAACATTTATTGCTTTCGATGGCATGGAGATTTCGTATGCAAATAGGCTGAGATAATTATGTAAGAAAGTGTCATTGGTGTACTTAAACGGGTACAGCCACGTATTTACTTTTGTTGAACAACTTTTTTTGGGTGTTTCTACGTTTTGAAACAAAATGTATATTAGAGCGGGGTATCTATCTGCCACGAACACATTTTAGTTTTTCTCATAAAACCGTGACTGACCATAGCATTTGTAACAGTATATATCGGAAACTCAAACAAATAAGTTTCTACGGAAATACCGTGATTTAATGATGGACGTATGTGTAAAAGTTTAAGTTTCACAAAAGAAAAGTTTGCTTAGCTACTCAAGTTCGACGCTATGTTGATAACTTCAGGTTTTTTCAAATAAACCTTCTAGAGATTTACTGATTAAAATTTTATCTCTAATTGGTTTTCCCTTTTAAAAACAGGACGAAAAAGTTTTCAATATTCATGTTTTAACTTTTCTGAGGTAGGCTTCTAAGGAATAGGTATTAATAAATACATGAGGTTTCTATAAAAAATCAATACTAGGATACATATTGATTTTTGTACAATACTCATGTTTTATACCCAAGAACAAATTTAATGAAAACATAAATAAAGCCCCTCACAAAAAAAAGATGTTTTCTTTGCTAAGAAAAGGCCTTATTAAGTGAGAAGTAGACACTAAACTGTTTCACAGAGTACGCTTAAAGTAATGAAAATATTAAACGTGCTTGTTTTTCCTTGAAAGATTTAGCTACACCAACAATTGTTCACATTCTTCAGAACGAAAACAAATTAAATATTCTCAAGGTATCACAGAAATCTTACTTATTCTTTTTTTCCTAATTTAAAGAAAACCTAGAAATTCCTGTTCTATCGTGGGTGCGTACATACAAAACCTCCCTGACCCCGAACAACAACTTTAGATCTTAAAAATATTGGTAAAAATTGTTGGATTCAGTTAATTAATGTAAGATTACGTTCTTACTTTTTCCTTCTAGTGATTTCTCAAAATAATAATTTGGAATATATAAGGGAAATAAAATAAGCGTCAAAACAATTCTATTATCTATATTTCAAAATTCGTTGGCAGGAATATTTGGCTTGTGATTTTCAGGGATCCTTTCCACCCCTGTCTCAAACTAAAACCTCTAGTATAACGAAACCAAACCAACTTCACCTTCCATTCAAATTTAAAACTTAAGAAAAGGAAAACACAACATATTATTATTGGAATGTGTCGGTGAGCGACGTTCGTTCCCGGTTCCGCGCCGGTTCCGTGCCGCCTACGTGCCGGTTACGTGCCGTCACACCACCGAACCGGAAATAAGAACGGAGCCTTTGCCCGCCCTCTTATAAAGGAAACACGGCAGAGCACATAAAGTTGCGGTCGGGCCACAAAGACCGAGGTGGGAATTGTTAGACGCCATTACATGAGGAAAAAACTGTTCCAAACTATTTTTTATTTGGAAATAAACGTAGAGACGGCCATTTATTGTGGGCTGAGTGGTTTCACAATGAAAATGTTACGATTTTTCTTTTTTTTGGGATAGTAAATATCTGAGATAGATAATGGCAGCAATATGACCTATTATTACATAATGATCTATTTTAAAATAGTCCTTTTCATTGATCTAAAGCCTTTTCGAAACATTTAAAACATAAAATATAATATAAATCAACACCAACTGCATGAATTAAATTATTTATAAGGATTACTCTGTGAAAACTTCATAGATAGAGCTTAGACTATTCCAAATATTCCCTTTCGTAAGTTCTTATTGTTTTGTGGGTGTGCTTCCAACAATTATGTTTATTTGATCTAACAGTACCAATAAAATTATTTGATCAGACAAAATTTATCTCAAGGCCAAGAAATATACATAATTATATTTGCCCACAATACCCACTTCTTATGGTAAGACATCACGGCCTGAAGAACTTTTATTGCATCACTTCACCTAGATAATTTAAAAACAAGCAAATAAATAAATTTATTTTTTTTATAATCGTAAGTATATCGCAGATATACAAACATGAACACAAGCATATTCCACCCGCTGTTTTCCTAGCCCTTCCCGATAAGTCTGTGGTGCACCAAGAAAATGGAAATGACAGCGATGAAGTTCTTTTGTGAGTTCAGTCCGCGAGTCGCGAGTACCAAGGTTGAGTCTTTTGTCTCGTAACATGTCTCTTCCGCAGCTAGTATTGCAGAGGTGAGGGAAGCTGCCTCTAAATATACGTAAACATAGATTTGTAAATATCTACGAGTACATTATATATTTTTTCTCTAAAAGGTTCTGTGTGAAAGAAAAAATATATGGTCCTTGGCAGTCGGGTAAAAAGGGACGCGTATAAGATCACTTTGATGTCCATCTGTCAGTTACCATTATTTTTTACATTTCTACATACACACAAACTTACGCCCTTCTTCACATGGGGGTAGGCAGAAACTATTCAGAGCGCTATCTGATACATTCCTTTCACCTCATCTTCATCATTTGAACTATTCTTGACTTGGAACAAATGTTTGATTTTTGCTGTGTTAGAGAGTTCTGCTTTAACTGATCTGAGATCTGTTAAAGATATCTATTGTTTAAATTTTTGTCTTTGTTTATCGCTTTTCAAAATACGAGTACTACATTGTGATTCAAGCTGGTAACAATTAGATGATGGAATAAGGAAAAAAGTAAGACGAATTCCACGAAATATGAAATCAATTTATAAACATAATAATTAACGCATTTACTTTATAATTATCGCTTTGTACAGGTTATTAATACTATGGATTTCTGCTAACGAAACCATAATTAAGTATTCCTGATCTTTTGTTCATATGACAGGTAGATAATTCACGTTCATTGAAGCATTGCCATTAAACTGAGTTCGCCGAATCATTACTAACGAGAGACGCTAATATTTCCTAGAACAATAACTTGCCTTTTAATGAGAAAATAAGGAAAACGGTTTCAAAGCCACAACAATTTTAATTATATTTGAGGGAAATAAGTAAGTATTTTAAAACCTAATTTAAATATTAATATTCTATTTTTGCAGATATTGTAAATTAAAATAACTCAGTAGGATTAGATTCTCATAAAGGAACTGATAGACTTGAACATTTAGTTGTAACAGAACATCAAGCATTCGCCGTCTTTTTACTTTTGTTGAACTGAAACATTTAACAAATTTTTCTTCATGAAGCTGTCAAACTTGACAGTTGGCTCGGCAAAAAGCTCTCCAGAACGCTCGTTAGAATGCTCGCTAAAATTCTCTCGTTTGTTTTTCTGTAATGTAACATTCGCAACAATGCTCATTACAAGTGAATGCTCTGGTTTATTGGCACCATAAGGCACACAAAAAACATTGATAACCTTGAACCAAACCAGAACCAGAAATATAAAAATAATCCTACAAACCATCATACGTACACAAAAAGATCCGAAAAAAAAAAACAGTTTCCCAAGAAACTCTGAACCGCGACTTTTCAAACGCGAAAGTAACTCTGTCTGCTATCTTCTCACGCCTTCGTGGTTGAACGGAATTCGATGATGGCACACAGGTAGAACGTGACCTGAGTAGAGACATGGAAACTTTTAACCCCATGGGATTATTCCCGACCTTTACGTGAGCGAAACCACATTTAAAAGTCAGTGTTATAAAGACATACAAAATTCTCCCCCGACCTAACAATGTCATCCACGGTATGTACTCTGGTGCCAAAAGAAATAAACCAAACTGCACTACATTTACAGAAGCGTGCTTCGCTACCCCCCGCTTCGCTACACTGCGCTTCGCTTCAAAAGTCCCGGTACCTGAAAAGATATATTCTAAATGGATTTAAACCGAGGTAGAAGCAACACTTTATATTGCTGAAAGCTGAACAATTTTCGTGATACTAACCGTTTTCTGATATTGCATGGCGGAGTTATTGCTAAGCGCTCCGATTTGAACTGGGTGTTGCTGAACCAAATGGATGAAATTATTTTCATGCGGTTTGTGGGGAAATTCTTGTTGGAACTTTATGGTCAGGTTCCGGTTTTCTATTCTTTAATTGGGTAATTACAAACTGGGGAAAAATACTTAGTTAGGTACAAAAAATCGTTGTCTTGTTCTGCTCATTTAGCATATCTGTATGTCGGTATCTTGATTAACTAGGAGCTTTAAGACATTATCTAGAACTAAATGTTTTCTAGTAAATCTCGCCAAAATATTAAAAAACTAAAACTGGAAATCAGAAACGTTCTTTAGTCGCGGCTAC
Organism: Agrotis exclamationis; assembly: GCA_950005045.1. Classification (NCBI taxonomy): domain Eukaryota; kingdom Metazoa; phylum Arthropoda; class Insecta; order Lepidoptera; family Noctuidae; genus Agrotis; species Agrotis exclamationis. The sequence continues at coordinate 635,109 of OX465434.1, read as the reverse complement.
GCAACGTCTATATAATCTGATTAAAACCAGACTAACGATCGCAGTCATGGCCACATCAAACAACAACACAATCAAAAATGTTCATTAACATTCATTAGTAGAGCTTACATTTCGACAAGCAACGATCCGGAATAATACCTAACTACAACATAATACAGTGCAGTGCAGATCTAGTACAATTCAGTGCATATTTAGTGCAACAAACGTACACTGCATATTTAGTATACAGTGCATATTTAGAACGTTCGCAGGCGATTTCAAAACGCGAGTAGTGTCAGTAGCACGCGATTGGGCAAAAAGTGCGGCACGCGACGGCCACGTTTCAAATGTTACTGCTATTGCTTTGGAAGTATTTACAGCGAATTTGGCGAACAATCTATGTAGCTGTCGTGTCTGTTTACTTTCAACTAATGGATAGAATAAATAGTCTATTAATATTAAATAGTCTAGTTCGTAAAGTTTTTCGTTTATAAAAGTAGGTTTGGTTTTAAGTATATTTTCGTAATTGGTATTTGTTTAGTTCAGAAACAATCGCCTTTTTAAGGTTCCGTTCCCAAAGGGTAAAACTGACTCTATTACTAAGACTTCACAATTCGTGCTAAGGGTTGTCTGTCTGTCCGTCCGTCACAAGGTCGTATCTTTTGAACCGTGATACTTTGGTTAAAATTTTCACAGATGATGTTTTTCTGTTGCCGCTATAAAAAACAAATACCAAAACAGAATAAATATTTATTGGCGCTGCCATACAACAAAACTCTCACTTGGCCAGTTTTTTAGCTTCACGGTTACTACAATGTACACGTTTACAAATTATGCCACCTACTATATCCTTACGTAGGTACAGACGCCAGCAGATCAACCTACCCGAAACTGTCAGATTTTACCAATCGAACATTAACCTTCCAGTATTGTGATAAGGTTGAAAAACTATTGAAGAAATTTGGCAGATTGTGGTAGTTTGATGTGCTGGCGTCTGTATTTTTTTTTTTTGTCGTGGTAAAATCATCAAATGAGTCCTCCCACCCCGGGCAGGGCGGGAGGGACTGTCAGACTTGTACTGACTAAAATCCACGGTGTCCTTCAATAGCCCTTTATATTCCGGGGTCACGGTAATGAGATAAGTCCCGCGACCCCGGCAGGCTTCGGCCCTCTGGAGGGGGGCCCCGTCATCTTGCTGACGCTCTTTGAGGCGCGCGTGGAACACAACGCGCCGTCGACCCGGGCATGGTCCATGGTCGGGCAGCGAGTTGCCCTTTACTCGCCGCCCGCATGCCCGCGCCTACGGTGGCCGGAGATCGTCTTGCGACGTCCGTCGCCGTGGGTGTCCACCACTGCGGGTGGGGCGGAGGGAGGACATTGTCCTCTCCCTCACGCGGCCCGCCTCCTCCTTCGCGAGCATGACTGCTTCGCAGAAGGAGGCGACCGCTTCCCACTCCGTCTCGCCCCGCAGCATGGCCGCAACCAATGCCGGGCGCGAGAGGTCTCCGCCTATCGCCGCCGTGAGGACACGTCGGTGCTCTGCCCAAGCTGGGCAGTCTTGCACCGTATGCTCTACTGTGTCCTCCGGGCGATCTTCGCAGTGGTGACACCCAGGCGTTTCCTCCTTTCTCCTTAGACACAGGTACCTCCCGAAACTTCCGTGTCCGGTGAGGACCTGCGTCATGCGGTAGGTCAGGACGCCGTGACTCCTATCCAGCCACTCCTCAAAGAGGGGTCTTACCGCCGCGATTGCGGCGTGCCCGGCCGTCGGTTGCGACAATCGTCCCCTCCATACTGCCCTGAGATCGCGCCGGACCTCTTCCCGCCGCGCCTCGACTTGTCGGGGCAGCGGGAATTCTCCCCGGCGCTGCGCCTCCACGCGCCACTCATAGACGCGCTGGAGGGCAGTCGCCTCCAGATCCCAGGGCATGGCGTCTGTACTTAGGTAAAAACTTCTGCTTTGATGGCCTTTTTAATCTACATTTATGAATATTTTGCATGTTAACGGTAGATGATATTTTGGAGATACTACAAGTAAGTACCTATTCAGAATAAAAAAGGGTAAACGATAAGCGCTAAACACCGCATGTCCTCTACTAATATTTTAAATGCGAAAGTTTTAACGTCAAAAATGACTAAATCGACATTAATTTAATTTTGGCAAAAAGATAAAATGCGGCTCTAGAGACGTTTATAGGCTATGTAGGGGTGGCGGTGAAGCAAAGTTGCGGGTAATGGCTAGTTTTAACATAGAAGTGCTAAATACTACTATTTGAAAACACGGCGATCTCACGGAAATGCTACTTGTATCCTATGATCCTATTTATGGTGTTGTATAGCTGTACCTACTTTACTATGTACTCGTACCTATAAATCAGTTAAGACAGCTCGATCCTGTGTAACGAATGACTGGATTTACAGTTTACTGCTAACATAATGGTATCCCTGTAACACTTCTGAGCTATAAATTGTTTTATTTAGATTGAGTTTTCAATACAATACAATCACCACACTACAAACCACATCACACCACAACCACACCAGTAGACCTTTGCATCCCAATTATGTATCTCTAATAAATGTTCTTAGGTCTGCGTTATTAGGGTTGTTCGGTATTATCTAGTCTATCTATTCTATAGTAAAAGGTCACTCACTCACTCACCACGAAATCTCAGAACCTACAAGTGCTGGGAGTCTCAAATTTTACATGTTTTTTTTTAGGGTGTAGGTGCCCACCTAAATGGATTTTGAATGTATAAATTATATTTATTTGTAAGAAAATAGGTAACATATTAAGTCGTCCTCTAAGGGATTGTTTTTGGGGTTTATAGTTTGCTGAAAACCAAGACCAATCTTCATATTCATATTCATATTCATATTTTTATTTGCATTCCATAATGTTAATTTTACAGATCTTATATTAGGCTTAAAGCTAGGTACAATTATGGACCCTGTAGGGCACAGCAAAAAGTATAAAAAATTAAATTAAATTTAACATAAGTGTGAATAAATAATTTTGAAAATCTTGTTCATAATAATTATTTCTTGAATTAAACATATTTAAGAAGGTTTCAAAAACATAGGTATCCTTTTATAAATACAATAATCAAATTTAAATTTAAATTTTGACCAACTTTGGGTATGTACGGGTATTCTAGTGTCAGTTCTGTCTGAGTTAAATAATTGCTTTGTCATGTATGTACTCGTCAATGGTGTAATAAGCCTTTTTAATTAATATTTCCTTTAGTTTGTTAGTAAATGTCTTATTGCAAGTTTCATCCTTTAACGCATCAGGTAGTTTATTGAATATCTTTATGGACATTACGTAGGGACTATTAGAGTGTAATTTCATGCGCGATGACGGTAACATTAGCATATTTTTATACCTAACAGATCGATCATTATGTTTATCACCGCGAGTTGTAAAAAAGTTCATGTATTTCCTGACAAATTTGCATATTTCCATTATATAGATAGATGGCAAAGTGAGTATTTTGTGCTTTATAAAATATGGCTTACAGCTATCGGTTTGGTCAATGTTAACAATGATACGAATTAATTTCTTTTGGAGGATGAGAAGTGTTTGCGCGTCTGTGCTATTTCCCCACATAATAATGCCATAGCTGAGCCATGAATGTGCGTAGGCGTAATAGGTCGTAATTGCAGTTTGCAAATCAGTTGTTTTTTTGACCTCTCGAAGTGCGTAAGTGAATTTCGAAAGTTTAGCTCGTACTCGTTTTATGTGGGGTTTCCAAGATATGTGTGAGTCTATTGTAATTCCTAATAATGTAAAGTCGTTAACTACTTCTAATTTTGTGCCATTTGTTGTGAAGTTGATAGGTAAAGGGGATTTTTGATGTGGGTAGAAAGTAATTAGTTTGGTCTTTTTATAGTTAATCTCAAGGTTGTGGTCATCCAACCATTTTGTTGTTTTATTTAATAAAGTGTTTAGTTGATCATTAATTTGACTATTTGTTTGGCATGTGGTAAGCAGAGATATATCATCTGCAAAAAGCACACAAGGCTCATCCATGATTTTAGGAAGGTCATTTATGTAGATGATGAACAGAAGACATCCAATGACACTGCCCTGGGGAATTGATGCATTTATAATTTTCTTATCGGATCTTACTTGCAGTATTTGTTTTTGGTCGTGATTGAAATGCTCTATTTGCACATATTGCTCCCTATCTTTTAAATATGACACAAACCAATTAAAAGTGTTTCCACGAATTCCTATACCGTAAAGTTTATTTAGTAGGATTTTGAATTGGACTTTATCATAAGCCTTGGTCATATCTAGAAGAATACCAACTGCATATTTTTTATTATTTATAACATTAATAACTTCCTGCATGTATTTATAGACAGCTAGGGTAGTTGACCGCTGTTTCCTAAATCCATTTTGTCCTTCATCAAAGATTTTAAATCTTTCGCAAAAATTATACACTCGGTCGCACATAGCCTTTTCGAAAATTTTTGATGCCGTAGGTAAAAGGGCTATGGGTCGGTAATTATTTGGGTCAGTTTTAGAGTTTTTCTTATATATTGGTTTTATAATTGCTTTTTTAAGTTGGTCAGGAAAAATACCTTCATCAAATGACTGGTTTATTAAAACACAAAAGGGACCAGCAAGTTCATCTGCACATTGTTTTATAAGAGATGGCGGTAGTTCGTCTATTCCGTGGCTTTTTTTGTTTTTTAAGTTCTGTATAATTCGGTGCGTTTCTCGGAAGTCTAAGGGTCTAAGAAAGAGGGTATTTTCAGACGGATTGACTACAGGCTGGCCTTTTGCCTCAGTTCCTACGGGGCGAGTGGTCTCGTCGCCAATCGAAGCAAAAAAGTCATTGAATTTGTTGACAATTTGTTTTGGATCTGAAATTAAAGTATTGTTTATTTGTAATTGGATGTTCTGTTTGTTTGAAGCTGTTTTTTTGTTAGTGCGTTCGTTCACTATATTCCACATAGCTTTAATTTTGTTTTGAGACATTTTAATTTTCTTAATGAAATGTTGTTTTTTTGATGTTATGACCGACCGTTTTAGTATTTTTTCGTAATTTCTGTAGTGTTTTTTGATGATTGGATTGTTAGACTTTATACTCAAAATTTTTAATAACCTTTTGTTTGCACACGAGATCTTTATTCCTTTAGTTAACCAATATTTTTTATAGTGCGATTTTATTTTGGTTTTTATTTTTGGAATAGTTTTGTTTAATATTTTGGTTAATAAGTCGTTAAAAGCATTATAATTTTGATTTGCATTATTACTTTCTATAATTATATCTCTCCAGTTAATTGATTTTAATTCTAATTTAAAACTTGCAATGTTACTTTCAGTATATAATCGTTTTTCAGTATACCAAGTGGATTGCTTTGGATATTGCGGCGCTTTAAATTTTATAATTGTACCACAATGATCTGAAAAACCTAGTTCTTGTACATAAGAGTGTGAATCTCTGGTTTTAAAGTTTGTAAATATGAGGTCTAGGCACGTAGACGCTGTGTGTGTTATGTGTGTGGGATGTTTAATATGTTGTGTGTATTTGTATTCGGACATGAGGTCTAAGAAAGTGCTGACTTTTGAGTTATTTTTATGAATATCAATATTAAAGTCACCGCCGATGACTGTATTTAGTTTTGTGTATTTTTTGTTTATGTATGCTAATATTGTGTTGAGTTGGTTATAAAATACATTTTCTTCCCTTCTGTTCCAGTACATTGTTACCAATAACAAATTATCGTTCGGTATTTCAATAGCACAGACTTCTAAAATATACTCAAGTGACATGTCGTTTATATCAGATCTTTCTATATAGTCCTTTTGTTCTTCTAGTAATATGCATACTCCGCCGCCACCACGATTTTCTCGACAGAAAGATGCTGCGACCTTATAGCCAGTAAAGTCTATCATGCTTAACTTATCTCTTGAGAGCCAAGTTTCACTAATACATATTGCTTGATGGGTTTGGTTCTCGTTGACAAATGCTTCCATTATGTGTTGCTTATTAAATAAACTTTGTATGTTTTGAAATAGAATACTAAAATGTTGTTCTGGGTTTTCGAAAAGTGTAGTCTTCTTCGTATTCTCGAAATGTAGGGTTATAAGATCCACTTCGTCTATCAACATTTTTTAGCTCGTTTTCGATAATGAGTGGAGGCCACGGTTTAGTTTCGTTTTCATAACTGGTGAGTTCTCCTTCAATATAAAGTTGATTATTCCTGATTACTGCTCGTTGACCTTTATTTCGTGCGACAAGCATTTTGTCCCGTAAGATTTTCCTCTCATTTCTCGCTTCTGTACTTAAGAGTTCTGAAATATGTAGTCCGGTTCCCTGGAAATATTGGCCGTTTTCTATTGCATATTTTGATAATCTTTTGCTCATAAGTTCAATTACCATGGGTCGATTTCGATTCTTATAATATTTTCCGATCCTGTAAGTTTCCTCTATATAGCCTAAAATATCTATTCCAAGGATATCCCAAAATATAGCTCTGATTCTTTCGTGGAGATTTTGTTCTGGCTCTCTGTAAATTTCGGTAAGTCCATACAACACAATTTTTTTATCATTGTTCTCAGAGTTACGTTTAATTGTAGGGGGGTTCTCAGATTTTAGTTTCATTATTTCGTTTTTTAATTCTTCGGTTTGCTTATTAAGTTTTTCTATTTGGATATTTATTTTCTCTATGTCGGTCTTTCGTTGCTCGTTCTGTAAGAACAATGCGCCTGTGTCTCGTTTTATATCTTCCTTTAATTTTAATATGGCTTTATTAATTTCTGTTTGAATGGTAGCTTTTATTTCTAGTATTATTGATTTACTATTTTCTTTTAATTTTAAGGATATCATTTCACTCAAACTCTGTAGGTTTAGTTCGGGCTGGTTTTCAGTATTATCTAAACCTGGTTTACTGTTTAATGTCTCGCCAAGAATACTAATGTCTTCCGAACAAAAAGTCTCATCAAAGTTGTCCTGAGTTTGTTTCCGACGTTGAGTAACGTTAGGTTCTGGTGTTGATAAATTGTCATCTATTTGTTGCGATCTCGCTGGGGTATTAATATTATTATTTTTAGGTTTTCTACACCTGCATTCCTGACATTCCCAGGTCAACTTACACTTGCTGTTCATGCGAGCATATTGTTCCTTTGAGACATTTGAACATTCCAGGTCATAGTATTTCTTACAAATTGAGCAAGTAAGGTATTGCCTGTTGGGGATTTTTTGCTCACATCCAGCACACTGCGTCATCTTGTACGAGTAGTGTAATGTTATGCAGTCTTAATCCCTTAGTAACGCACAAAATATTATTTCGACCAAAAATATAAAAGAATGTTTATACTTATGTTTCTTAAATTATTATTCAACCATAAACAGAATGTTTTCTGATAAATCCGCTACTCAAGCACTAGATGGCACTAGTACAGCAGCTTTTGCTATTGAATTTTTAATATACTTGAGAACTGGAACGCGAAACTTGTATTCATCATTATAAAATCGTAAATATGAATTTTTGAAGATTCCAAAAAGTACTTTTTATGGAGGCGAGATTTGAACTTGCGCCGTCACGATCGCACTTGGAATCTCGACGCCTATACCTCTAGGCCACCCGAGCGTTACAATTTATGACGAATTTATTAACCACTTGCAGCAAAATAAAGTTCGTTGCTAAACTAACGTTGATAATTATGTAGTTTAAAAATCAAATGTATTGTTTGTGACGGTTGAATTTTAAAACACTGTATGAATCACTTTTTCACTTTGTTGTTATTGTTTTTATTTTAACACACTTGTACTGATACTTTTGGATGAAACACTATTGTAGGGGTTGTATTTTTTGTTTATTTCTAACAAAGTCACTTGAATGTTGTTGGTTTTTTGGGGCACTGTTTGAATTTAGAGTTTTTAGTCTTATTTTCACAGTTTGTTTATAAAACTCGTAGATAACATTGTTACTTAGTTATTGGTTAATACTTTAAAGGTTTACTCAGTTTTTATACACTTTTAAACACTTCTTTCATTTTTAAACAAATATTTTATGAGAGCGTTTGTTTTCACGTTAAGCTAGATGCAGCGCCCATAACTCACCGTTCGCATGCCCACGAGGCATTGTCCCGTAAGTACAGTTTAAATCATTAAAGAAGTGCCCAAAATATATTTTTACTTGTTTAAATATTAGGTTATTCTACTTACTACTACTGTGCGCACCCTGGTATTCTCCATATTCTCGTATGGTGCTGAAACTTGGACCCTAAAGAAAGCTGACCGCGATCGTATTGATGCTTTCGAGATGTGGTGCTGGCGAAAGATGCTGGGGATCTCCTGGACAGCACATCGCTCCAACTAAACATAAAGAAAAGGCTCTACCATCTGCCTACGAAGGATTCTTGAATACTTTGGCCACATTGCCAGGAAGAAGGACGATAACCTAGAAAGGTTAATAGTCACTGGCAAGGTGGAAGGCAAAAGACCACGTGGTAGAAGCCCGACACGTTGGACTGACCAGATCCGCACCGCTCTCGACACAACGGTCCACAAAGCTCCGCACTCGGCGGCAGATCGGGACAGATGACGTCGAGTAGTGCGCAACAAACTGCTGCAGCAAGGAGGTGGTCACGACCCTCAGTATTGAGGAAACCGAGAAATTAAAGCGATGAATCGAGGGCCAAAACTTCATGCAAACGAAGTCGCGGGCAGAAGATAATAAGTTATAATGCCAAAATCTCAACCCTAACACAGACAGTAAGTCAACCGTGCTAATATCACTAATATTATCGCAAGCGAGCTGCCTCCGTTAATACGCAGTAACTCGGCACTGCATAATTATTTCAGATTGTATAACTACACTACAGCTGCATGGCTAATGTGCTGCTAACTTGGAACTAATCAATCTGAGGAGGACGATATTTCATTAGGCTATAACGCTGGACAAGCTAAACAGGATCAAGAATTTCACTAGCCACCCTTCCTTGCTTCTAAAGTATTTATGGCTTGTCAGTCTTGTTTATTATATTTAAGTGAAGAATAGATAAAATATTATTTAAAATACACGAAAATTCACAAATAATATATCTTATTAACCTCCAATAATGCATTACAATTCAACGTGGCAGTGCTGCCAGTGTTTTCTATGCAAATGAATTTTTTGACTCTCTGTGAATGTTTCTCCCTTTTTGTTATAAATGCAAATGTTTGAATGCATGGTTGTTTTTACGGGTCAGAGCCCATTCGTCCCCTAAAATTCGTACCCCAGCATATTTACTCAATCATGTCAGAACTGCAGAATGGATCAATGCGGTCGCTCATGCAGACAGAGAACGCAACCTTACGTCCTTTGTTAGAAAATCGCTCTTAAATATTTCAATATCTTTGAAGTAAAATCAGGAAGAAATTTAAATAACTTTTTGGTTCCAAATAACTATTTCAGGAATATTCTCTCTTCGTACCTGTTTCAGATTCCAAATAGAATACAGGTATTGTGTTCAGGTTTGATAGAATTTGCTGTGAAATTTCAGGTATTTCCTTGTTTCTAAGGTTTTCAATGCATAGGTAGTATTTAGGTTTGCAACCTACCATAAACGTATACGTATCTATAGCAATACCATTTATAAACTCACTGTAGAGATTTGAAACTCGGTATACGCTACTATCGCTTGTCGTCTTAAGGTATGAGTAATGTTCTTTAAGTAAACCGAACTGATAGACTAATTAATCTTAACATACAAAAAAAATCCGTGTATACAATGTTTCTGTACGTGTGATTTCTTACACGCCAATCTCCAAAACTATGCAACAGATTTCATTAAAATTTTGTAATCGTATTTGTGTACGTGTAGTTCTAACTTACAAGTCTTTTCGACACGATGGATAGCGCCGTTTGTAGAAAGAGTGGATTGGTAGAAAAATCTATAACGTTTGGGGGCTCTTGGCTAGTTTTTCTCTGTGGGCACAGAGAAAAATAGCCAAGAGCATAAAATACTTCGTAACCTACTTCCAATAAACCACAATACCTTCTTAATTTATGCTGAAAAGTCCAAAAGTAAAGTCGTTAACAAGTGTTGCTTGCATTTGTTTCCACAACGTCACGCGACTCCATTTGTTGAACCAGCTAGTTCTCATTTACATAAATACTTTGTAAATTGATGTTTTAACCAACATTTTTAGTTCGGTGAAGTACTGCTTTATTTTTATTAACTCTAACGTAATTATAATTAAATATACTTGTTTAATTTTAATTGCTGTTATTCCAGTTTCTGTGGGACAATTATTTTCTTAAAATATGTAACTTGAAAAATGAAAAAATTAAGTGAGTGATATCGTCTTAATGTGATGAAGAAAACTTATTTAACTTATTATGTCGCTAGAACTATACGTATTCAAGTAATAAGTATTATAATAGCCGACATATTCACTACTACCTCGTAGACTTAAACTAATCTGGTTTTTAAACGACAAAACAATAATCTACCAAAGAAAATAACAATATAAATTACTTGACAAGCCCTAACAAAACATAAATTTTATGTTTTCACTGTATTTTTAAAAGATCATGAATTTTATTTAGGATAAATTCATATCGGGCACTTCATAAATAATAAGTCACTTGACTCTGTAAAGTGGCTGAATTTCAGAGCTTCGGTGACAAAGAGCCGGGGATGGGACGACAGAGGGGGGCGGGCAGGAGGCCGACGGGGGGGGCGGGGGCGGAGGGAGTAATTACACTAATGAATATTAACAGGATACTGTAGTGGTGTACTGAATCTAATGAAATAAGATAAAAAGTGATCCTTTCCATTATAAAATGGCAGCGGCACTTTCGCAAATTAATTTTGCTTGCGGAGAAAAGAAAATCTCTAAACAAAATCTTGCGTGGAAAATGCTAGAACTCATTTAGATAAATGTTGACCTAAATGTTTATGTAACATTGTGAAGTATTTTTAACCGCTTAGCGAAATGGTTATGGCATTATTCCCTGCAGAATTTTATCGTGGTTTTGTAAGGGAGGATAAAAATAGACGTTGGTGTTTCAGATCACTGTGTTTGATTGTAAAAGCTATGTTGTTCTTTACTATTCGTTTTTCTAATATTTCTTATTTTATTTTTCTCGTTACCTTATCAGCCACGTCTGATGGCCTCAGTTTTAGTACTCAAGTCTGGTAACTTTAAATCACAAAGATAAAAAAAAGTTACTGCCAACAACTTTCTGATTATCATCAAAATTGCATTTACTCAGCGATCGATGAATTCTACGTTATAGTATTACCAAATCATCATTTAATTTTTGTTTTAATAGAACCTCTTAGAATTTGCAAAAACTTCCAACTGATTTTCGCAAACTAACCTAACTCACTTGTGGAATACTGTATTGTGTGAATTATCCAAAACTGGTCAAAATTACTAGCAGCTGAGCGCTGAAGCCAGTATTAATTTTCATAAAGCATGGCTCTTCACACAATGGTACAAGTGGCCACTAATCACCCTGTAGCGCCATTGTCGACCGCTCGTTGTAATTATTTCTACTATAATGTTTGATGGTTTAATTTCATTTAGTTTACTATTTCAGCTGGAATGTGTAATACTGTTTTGTGTTAATTAAGAGTAATGAGAATCATAATTTGATTAGTTTGATTAATGTTACAGAATTTGCGTTTATTTACTGAACCGAAATAATTTCTTTGTGAAATTAATAATTTGTTTTTTTCAATAGAGTTAGATATGTAGAGTTATATGTAAACGTACAACTAATGTCTCAAGCTCATCATGTCCCATATTTTTTCTCAAATCCTTGTCAAGAGTAAATTACAAGTTTCCCCGTTCACAGATGAAGTTTACGACAAGCCATACATCAAAGTACTCTTAAAAAAAAACATCAAGTTTCAATCTTTGAACCCCAAAAGTAAATAAAAGTAATAAAACGTGCAACAAAGTACGGGACCGCGGGACTTTGGGGTTTTATTGTCGATACGCGGGCCCCTAAACATGCGCGGCACGTAATCCGTCGATACCCTTTTTATAGGACGCGTTACGGCTCATTTTTATACGATAGTTTGGAAAACGGTTAATTGCTGGATGGATACGTTTCTTGAGATGACATTTTTATTATTTTTTATCGGCAGTATTTTTTCTTTTATTGTGGTGATAGCTTGTAGGGCTGTATTATTAAATTGGAGCATTGTTGTAGTAAATAATAATGGTTGTTTATGTTTAAGTCTGTAATTCTATACTATTGTTTACTGAGAATAATAAAATGTGTTACCAAAAATATATGCAAATTCTCACAGAATGGTCAACTGACGTTATTTTTGTTAAAACAGACTGCTGTTTGGTGAGGAATTTTCGTGTTGGGTCGTCGGCGTTGTCGGTTATTTTTCAAAATAAGGCTGCGGTTGTGCTCGTAACAATTTGTATTGACTAAAGATGGTTTACAGTGATATTTTGGTGTTGTCGTCGCCGCGTCACAAAGGTCAAGAACGGTCGCGCGCTGTGGGTCTCGCAATGACCATACCCTCCCCTCCCCGGCCGTCCCGGCCCCCGCACTGCTTGTCACCGCCGCGGTTAACAGATGGCGCGGTGGTCGTCAACATGCCCCCGGCCTTGGAAGCACCAGGTTCCAATGGAGTTGAGCTGCTGCGGTCATCGTCCGGATGCAGAAGTGGGCAGATTTTCGGAAATGATCGCCGAATAACTCCCGTCGCTGTTTTGATGGTAGCCACGCGTGATATGCCATCTTTGCCGGTGAATGTTTGCAGCACTCGTCCGAGGCGCCACTTCAGGGGTGGTAAGTTGTCGTCTTTGATTACGACTAGGGTATCAGGAGTAAGTGTGTCCCGGTTAAGCTGCCATTTCGTCCTCTTCTGAAGCTCAGAGATATACTCGGTTGACCAACGTTGCCAGAAATGCTGTCTCATCTGTTCTACGCGATCGTATCGAGATAAGCGCTGCGTGGTTGCTGCGGTGAGGTCCTGGCTAGCTGGAGCGGTGAGCGATCGGCCAATCAGGAAGTGGGCAGGACTTAAAGGAAGCAGGTCATTCGGGTCTGTGGACATTGGGTACATAGGTCGGGAGTTGAGTACAGCCTCAATTTGTGCCAATATCGTTGTCAACTCCTCATATGTGAAATGTGCATTGCCTACAATGCGACACAAATGAAACTTACAGGACTTGACCCCCGCCTCCCACAAACCACCAAAATGAGGCGAATATGGAGGGACAAATGTGAATTTTATGTTATTATCAGTTGTAAAATCTATGATATCAGATTGTGATGACTCTAAAAAAGTTGTAAATTCTTTTAAAGCTCCAACAAAGGTTGTGCCATTGTCGGAATAAATTTGCCATGGTTTGCCACGTCGAGAGATGAAACGCTTCAGTGCCAGCAAGTATGCTTTGGTTGTAAGACTTGTGACCAATTCTAAATGTATTGCGCGCGTTGCAAAACATACAAAAAGACAGATGTAGCATTTCGTTAGTTTTGCCCCTCGACCTTCGCGGTTCAGCATGAACAATGGCCCAGCGTAGTCCACGCCACTACGTATGAATGGGTACCCTGGCTCCAAACGTTCAGCTGGTAAATTACCCATTTGTATGTTCAACGGTTTAGCTCGCATGCGCTTGCACTTCATGCAGGCGTGAACCACTTGTTTGGCCAAGTTACGCCCTCTAGTAGGCCACCAAGTGTCTCTAATTGTGGCCAATAATAGCTGAGGCCCTGCATGTAATAATTCTACATGTTGATGCTCAAATATAAGGCGAGTGAATTTATGTTTACCGCACAATAACAAAGGATGTTTTTTATCATAAGAGAATGTGTCTGAAGATGATAATCTGCCACCTACTCTAATTAAATCGTGTTCATCTAAGAAGACATTTAAACTTGAAATACTACGTGGGCTTGTTACTTGACGATCATTTTTTAAAGTCTCATAAACATTTAAAAAACTTTGGTGTTGTGCGACTCGAGTTAAAATTCTAATAGAATTATTCAATTCGTCTACGGATAGGCAACCTGTGAGACGTTGTTGTTTTAATTTTGTACGGCTGTTATTGATAAAACGCATCATATACGCCACTACACGCCGCAAGCGGTTAAAACGTGAGAACCTATCGAATAGAAACGAATCTGATTTTATTTGAACAAGTAATGACATTTTATTTGGTTTCAATTCCGGTAATTCATCATGATTCATATTATTATAATTAACTTCATGTTCCCATTGCGCGTTAGGACAACTTAAAAATGATGGGCCGTGCCACCATAAGTCATTATTGATAAGTGAATCGAGATGTACACCGCGCGATAACAGGTCGGCTGGGTTTTGTTTCCCGGCTACGTGAAGCCAAGGCTTGTCGCCTGTGAGTTCATTAATTTGCACAACTCGGTTCTGTACAAATGTCTTTAATAAATTAGGCGACATCTTAAGCCATCCTAAAACAATTGTTGAGTCCGACCAAAAGTATACGTTATCAAAACTCAATCTTAATGAGTTACAAATTTTAGTAAACAACTTTGCAGCTACTACCGCGCCACATAGTTCCAAGCGCGGTACGCTAACCGGTTTCACAGGTGCGACCTTACTCTTCGCACATAACAACTTAACCGATATCAGCTGTGCATCTGTATAACTACGTACATATGCGCAGGCGCCATATGCGTCTTGCGAAGCGTCACAAAAAATATGTAACTCAATAATGTTCGAGTTCTCTCCGATGACGTAACGTGGAATACGTATATCTTTTAAATGTGATATTTTTTTAATAAAGTTGTGCCAATTCGAGAGTATATTTACTGGAACTGAGTCATCCCACCCTATCTTACATAACCACAGTTTTTGCAAAATGATTTTAGCAATAATTATAGTTGGTGCGAGTAAACCCAAGGGATCATAAATCTGTGCGATTACTGAGAGGATGTTGCGTTTAGTAACGTGAGTTGTGACGTCATGATCACATTTGGTGCTAAAATGCAATTCATCAGATGAATTGAACCATCCCATGCCAAGTGTTTTGGTATGACAGTTTTCCCCTAGTGTGAATTCTTTAGACGTAGACAATTGTTCAAATTGTGAAGCTGGTGAATTAAATACCCATTTTCTCAGAGAAAAACAACCAGATTCTAAAACTTCAGAAACGTCTTTGCATATCTGTAGTAACCTTTGTTGATCCTGATGACCTGTTATCAAGTCATCAACATAGAAATCGTCATTGATTATCTGTGCGATGACGTCATCATTACATTCTAAAGCAAGTTGTTTCAAACATCTAATACTCAGGTATGGCGCGGAAGCCGTTCCGTAAGTAACAGTGTTAAGTTGAAATACACCGAGCGGCTCCGACGGATCTTCCCTCCAAAGTATTAGTTGCAAATTTCTCTGATCAGGCTGAATTAATATTTGCCGATACATCTTTTCAATGTCCGCGCATGCAACATATTTAAATTGCCTAAAACGAAGCAAGATCGAAAACAAATCATTTTGTAACGTAGGTCCAATGTGTTGTATATCGTTTAATGATTTGCCCGAAGTGGACTTTGCACTTGCGTCAAAGACAACTCTAAGTTTGGTTGTTGAACTATGTTCCCTATAAACACCATGGTGTGGTAAAAAATAACAAGGTGAATTGTATTCTGTTATGCGACTCATGTGTCCCAGACCTAAATATTCACTCATAAAATCATTGTACATTTGTCTATAGCTAGGTGCGCTCCTTATCAGTTTACGTTCGAGTGCGAGAAACCTGTTTTTGGCCATAGAAAATGTGTCATTTAAAACATCAGCTGATTGACTAAGTGGAATGCGTACAGAAAAACGGCCCTTATCGCTGCGTAAAGTCGTGTCTCTGAATAAATTTTCGCATGCACTTTCATCATCAGTTAAATAATTATTTGTTGAAGGTATTTCTTCCAGTTCCCAAAATCGTTTGAGCTCTGAATCTAATATTTGCGTGAGATTACAATGAGTTAGGTTAACGCGTGAAACCTTTTCATGTACAACTCCCGATATGATCCATCCTAGTTGTGTGTTTTGCAGGTATGGACCATTCGGCAACCGTATGAGACCATCTTTAAGCAAGTCCCAGAACCTATCTGCTCCTATCAACAAATCAATGTCGCTAGACAGATAGAAGTCGGGATCGGCAAGCTGAATATGGTCTGGTATAGAAATATTGTGATAATTTCTAAGTGAAGGTAATTGTGCCGTTATACGATGTAAAACTAAACAGTTAAAGCGCGTGATATACTTGTTTGTTTTGGATCGTATTTGAACACTACATGATTGTGTGGATTGAGATATAGTATTACCGACACCTATAACTTGAACAGTGGACTGTATCAATGGAAGGTTAAGTTTTTTGCAAAGCGATTCGGATATGAAGCAATGTTGACTCCCGTTATCCAAAAGAATGCGCGTTGTGTGATAATTGTTTTGTGCGTCTGCTATTTCCACTAATGCGGTCGATAATAATACTGTATTTGGAACATAATGCGCGGTGTTATTATTATCTTCCTTGCGAATTGTGTGTGATTTGCATGAAGTGGTTAGCGACGTTTGAATGTGTGAGGCACTCGTATTATTTGAATCAGACAGTGGCACTATTTGCGTGGTTTGAGCAACAGCTGATAATGTACGAGCGTCTGCATCTGTGTGAATTAAAGTATTATGTTTTTTGTTGCAAAGCCTGCACGGTCCATACCAACAATCGTTTAAAGCGTGATCTGATCGTAAACAATTACGACATAACTTTTTGTTCTCAATGAAGCCTATTTTATCTTTAAGAGATAGATTTAGGAAATCTTCACACGAGTACACTGGGTGATTGGAACCGCACTGAGCGCATTTGTAACGTGGTGATTGAGATGATTTTTTATTATTATTAGTGTTATCTTTGCGTGTTATAACATGACTATGTGATTTTGTGACTGACTGCGACTGTTTCTTTGTGTGTGAGTCTGACGATTGTTTGCTTTGAGGTCTAATAGATTCCAAAAAATCAGCACGATCCGTGAGGAACTTCATCAGTTGAGACAATTTTAATTTTCCTGTTTTCGGGAGGGTACTTTTGTGACTTTCCCATTCGCGATCGGTTGAAGAATCTAACTTCGAAGTGACAATATGAATAATTAATGTATCCCACGAGTCTGTAGGTTCATCCAACGTTTTTAACGCCCGAATGTTTCTTAAAACTGTATCTATTAGCCTACGGATTTGTGCAGCTGATTCTTTATTCATTGATTGTGCATAGAATAAAGCCTTGACGTGATTACTAACTAGCAAATTATCATTATTAAATCTATTTTCTAAGAGGCTCCAAGCAACTAAATAATTATCAGATGAAAATTCGAGTGCTTTTACTACTTGTAATGCATCACCTGTGAGCACTGAACGTAAGTAGTGGAACTTCTGAACATTATCTAGACCGTCACTGTTGTGAATCATGGATAAGTAGGTGTCGCGAAACTCAAGCCATTGGTCATACGAACCGTCGAATTTGGGTAACGAAATTGTGGGTAACTTCATATAGTTAGAAGTTCGACTTTGAATCCCAGAATTTTGATTGATATTATCCTTAAGAATACATTTAGCCTTGCCCACAATAGCATAAAACTGATTCTGAAACGTTTCTCTCTCTAGCAATTCCGCATCTAGATCACAATCCGTTACATAGCAGTCTAATTCATCTTGTAAAGTAGAAAATTGATCAATAAGAAATTTAAAAGATTCATACCGCTCTTCTAATTCCGCTTTCTGAGGGCCCGTCAGTTGCGATTCATCCAAAGAATTAATGTATTTTGAGAATAAAGTTAATTTTCGCTTAACGATACCTCGTTTTTTGACTAAATCGCGAATAATATCATCATTATTTTCTATTTCTACAATCGAATGCCTTTTGTCATTCATATTGGTGGTTTGCGAGAGAAAAGAGTCAAGTACTTACAGTTAACCGGTAATCGACGTGCGTTCGAATCCGATGAAGGTAGACCGCACAATTGTACACCGTACACTGGAATTTTGCGAAAAATAACGATATTAGCACAAATTGAACTGAGCTCTGGGTTTGGGTAATAAATTGGATGGATTGACCTGACCGTTGCTCCAGAAGTCGTTGACCTGACCGTTGCTCTGGAACGTGGTGTTCTGGCCGCTGCGCAGGAAACTGTTGATCTGGCCGTAGTTGCGCCGGAAACCGTTGATCTGGCCGTTGTTGCGCAGGAACCGTTGATCTGGCCGTTGTTGCGCAGGAACTGTTGATCTGTCTTGCTTGCTTCAGGTGTTGATCTGGCCGTTCTGCCGTTTGATTAGATCCAATCGTTGCGCCGGAAGGTTGATTCAGATATTTGTCGGGCTTGAAGGTCCAAATTATGGTGAGGAATTTTCGTGTTGGGTCGTCGGCGTTGTCGGTTATTTTTCAAAATAAGGCTGCGGTTGTGCTCGTAACAATTTGTATTGACTAAAGATGGTTTACAGTGATATTTTGGTGTTGTCGTCGCCGCGTCACAAAGGTCAAGAACGGTCGCGCGCTGTGGGTCTCGCAATGACCATACCCTCCCCTCCCCGGCCGTCCCGGCCCCCGCACTGCTTGTCACCGCCGCGGTTAACAGATGGCGCGGTGGTCGTCAACACTGTTTTTAAATGAGGTACCCATTGCAAGTACTGACTTGTAATGGGTACCTCATTTAAAAACCACCAACATATTAAACATATTAAAGATTACAAAAAAAACACAGTTCTACGTTAAATTATTAATAGCTTGAATTAAATGTTACAAAAACATTTTGCTATTACATCATTGATAGAAACATCAACATAAACACCATTATGTAACATAACTTATCACAAAGTTCTCAAAATGTCGAAATATCAGTATAACGAGACGAAATCACAATTGATATGTCCTTAATAAGTCACGATCCAATACTCCCAATTATAAATAAAAATAAATTCTTCCATAATACCTACCCACATCTTTAACAACAGAACTCACACATCAGAAAAATACATCAAAATATTGCTAGTATCAATTTCTTAGCGCATATATTATATGAGAGCTCTCAAAGGTTGCCATAGCGACGATTATTGCATCCGCCTGGCTTCGGGTCAAAGGAAGCCTACTTTATATGGAGACTTATAACGTCTTCAACTTCATATAAAGTCTTAGCTCCTGTGAGCTTCTTTGAAAGATGGAAGCTGTTATAAAATGGAGCTGTTGAGTCGGATGTAGTGTAGATCTGATTTCTCAAAGGCTGGAAATGAGGAGAGTAAGGAGAAAAGTACTTTGTTTATCATAGGGTATTTGATTAAAGAAAAATCATTACATAAACCAAACTTGACGAAAATATGACACTTTAAAAATTGCCAATACGTCACAAGCAAGTACAGTTTATAATCGCTTCTAACGTCACGAGCCCCCACTCTCGAATTTTGATGCGTCATATCTTTGTAAATGAATATGCATTTATTTCAACAAAAGAAAAATACGTACCTAGGTATCTGTTATTCTGCAGAACTCTTACTGACGGACTAATTAATTTTATAATTTATTGATGCTATCTGTGTGAGGAGCTCGTGGCTAAATAATTACAGCCACACAGACCGATCTTCCGGGTTAAGCCACGCTTGCCGAGGTTGGTCTGTGGATGGGTGACCATCTAACATAGCGAGTTTCCGCCGTGCCTCGGAAAGCACGTAAAGCCGTTCATCCCGGCTGATTTGCAGATCTATGACATTCGTTACTATTAGACAGAAGCTCTAAAAGTCTGACAACCAGTCTTACGAGTACCATGGGATATCGTATTACACAGTTAGTGGGTTGTGGAGGTCCGATAGGCAGTCGCTCCATGCAAAATACTGATATTCAACTGCATCTGGTTCAACTGGAAGCTGACCCCAATATAGTTGGGAAAAGGCTAGGAAGGTGATAATGATTGATGCTGTCAACATTATTTTAAGAATGTATGTTACTGGTAGGAGATGTAAGGATCTTTTTCTGTCTGTTGTTTTTACCTGCTATGTTAAAAAGGCGAGAGTTTATGTATGTCTGTATGTATAAAACGAAAATGTCGTCGTTAGCAGGGTATATGCTTTTTAGTTTAGAACCACAAAAACAATTTTAAACTATACAATGGTTATTTTACTGAATTTTAATATTTACTTTGTTAATTTCAAGTTATTATAATTCAAAAGGCTGTCGTGAATTTGATAAAGTTTAAACATAGCAATACTCTGTAACTAGATCACAAAATATACGTATGCTATTATATACCTTGTTTAAGTAATGACGTTCTGTGAATTCCTAGAAGTCACTCTATTATTCATGTTAATTTGTAGCAATAGCAAACACTAATATTGGTTTGTTTGTATGTACATGTCGTATGTA
Organism: Agrotis exclamationis; assembly: GCA_950005045.1. Taxonomy (NCBI): domain Eukaryota; kingdom Metazoa; phylum Arthropoda; class Insecta; order Lepidoptera; family Noctuidae; genus Agrotis; species Agrotis exclamationis. Next base: position 614,767 of record OX465434.1, on the reverse strand, counting down.
TGAGAAATACAATACAAAGCTATCAATTAATCAGTCTGTTATCAAACAAACTGGTATAATATTCTTTTGCTATTTGTTACAATTATCATCTTGTTTCATGAAATTATCTTTTTGCGAAACATTTTATGCTGTGACAATAATACTTAGTTTCATCACAATCATATGCCTAGCCTGTTCTCTCTCTATATTCAAATCAGATCCAATGGAGTGATTAGTTTTTATGTAATAAAATTAGCAACTTTTTTGACTGCTGTGCCGGAGGTCGTGGGTTCGATTCCCACCCAGGACAAATGTTTGTGTGATGAGCACGATCATTTTTTCTGTGTCTGGGTGTAATTTATCTATAATATTTATGTATTTAGAAATATATAAGTATATTTATCAGTTGTCTAGTACCCATAACACAAGCTCTGCTTAGCTTGGGACTAGATGGCGTTGTGTGATAGTTGTGGAATATTACTTTTGTAAAAAGTTCGTAGATCCATCAGGTAAATAGCAATGATAGAATTGTTATAGGAAGCCAATAGATATTTTGATAGTAAGTCAATTTTAAAGAAATAGAAAAATGCTTTAAATGCGATTATCATGTGACTACTCAGAATGATTTGAAATCATTTCGGTCATGACAGTCAGCCATCTTCGTCCAAATGTGCCAATTATAAACATCTACCTTTCCCGATGACGTCATGGTACGCTGCAGGCATTTAATTACAGTATCAACGCAAAGCTGCTTAATCGATTAGATTGTCCGTTTGTTAACAATAAAATATTTTAAATAATATATTTGAGCCCATTACAGTAAACAAGGCTCCAATGTAATTATTATTATAATATGAACACGTTTTATAATGAATCTGCATTTACGAGTGAGTGTGGCAACGAACGAACTTGCATATTGATTGTAATTTATCACGCAGTGCTAATAAAATTTGTATAATTACTCTTCATATTAATTAAAACATTTTCGGTTAGTAACAGTGTCATAATTTACAATCAGATAAATCCGGGCTATCAAAACTTGAATCTCTTACAATAAACAAGTGGAAACGCTTATATTATTCAAAATTATATTTGAAATTTAACTAAACCAAATTATTACCTCTTCACATAATTTTGAAACACAAATTATTAATTGTAATTGCTGTTTTATATTGCAATTCGAGGAATTGCTGATTTGAAATTCCAGTTACTCTTAATTGTTTTCATTTAAACGACATCTACAGAATTTTAATTAAATGTTCTTTTACTCGAGTTGATGTCGACTAATCACAAAGAACCGATCCATTTCAGAGTTTGAGATGTTACATTTTATTAATCTCGTAGACTACTTCAAGACGTAGTCACTGTGTAACCGGTGCTACGATCACATACCACACAAACCTATATCATAGTTTATATATAATGGTCATAAACTGACGAGAACGTAATAAGTTTTGATATCAAGCAAACATAGTAACTTAGTGCCTACGAGCTACGGCGTAGCGTCGTAGCTCGTAGCGCGTGGCTACGAGCGCGTAGCACCGAGTTTCCTCGTAAACGTCAAGTATTATTTGATCGTTCGTCGTTATTAAAGGGTAATGTTGTTTACTTAACATTGATTATTTACTTTAGAAACTAAAACAAAGTTAGTTAGCTTAGTTAAATATAAGTTGTACGTATGAGTGTACTTAGCTGAAGTTTTAGTAGATTGTAGGTAACTGGTTTTCCACTTCAGTGATGCTCAAAGGAATGGTTGGTATTTTATAACTACGGCTACTGCTTACTGGATTTCTTTGAGTTAAATGATGAACTGTTACGCCGTGCAATCGATGTTGTTTTGTGTAACCTAAAATGTGGCGAATGTTTGTAAACGTGATTTAAATATTACTCTTGGTATCAATTCAAATACTCTGCTAGCCAAATATGCATCCAATTTTAACAGATTCTCCAGCCTCCAAAATCTTAATGGCATTCATCCTCCAGTTCCCCATCCCTCCATCTCCTGTAAATCACAGCGAGTATTGACGACGTAGGGCCGCGTCCGGCGGCGTCTCGGACAATGGCGGCCCGCGGCAGAAGACCGTAAATCCACGCAAATGGCCGCCGCAAGGATGGCCGCACTCAAAGAGGGCCGCACTCAAAGATGGCCGTAGTCAAGGATGCTGTACTCACAGCCACTTGGACAATCTACATCACGGTGCAGTAAATTGAATCTGATGGTGAGATTTTGGTTTACATTTTTGAACTGTATGGATTATGTGGCAAAATTGTCATGTTTAATTTTAAGTAGCGTACTTAACATATCAAGTAGTGTGGATTTCCTGTTGTGAGTTTTCATAGAATATTAGCGCAATTTTTTTTAACGTTACTAAGAACAGGATATTTACCATGTTCATTATTCATTCATTATGATCATGGCGCTTGCATTAGAACCGAAATATCGTAAACTCAAAACACATGATAAAAAAGTTTTAACTTTTAGTGATCATGTAAGTTCAAAAACTCCTTTTTATTATTTATATCAATTTATAATTTAATTAATATATTTTACCCTTAACACTATGAAATCTAATAGTTCTGAACTATGTTGTGGTCTACCCAAGTACAGGTAACCACAATTCAATTATTCGCGATTAAATTTCATGAAACTTTTTTCAAAATACGTAGTTCGATTGAAAATAAACATTCTTTCTTGACGCTCGAAGCTTTCGTTAAAACAAAACTTTTATATTGATGATAATATAAAAAACTTTAACTACATTACTTATGAAAGTATATCAAAAACAGTACAAACTTAGATATTGTTCGAACAACAGTTGAGTTAATAAATTGCAATAGTGCAGGAGTAATGAAAACTCCTTCCTTCCGCGAACGGCATTAAGTTACGAGTCGGGACTTGAAACTTAGCGGAATATGGCGGATACTGTTTGTATACAATAACGCTGAAACACTGAAATATTGAAGAAGGATTCCTTGTCTTAGCGTCAGTTCGGAAAGAAGTAGTTGTTGGTGTTTCTTTTTCATTCTCGTGTTGATCAGAAGTTTGCTACTTGAATGGCATAGTTAGATGCTTCGAGAAGATCTTTAAAAGTACAATGTTGTATACCGCAGGTTGTACTGAAGTTGTGAGAAAGATAACGTGGAAGGTAGAGGTGTCTAATTGTACACCCACGTTTCACCATTTATTTATGTTAAGCCAGGTTCCATGTTAGAAGAGGCGAATGTATAACCATTGATTGGGGTAAAACTAGTCTTCGTGGCTACTATGAAATATGTTCACCTATATAATATACACTACAGATTCAAAAATTATAACACTTCTATTTTGGGCAGTCGTGTAATTAAAAACTTACATCTAATTATTTTTCTAAATAAGAATGTACGTACCTAATTAATGTTTGCATGCCATTATGTCCAAGGAATCTGTAAACCATTCATCCATCTTATTGTAAAAACCTACATTCTGTGCAAATAAACAAATATTCTATTCTATTTCTAGTGCTATACGTAAAAACATAATCATTTAATGATCTATCTATCATGTTTTATTATCCTCTCCTAGTTTGTTCTAAAAAATCAACCTGCAATAGGTAATAAAGTCCTGACTTCAAATAAAGCAGCGATGGTGTTAAAACCGGATAAGCTCGGGAAATTATTCACGTGCGCCGTGCGCCGCCAGGGGGCGCTGCGATGGCAACCGATCATTTTTCACGGACCGCCCTCCTGGGTGTGACGCGGTACGGAAGTTCAGGTACTTTTCACGTGATCTTATGGTCATATTATGATATTCTAAGTGCATGGTGTGCACAAATTATAAACTAAAAGAAGATTTTGGAATCGTAAATACGAAAAAAGTATCCTTTTGCGTTACGTTTGTTAAGGCGAAAGGCACAATCAGTATTCGTCATCGATATAAATAAATCCATAATATTGACTAAGTACTAAACAGGAAACGAGTATATTAGATTTCGCGTTTATGAAACTAGTAAGAAGTAAGATTGTCATGAATAAAGAAAGAGCGTACGTAATTGCCTGTTGAAAATGATTGCGAAAAATCATGTAAATATTATTGTGTATGTTTTTGTAATGTGCGAGATTTCAGTAAAAAGTTAAGTTGAGGTTTTCACCTGTCTATTTATTTCTCACAAGTACACACACACACAATGTTTTATCATAATCCTCCTACAGTAACAAAATCTGCAAGTGTGAGAGAGGTCAATGTAATGTCTCAGCATAGAATCCTCTTGTACTGTACCGCGTCACATTTCCCGCTAATGACAGTCTGTCAATGTGGGCCGACACCTTCTATTTGGGGCGCACTTAATTCTTACGTGGCCTTCTATGTCTTACATAATCCTCATGTAGTACACGTGTACGAACAATACGTCGGCACGTGTCAATTTCAAAAGCTTCTACGTCGTGGTGAGTATTTTCTTATGTATTAACAAGTATATAGGAAAGTTTTTGTATAATACATAGGTCTGCTTTGTAAAAGTAAATGGAATCAGAGATTTTCATAATGTTTTCTTTTCATGAATGAATATTTCTGGGAACTGCGTCGATATTACAACGTTTCTTACCCGAAGATTTTTTGACTAAAGTATTTTCGAGCATAACATTTCGTTTGTATTCTTCTGACTCTAATTTGAGCGACAAAAAAACATATATAAGAATATGTCATATTTATGTAAGCTAGAAAAAGTTATATCTCGTACCAATTTTCGGTGGTTTTACTTCCTTCAGTGTTTTGAGGTTCATGGTGATTAAATATACAAAGTGGGGCTACCTGCCATCGATACTTTGATCTTACCATAAGTCAAGACCGTTACCACTGAGCCATCACTGCTTAAAACGTTATTTAATAGCTCACAACATCCTCACATTTCAACTGCCGACAAACATTCCATCACACCTACTCCAAAACGCAGAGTGAAAGAACTCCTCTCCCCATAAAAAGTCCACCATATTTACAGCCCATTTAAATCGGCCCGTAAACAAAACACAGCTTTAATCAACACCTCGGATGCTTATCCCGAGCATAAACAACGGCTCCGGGTATACGGCTATCTTTATAGCCTTATGGCCAATAAAACAGCTAAATAGTTTTATATCGATTTGTGACGTCATTTGTCTCGCGCCCCGTCGCCTGCCTACAGATTAATGGGCGAATGGTTGTTTTTCTTTTTTCGGGATAAAGATAGGACTAGGTTTAATTGAGAGATTGGACGGTCATAATTTGCTTACAGTATCGATCTATTAGTTTTGTAATTGTGTTGATATGGGGCATTGTCGGATTGTTGAAAGATTTTCAGTGAACAATCGAGATGTGCTAAAAATCCACATAAATTTTGAAAGTGGCTTATGTTGTACAAATAATTGCAATAGGGTCGACTAAAACTGCTTTGTAGTTCATTTCTATAGTATACTAAGATTTCTTCTTCATTGATTTGATGTTTTTTTTTTAAATAGGCTTATGTTTTTGTAGGCGCTCTTCCCAATACAACCAGAAACCTGAATTCATTCATAACTATATCTAGAAAATAAGTAATCACTTAGATGTCATGACGTTATTCACCGTTATTATCAAATAGACACGTAAGCATGAAGTAGATCGGCATAGCAACAACCAATACTTTACAAGGACCAAACAAAAAGAGAAAAATCAAAAATCTAGCTGAAGCACTTCGCCCTTCCTCGTCCATAATAAAAATCAGTTTGAAAGCAATCAGGAATCAGGTCGGCACTCAGGATGCTTCCCATCAACTGCTCAAGTGTCAAAACACATCAGTTCAATGAAACAGCGCTTAGCACCGAAATAAATCGCCCTCCTGATTTAGTCGTAACATTTGAGTGTAACTTAATTTTGAAACCATTCTTGGGAGGGCTCTTACTGCGAGGGATAACCTCACAAGTTTTTGTAAAAAGCTGTTATGGGGCAGGAGGGGAACGGCATGTAATAGTGGTTTACATAGTGGAAAATGTTATATGTGATTGTGCTTTTGTGACTTAAATTGTGTGTTTGTTTTTGAATGAGGTAATAAGCAACAAAGATTTCCTTCAGAAAATTATTTAAAGTGACTATAAAATCGTCAGACTCTTAAGGCCCATTTAGACGTTGCAAGAATTTGCAAGTTTGAACACTGCGGTATTTGTTTGATCAATTACTGCTTTCATTGTCCTTTCTGCAATGTAATCAAACTTGCATGTAATTTATTTGTCTAGAAGAGGCTTAACTGTCTCCACCATGTTCCTTCGGTACATTCCAATGCCTCCGTTCCAATGGATCCGAGTGACACCAGAAAATCGAAAATTTGAATGTCCTTGATAATCAATACCGTTTCAGTAAAAATTCAACATTTGTGAGGCATCTCCATTGAAGTATACAAGATTTTCTTGCGACTTTCTCAGTTTTATTGGGCCACGTAAACAAACCACTTTTTCCTCGCTGAGTGACACTGTGATAGTAGCACTCTGGAGGGCGATCCCTCGAGTGCCATAAGAAACTAGCAATCGATCTACTTTTATGACACAGTTGGACCCTCTGTTTGATGGCTAGGCAAGTTACAAACTAGTTCACCCAAGTTGTCTTTGGTTTCAAGCTCGACGTCATGATATTCTTGTGAGACATTGTACATAGTTTGGGTACAAAATTATACTACATAGTTGGAACTGATTGCCTAGGCCTACGTCTGCCTAAAGCTGCTAAGATCGATTTGGCATAATTTGTATTTTAGAGATGATTTTCTATCATATAAAATTTGTAAAAGTAACTGGAGGTCTGTTATCAAGTCTGTCAACGGAAATACAGGCCTGTAGGTAAGGAAGGTAACTAGAAGCTTTGAGTAAACCTTCAAGCTCCGAATTCATAAGTTTTGACATCACATCAGGAGTTATGTCGATCATGTTGTCACCAATTTTTAGTTCGTATCACTGATTAATCTTATGTCCGAAGAAACGGCTGAACGTCGGCCGAAGCTAGGAGATTCGTGCTTAGATAGTTGTACCCCTGAATCCTGAATTTATGCCCTGTTACAGGCAAAAATAGATAGCCAAATCATACTTGTACTGACGGACTAACAGCTTTCTCTTTGCAGAAAAACAGGCGTCCGGTTCTGTAAATAATTATTTCAGATAAGGAAAACCTTTAAATAGTAATTAAATAATTATAGTCGGAAGTCGGCCAAGCTAGATATTAAGAAAGCGTGGCCATCAATCACCGAGCGTGCTTCTTGCTGCCTTGTAATTAGCACCGAGTTACACCCAGTTACAGTGATGACGCAGCTTTACGGTGACCATGATTGCGGGAGAACAAATAAACATAGAAACATGTTTATTGTAATGCTATTGCCGAAGTCATAAAGAGCGATCTAAATAAAACCCCCAAGGTTTTATGTACATTTTTTTAAAATTTAAAACTACCGTAAAATAAAAGGCTTCTTTTTCTGTTTATTCAAGTTGGAAACTTTAGAAAAATAATAAAATTACATTTTATATTTCTAATCACAGCTCACAGCGCAGCAGAGATTAGTTCAATTACATTCTACTTACCATTTTCTGAGAAAAATCTCCCCTCACTAAGTCGCCACAACCGCAGGCATCAGTAACACTGCTACTTATAGTCGTGACGTATTTCAGAAAGTATAATATTCGCCTGTCACGCACACTTTGAGTGCTATTAACGGGTACAATATTTTGTTGAGTGGACCGAATGAGTATTATAAATGGATGGAGTATTGTTTCATGACTGGTTTTAGTGCTGAATATAAAAAAAAACGAACAGTCACGCTGTGTTGCGCTAATTGGAGCTGAGTTTCTGTTTTTTGTTTAATGGCAACATTTATTTTGATTTATGGAAAACGAGTGACGTTAAACAACTTGAAGGTTTTTATAAGGTTTTCTGTAAGCCTTTTTAGAAGTTCCTAAAAATGTTGATTCTTGAAACCGTGAAAGTCAACATTTTGATTTTATAATAATATCAGACCTTATTTTATGATTTCTTGCAACTGTCTTCTAGAAGGCAGATAGGCCGGAGTTACACCATGTTTAACAGTGGATTTCAGTTACATGCAATCAGCCTAAAAGCGAATGCTATTAATTGGGAAACTGATAGGCAAATGTGAGGTTTCCGATACTTAACAATGATAGTTACCAACTCAAAACAAAACAGTGAAAATATTTCACTAATTTCAAGTAAAGTATATTTAGATGTTTCTAATTTTCACCAAAACAAGCAAAAATGTTTCCCATTTTTTATTTAATTATCAGTTTCCTTCCTTATTTCCTCAAAGAAACAGACTCAAGTGAGTTAGAAAAGCTGGCAACCCCAGCTAATACACTTGTTGTGCTAATGCAATGAAACAGTCATTAGTCAAGAGTCGACGCAACAACTTTTTGTTCGCCAACAGTTAATCGAACAGTGATTGCTACTTGCCTACTCGGCTTGTTTGCTCACAAGTCATAACTCATTAAAATCCTTTATTAATAATGTATGTTGTACGTGTTCATGTTTGCCTAGTAGATTGTGTTTGGACAAGTGAGCGTGAAAAGTTTTTAATTTGAAATAATATTAATTTAGGCAGAAAACAAAAACGGTTTTTTGAAATTAAAATGATGTATGTCTTGTTGTAAGTTGGAAAAATATACGTGTTTTCACTCGATTAACCCGTGTTGTACTTTTTTTCGTTTTCGGTATAAAATTATTCATTTTGGTGTAAAAGTGAACAAAATATGGCTGAACATGCTCGAAATTGAAAGTTATTTAATATAAATACATAATATGATCGCACATTAACCGTACCAGGAGCTATAAAACATCTAATAAGTCATAACTTGATAAAGAACCACTCACCGAAATCATTGAAAATAACGTTCCGGTCACTCGCTCCCCTCATATTTGGCCATCAAATAAATCTAATATTCTATGGTAAACTAACTATCAGCGGTTCCTCCTGACCTTGCAATAAAAACTTATATAATGAACCCTGGTACCAAATAAATGGGGTGTCGCAATAACAGGGGAAATATCCCGCCATCACGGATAATGTGCCCATAATTTGATGCGTTCGAGGGACAATGGCCACTTTGAGCTTTTTGTTCTTCGCCCATCAAAGAATTATTGACGAAGTTTCGATATTATAATTTTATTATTCCCGTTTTATAGGCGTGTTTAGCGTAAATTATTGTCACCGTAGTTTTGTATTGCTGTACTTAATAATTTATTTGTTCTATTGGGAAAACATGGCAATAATTTTGTTGATCGACTGCCTGGTCGTCAGTTAGTCTACAATTTATGAAAATTAAGGGTTATTTTACAATATTTTTCTAACAGAAATATATTGCGCCCGGCATTGGTTGCGGCCATGCTGCGGGGCGAGACGGAGTGGGAAGCGGTCGCCTCCTTCTGCGAAGCAGTAATGCTCGCGAAGGAGGAGGCGGGCCGCGTGAGAGAGAGGACAGTGTCCTCCCTCCGCCCCAACCGCGATGGTGGACGCCCACGGCGACGGACGTCGCAAGACGATCTCCGGCCACCGTAGGCGCGGGCATGCGGGCGGCGAGTAAAGGGCAAATCGCTGCCCGACCATGGACCATGCCCGGGTCGACGGCGCGTTGTGTTCCACGCGCGCCTCAAAGAGCGTCAGCAAGATGACGGGGCCCCCCTCTAGAGGGCCGAAGCCTGCCGGGGTCGCGGGACTTATCTCATTACCGTGACCCCGGAATACCTATAAAGGGCTATTGAAGGACACCGTGGATTTTAGTCAGTACAAGTCTGACAGTCCCTCCCGCCCTGCCCGGGGTGGGAGGACTCATTTGATGATTTTACCACGATAAAAAAAAAAAAAAAAAAAAACAGAAATATATTACTTGTGTTGTAAGAGAATATTTACTATTTATATCAACTATGGTTGCATTTATTTTATCTTAAAGAACATTAAGTTTAAATCAGTGACTCAGAAAACATTAAAATAAAATTATTTACAAAAACTTTGGAAATTATACGTAATCATTGTTTCAAAATTACCTCAACAGCGACAGAAAGTGTAAGCAATTTAAAACACGATTACTTTGGAGAGTGCGTGCTGAAAGCGAGCCCTCACAAAGCGATTACGATAGTTTTACGAACAACTATTATTTAACCATTACTCGTTGTAGCTACAACGACTAACTTCACTTTTACGTTACCCATAAATAAGGCCGGTCGCCCACCATAAATTAAGTACTCTATAGCATCGCTTGCCCAAAATTATTTAAGTGTTGCTAACATCGACGCTCGTTCCCCACGTTTTGGGGAATATATAGTTAACAGCGTTATTTACGCGCTGATTTATTTTATTTGCTCGACGTTAGTGTCGCTTTATACATTGTTGTTTATAGCATTTTTGGATTTCTATCTTTCGCTTTCGATGGAAATTGGGGCTAATGTTATAGGGCTACGTTAGTGGATTTATTGTTCGTTCCTGAAGTTATCACTGGACGAAAACATTAGTGATCAATGTTTACTACTAGTGTTTATAGTTTCATTAACGCTAAAGCCCTGTTCTTGGTTTTGAGTGATGCGATTTGGGTCAAGAGAGCATGTCCAGTTGTTTCTTTTGCGTCGCAAGTCTTATATTATAGACGAGCAGTTGCGCGTGGTTTCACCTCCATTGCTAGTCGCTCGCCCTTAATAAATATACTATGCAAAACAGAACATTTTTATTTCAATTCGGACGTGGCCGTGAGTGAACGAGATGGCACTAGACGACTTGTATAGCTCTGTCACTTTCACTCTCCGGAACAAGCCTGGTTTTAAGACGATGTAATACGGCCGCAGTATACGTAGTTCTTGATATCGAACAATCAAATAATTTGACTTGAATTATTGAGCAAAGAGTTTTGAAACGGATTAAACAATCTTTAAACAAATACCAAATTTTCTCTATCTCCATTCCATTTACACGATGTCTTCGTATATTGTCCTGTGACCTCTACTTGACCTTTAAATCCACACTTAAGATAGTAAACAGAGACAGACAGCAAATAATACGAGGTCTTTATGTATTTACTTTACGAAAATAAGTCACGCTTAAAGTGTCAAGTGTGTCCAGGAGAAAGTACTCGTGTTGTCAATGACTTGCGAACAATAAATACTGTACTATTGCTTAACCCTGGTTTTACCTGCATAGAGGTTGCAAATCCTAAGCGAGAGTTTACTGTCTTGACAAAAAGTATCCTATGCTATGTATGCTATAGGTTTTCTTATTTTGTCTTTTTAAATTTAGAATATTTTGCCCTTGTAAGATCCTTTAGCCGCGAATGCTCAAAGAGTAACTGACAGACAAAGTTATCTTGGCATATGTGTATTATTATTAATATGGATAAGTAATGCAGTGAATCCTTTCAAATAAAAAAGCAGACGATTCAATCTATGTACTATCAATTATAATCATATTAGAATAACATTCAGCTCAAAAACCATTAATTTATCTCAAGTAAAACTTCTTTATAACAGTTCTCGGCAAGTTGAAATACAAAGAAATGTTCTTCAGGGGCTCATAACCTTTAAAAAAAGGTATATATTGTAAAGTTACTGGCTGGCTGTATAAATTCAAAGAAAAACACGGCTCATTTCAAATATTAAAACGCGGGAACTTGGCTTGGGAGTCCCTGAGTGAAAGGTAAGAAAGTTTGGTTAAGAGTTCTGTTGGGTCCTGTATTAAATATATTGGTGGAAAGGGAAATATTTAAAGTTAAAAGCATCAGTTGTATCGTTTTCCAATAGATAGACAGAAATAAGCATGCACTACTTACACATATCAACACAAATAATTATGGACCTTAAAAAAAGAATTAAGATAATTTTAAGCAACACATTTTCCATTAATTAGCTATGGAAGAGAGAAAAAGGTGTAAAAGAAGAAAAAAAAAACATTGGCTGGCGTTTTATCCAGTTACATTTTCCACAACGGGTCATAAACTAACGTTTCCGACTGGCCGACAGATCCCCAAAGGGCATAACATCAAAAAAATATCCCTCACGGAGTTGGTACAGTGGGTAGGTATTATGGAAAACTTGGAAGCTCTCCCCCAGAGCTAATGTCCATAATCTTGGCAACTTTTAATAGGACAGTCCCAAATTTGACGGCCGTTATTCAAGAAATATACTCAGGGGTGTTCCGCCATCTGTGAAAGTTTATTTCATTCGAATTATGTTGAGTGTTTGAGTCCCTTGCGCGTCAAACAGGAATGTTTTCGGATCTATTTAAACATATTTTAACATGATATACGTATTTAGATATTTTATTAAAGAGG